>CM057142.1:38324531-38641869 GCA_029964075.1 Patiria pectinifera
TAAAATTCATGAGAAAATAAATATTCATAATGACGTATTGCATTATCATTGGCCAGCTCATGGCGTTGTCATGGTTGTCGATGTCATGCGTATAATGTACCGCTGTCTTCCAGACACTTCAATCAGTTTTGACCGGCTGCTTCAACTTAGTTCTGCACGACATGTGCATCCAAAATCCGCTCTAAAAACACCTTTTTCCTAAAAAATGTTCGCATTGCTGAGGCTTCCTGGCTTCCTCTTGGGTGAAATCACAAGGTGAGGTGAACATTGATGTGTTTGGCGGCAGGTAAAGTGGTGATCCAGTATGGATTTTTTTCCGCACAAAGTTGACAAAGCTTGGCATCAAGTCTGGGCAACTGAGCAAATGTATATTTTAACAAAATAGACCTTTCGGAAAGACCAGCATATTGGTGACCTGAGATCATTATAATGGAAGACAATAGAAAAGAGCAGGTGTAATGCTTCCTTTTTAGGGGGTTGCACTTACTTGACTTCAAACATGGGGTCCTTCTGCACCACCTTGATGTTCAAGTTGGGGGTCAGTTGGTTGTTAGGCACCACCTTGACCCTCATTCGCCTCTCGTTCAGCTCCTCCTTTTTAGTCTTCCGCTTCTTAACTGCTGGGATTGTCATCTTGGTTTTGTCGTTAGATTTGGCTTTGGTTTTCCTGGCTGTTTTCTCTCCGTGCTTCTTTGCCACATCCTTCTTTGGTTTTCTGGGTGTCGCCTTTTTGTGCCCTCCTCTAGAGCTAATTGGTTTCTTTGCTGCTGCTTTTGCTGTTGCTGGTTTGGCCTTTGAGACTGTTTTGCTACTGCCGGCCTTTGAAGCCGCTTTCTTTGCATCTATAAACCAAGTTTAATAATTCAATGATTTTTTGGCTGTTGTGCGCTGATATATATGAGGATGTTTAGCTGAACATCTCTACACTGATGCCCATCATGCTCCAAATTTTCATTACCAAACGTGCACAAAAGAGTTGTGCATATGCACAAGATTTGGTCGATGGAATCAACATTGGAATTAAAGCAAAAGATCCACTGCAAAACACAATCTCTTTCATGAAATTACTATCTCAAGGTAAAGGCCAAGTAAAAAAAAATCATGCTCCAAATTTTCATTACCAAACGTACCTAAAAGAGTTGTGCATATGCACAAGATTTGGTCGATGGAATCAACATTGGAATTAAAGCAAAAGATCCACTGCAAAACACAATCTCTTTCATGCAATTACTATCTCTAGGTAGCTAAGGCCAAATAAAAAAATGAAAAAATAAACGTTTAGCGTCCTGCCTTTTTGCAAAAAAGGAAGGAGTAGGCCCTTTTTTTCCCCAAATGGCCGTCCGACCCATTTTCCAAAACGACTGGCCGGACTAATTTTCAAGATGGCCGCCAGCTTTTATTTTAAATGGCCGCCACTTGGCCTCAGGAATGACATACCAGCTTTATATGGGTTAGATGCAAGAGACAAAGAGGCCAAAATGATGTCACTGTTTAAAATTTATCATTTTTTTCAGGTTTTTGTTTTTTAAATGAAAAAAAAAAGGAGGCCTCCAAAAAGAAAGCGGGCGCGGATGCTAAACATGTTTGTTTTTTATTTGGCCTAACTTATTATCTATGTACATGTATTATACTTTCAGAGGTCAAAGCTTTCCAGATTGTGAAGCTCCTTAGTTTTTACCAAACTATGCAAATGTTCAATATCTATCCTTGTGTTGTAATCATTTATACTGGGCAGTAGGCTTATTATAATCAGCGAGATATACTAGATGATTGATGTTGAAAAGTACGGGTTTTTGTGGATCAGTGGAAGGGAGAGTATATTGATGCATAATTGCTCGTTGTTACTAAAAGCAAATAAATATATTCTGATGAGGTAACACATCCGTGGTGCCCATTTGTTATCACAAGAACATAATGATGAGTGCACATCAGTGTAGGATACAGTGGTGGGGAATGGGGGGGGGCCATGGTTTGGTTTAAAGCTTGCTTCCAAAACGACTCATCAATTTGGTGACTCATAGCGAAACTGTCATCAGTTGTGGCAAAAAAATGTTACAATTGCACCAACCTTTCTCAGCTGTTGCTGTTGGTTTGATGACGTGTTTCTTCACTACAGCTGCCACTTTGCGGTGCTGCTTGGCCTTGTTGCTAGCAGCCTTGGAACGGCTTAATTCGGATCTCCGTGCTAGCTTCTGTCTGGTGGCTAATCGTTCGGAAACCCTCGCTGGTTTCGCTTTAGAAGCTGATTGATGAAACATTGGGGGAAAAATCCAAATGAGAAATGTGTTGTATTCATGGGGGTTTTCAGGACATATTTCATTAACCTTATGACAAAACTATAGGGTCAATGAGGGGGGCAAATTGCAAAGGCTGGGTGATGTGGTTTTTGTTATTCCTGGTTTTGTTTGTTTAGTGAGCAAATTATTTACAAATTCTATCTAAGTCAGTTTTATTTTTCAGGTATTGTATGATTATTTACCCTTCTTGAGTGTCTCTATTGGATTTGGTTTTTAATTTTGTAATATTTTGCTTGGGTCCTTTTTTTTCTTCAAATCACTCTTATTTTCTATTCATCAAGTGTTTTTAGCGATATCTTTTTAACCTTAACTCCCTAGGCATTTTTGCTGAGATGTACAAGTACATGTAACCTCAATCCTGCAAAATCCTCCAACTGCCTCCATGCAAAAATAGCATACAGCATCAATCCTGCTGGGGAAAAATTAAGACCAATTCTAAGGACTACTTATGTCTTTCAGCACAGTTAGCTATCCCGACCTTGTAAGCTTCTCATGGACATGGTATGCACTTACACTTGTTGCGCACATCTTGACTATCCGTAGCAGCATCATGCTCATCATTACTGACCGAATCCTTGCGCCGTCTCTTCTGTGGACGGTCGTTACCACTCCCACTACCTCGCTTTACACCCTGAGATTTCAAAAAAGAGTAAAATGAATAAATTTATTTAGACTTATGAGTGAGGGGATAAAAGTAAATGTTTAGGCTTAACTTGTAAAGAAAAAAACATGTTTCAAAAATAAGTTATCCAGTTTAGAAATGTATACACATGTATCATCCAATATCACAGAGGACAAAAATTAACTTGGCTTCCAAAACATTTATGTTACAAATGTATGTTCATATGTTCAAAATTTGCAAGTATGTACATGAAGATGAACCACAAAAAGGGGTACAGCATATGAAATTGCTTGATAGAGAGAAACATATGAAAAGCTGGAGATTGGAGGTACTTGTCTTTTCAGTGGCCAGAGCAAAAAATACCCATTTTGGCCAAAGACTGTGTACAGCATTTTTAGATATCTATTTGTTTTAGTGCAACATATGGAAGATTTACACTAAAAAGAAAATGGGCAAATGGGTCCGTATGTTAGCTTAACTGTTGGTCAATTAACCTATTAACTTCCTTTCCCTTGGGGCAATTTCTTCCAGAAAGTTTGTCAATCATGTCCTGAGTTCATTAACCAACAGTGAGGCAAGTTGATACAATGCTAATTTTACGGTTTACCCAACTTTCGTTTTACTGTGTCTGATTTTTTTTAATTCGGATCACACAGTTCAGTTCAAGAAATTTGTAATGATACTGATTTATTTTTGTTTGTTCTCAGTCAAATAAAATTTGAATATTCAAAAAAAAAAAAATTCTGCCTCAAGCAGTCATCAGGAAAAAGTATTACAGATGCAAGTGAACAAACGCTACATCCAGACTACATGTTTCATCTCTGTACATTATGTACGACAGCCTTGGTTATTCTTAAAGGGAATATACAACATTTGCAAACATCCAAAAATAAAATTACAAAGTTTTTACGAAATGCCTTAAGACGATGTTGGTAAACGACAGTCTAAAGCATCCTGTAAAATGATGGCACCTGGTGTGAAGTCATTTTAAAGAAAATGGTATTTTTGTATATTTCCGACAGTGGTCGGCCGACCACCGTTGGAAAAACCTAACTATTTTTCAACTACTGCTCCAAATTTACCCTTTTTCAGTCCAAATTTGGTTTGCTATTGGTTACATGTTCATGAACGGGTGCAGGCCAGCTATGATTTCAGACCAGTGGCTCTTTAAGTTTAACATCAGTAGCTATAAAATGCCTGGAGAAAATTATCAAGGAGGCTTTGCTTGTCCATACAAAACATTTTGTTGACCCCTTTCAATTTGCTTTTTGTCCTAAACGTGGTGTAACTTAATGTTAGATGATGTCTCCGTATGTGTAACTTAAAGTGTAATTCATTGTGTAGTTAACTTTTCAGTTAAAGGAACAAATGTAATTAGTATCTGTATCTATCCGTCCACATACAAACACCATCTTCTGGTTGTCGCATACTCCTAGAACTATGAGGCTCCCGGGAGCCTCATAGTTCTAGGAGTAGTTGTCGCATACGTTGGTCGGGTCGCGTGCAAGTCTCACATTATTAGGTTATGGGATGAGCTTTATCTAAACTATTGTCTAAACCTTTTCCCTTCAAAATGATTGAGTGGAAATAAATATGAATGAATGAATGAATGTTGTTCTAACATTTATGCATGCTATTTAAGAACATCCAGATAGACCCACAGATTATGTAAGGACTCTTTTTGAAGTCGATCATGCAGAACCCTAGTCTGAGCATTGCTCTATGGACTGAGCCTATCACTCGTTATCCACAGAGCCCAATCTCCTGTCTTTAAACTTAAGCTTAACGTCTGCATCCTCGACCGTCGGCCTCCATAATAATAAGGGAATAACAGTGTGAGGAGCCGGTCTTCACTGCGTGATAATGACCGGGTGTGGGGGTGACCGCTGTTAATGGACCGAGACGAAGTCGAGGTCCATTAACAGCGGTCAACCCCACACCCGGTCATTATCACACAGTGAAGACCGGATCCTCACACTGTTATTCCCATTAATAAATACCTTTATGACGAAATAAACAGTTAAAATGCTCCAATTTTGTGACTTTTTTCCGGCGATATTTCCAGACTTTTTTGTGTTCATGTTCATGGGCCATATTTTAGCTTAACAGCTATAACGACGTAAACTCAACAGAAACTGCTGCCGTAGCGAAACAAATTACAACAATGTTTTCATATCTTTACCTGATGGAGGAAGCTGAAATCTCGTTTACACATTCCTTGTGTCCGGAATTACAAAGATGCTCGGTTTAGGAAAGGTAAATATGTCGGTGGGTGAAGTGTTTCAAAGAAAATAAATCGGATCTACGCTTTCGTCGTAAACAACCTCAGTATATACTGCACTGCTGTACGATGTCGTTTCAAAACTTCCTTACGCGCGCGCGTGCACGCATCCTTAGCAACTGTAGGGCGTACGCGCGCGTCAGTCTCACGCGATGGGGGTTGAGCGCATGTGCAGTGCTCAATTGTTAAAAGCTACCGTAGGACTGTTACAATATTTTGACCAATCATTGGCTTGCATGGGGCTGAACGGGGCTTGATCAATGCTGGTTCAGGGGCCATGTATTCGCTTGATCTTTGAAGCCGGTCCATTATCACCGTTAATGACCGGCCACGTGATCGAGTCTCGACCAATCAGAAACCATCAACTCTCCAAGGTATTTATTAATGAGTGATAATCAGCGCAGGTAACGATTGCAACGCACGCGCATTGTCACACAACCCACACATTGACGGTGAGTGCGTAGAAATAGGACCGCGTATAGCCCAGGTTGGACGAAGTCTTCATTGCATTACGACTAACGTCCAGGACGAGAATTCTCTACATAAGACCACCCAAAATTTGGACCAGATTTTTGTTACTTTTTACCTCATTACAGAAGCTTATTTCACGCCTACATTTTCTATATGTCCTTCTCTATTGATCCAGGGGTTCAGGAATTCCATATGTGATGCTGACCGCATTAATCAGGAAAATAAACTCTAAAGCAACGTTAAACTCGTACGTGTTTGTAGTCTCTTTTCATCAGTTTTATTCCAAAGTCGTACGTCATGTACGTGCGCATGAAAGCGCGCACGCACGCTAGCGCCCTCATTTGTTTAGTTTTGGTTGGAACAGTGACGTCACTCCAGCCAACCGATGTCACGAAAACGCTCAACCAATGACCAAAGCCGAAACGTGTTTCTGGTAACTGGCGCGAAAACACGCGCGGTCATTGGATTAGCAACCACGCCTTCAAGTAAGTGCGCGTGCGTATGAGGGGTGGTTACTAAGCAAATCGTGCGTGCGCACTGCATATTCATGTGCATAGTCTGGCCCCCGGACCAGACGTGATATGAGCGTCGAGAATAATTGTCCGGTCAAGGGAACCAGACTACACGCTGAACAGACGTACATCATGTACCAACCTCGTCCCCAGTGCTTACTTTATTTCCAACCGCGTTTCCAATAGTAAACCCTGGATAGGAAACTTTCTTCCTGTATCCTGATTGGATACCGCAATTGGCTAGTAATGTATGTTTATCGTGTACTTGGTGCTATATATTCACAACGTGCAGTACGTGTTTTCGCGATCAATCGTCCACGCCTTCTCGAAAATATTAATTTCCTTTCCAATTTGCTCATATTAATATGAAATATGATACTGCATGTTGTCTCGATAAGATCTTAACAGTTTGATTTCAAAAATCGTGTTTTCGTAACTCACGCCGTGCTCGCGCTGCTACGAATTGACTCTATTTTTACCCCAGACACCGCATACAAAAACAAACGCTAATGTGTAACGCATATCCAGGCACCAGACTGTTCCTCATTTGCATACGTCTCCAAAAATCTTGCACATGCAAATGATCCAATACCAGGGTGAGAGAGCAGGTAGTGGTGGGCGCGTACTGCTCGACACCCTGGGGACGAGGTTGATCATATACGACTAGAATAGACTCGGTGGTGAGAAACTGATGAAAAGAGTCTACAAACACTACAAGTTTAACGTTGCTTTCGAGTTTATTTTCCAGATTAAGGTCGGTCAGCATCGCATATGGAATTTCTGAACCCAGTGGCCCAATAGATAAGGCTACATAGAATACTACGACGTAACAATTAGCTTCTCCAACAAGGTAAAAATATTGAAAATACTGGTCATAATTTTTTTCGCCCGATTTTGAGCACTTTATACCCTGGACTCCCTCCGTTACGTAGGGAGGAAAGGGAGTCCACCTGGGCTAGGACCGCGTAGTTTTAGGGGGACTGACAACATGGGGGTGGTTTTTCACTTACCTTGGCCATTTTTTTATCCCAGTGATGTTCATTACATTGCATACAAACATAAGTACATGTAATTGATGTACATGTACATCATCATGTTTTCGATCGCTTGCAAGGTTGCATGCAATGGGCGTGGCCGTGGGGACGGCGCGGCGTTGTTCGAGAGCCGCGCGGTGTAAATGTAAACATGCCCTTTGGCCTACTTAAAAACGTCTTTCTAGAGGGCGCGCCACACAAATAGTGGTCACAAGGATCTTTGGTCACAATATATACCATTCGCTCGTGATTTGACTTTTTTTTCTAGTGATCGGGACATGATGATAGCAGTGGCGGTTCTACGGGGCCGGGGAGGGGGAAGGCTGGGGGGGGGGGGGCTTTTTCAGACTTTGCGTAGATCAGATGTATTAAAAGACTTCCATTGGCCGATATAGTATTCAACTTTCAAGGCATTGAAAACACACTCAGATTTAAAGGGCCATGCAATGTATTTTTTTCATGCAATCCTTAAAAATGCACGTTTGTGTCCCATTTTAACTTTTTTTTTAACGTTTGTGTTTTGCCATTCTAAATTTGCCATTCTAAAGGGTATTTTGGTGTATTTTTGATTTTTTTATGTTAATCGTTTACAGCTATTTCATCGTTTAGGCCCTACAGCTATTTCAGCACAAAAAGTTGCCACAATTTTGGATATTTTCCTGTTAAGATTTTTTTCTTTGGTGATTCGTTGTTGTGTAAGTATATTGCAGTAAGCCAGTGAGCAACCCTTTCTCAGAAAAAAAAAAATGTTTTCAATGAGCACATGTTGGGCTCACAATTTGAACAGAAAACCCAACTGCCAGTGAACAGCGTCTTCCAGATCCTGGAATGACACCATAGCAACAGCGCCCTCAGTTGTCTGGAAAAGCATGGAAACTTGTATATGTTATTAAATAAGTGCGCTTTTCAATCAAAGTAACCAGAAAGGGACGTCAAATAGTTTCCCTACATTTTAAGAGGAGTAGAAAGTTGCACAAAATGTGTTCCTAAGAACAACTTATCGCATGAACCCTCTAAGGGGCTCGGGAGGGCTTCCAAGGCAAGGGGTCTCGGTGTGTTCAAGGCCCACCCTCATATTTACCTCTCTCTGTCCGGGGACTGGGAAGGGGCTACCCCTTTTATAATTTCATAGTGCCCACTGTCTACTTACATGTAGTTCGTGTAGATCATTTTTGTAGGTACCAAAGCATTCCATTCACTGCAATCAAACGTTATTTATATCATGTAAGTAACCATAATATCGTTTTTGTTATGATGTACTTCCAAAGTATTTACAATATGCCGGTAAATAAATTATCACGTCATAAAAGTCCACTTACTATAGTTTCAGTGATGTATGTCGTCACCGAGATCATTCTCTTTTCACTGGACCTATTCACTAAAATGCACAACAGATAACAAAATAATAGCGTAAAATAAATGTGAATGAATTGAAAATGTCTCGAATCCGAAGATATTTGCATGCAATTTCTCATTCCTCTTGATGATATACAGGGTGACGATAAAAAAAAACCACGAAACCCAAATGTCGGGACTATTGTTTTATTGAAGTAATTTCTGCATGTAGCACTTTCAAAATCGAGGATATGAAAGCCCAATTCGTAATCCTTCTTTGAGTACAAGAATCATTCAAATCACTCATGTAAGTTTCAAGTTACGGAATTTTAAACACAATCACCGTTAGGTGTGCGTTCTTTCAGCAAAATGAAAACAATTCACACACATCCCAAGTGATTTGTTTTCCTTTTGCTGAAAGAACACTTCCTTTTTTTTTTGTGATTTGTGGACATTAAAACGGTGGCTTAAAATTCCGTAACTTGAAACGTACATCATGAGTGATTTGAATGGTTCTTGTACTAAAAGAAAGATTATGAATTCGGCTTTCGTATCCTAGATTTTGAAAGTGCTACATGTAGTACTTTACTAAAACATTTGTCCCGACATTGGGGTTTCGGGGTTTTTTTTTTACTCACCCTGTACATGTATATAGTGCAGTGCCTTGTATTCGAGTACTTTTTTCTGAGTACCGAGTACTGCCGAGTACTTAGGTTACCGAGTACGAGTACTAGTACTTGTACCTCCGAGTACAAGAACGGGTCTCCGAGTACGAGTACTTGTACATCCGAGTACGAGTACGAGTACTGGTACTTCCGAGTACGAGTACGAGTACGAGTACTCGCATTTCCGAATGTGGCCATACGGCAAATGGTTCATCCCCAGGCCCAGTCAGACCGTTATACAGACCCACTCACGGCTAGCTGATAAATGTGTTTGTCCGGACTTGCATAGAAGAAAATCAGGAAAATCTCGATTTCTCAACAAGCCAATCAACCATTTCAAACTGAAAGTATCGATAAATTAAGGCCATGGTAAGTGAAGCTATAACATTTTTTTTCCCCCGAGTACTGCTATTCGAGTACGAGTACTTTGCTGCCCGAGTACGAGTACCGTCATTTCGAGTACGAGTACTTTGACATTCGAGTACGAGTACGAGTACTTTGACATTCGAGTACGAGTACGAGAACTTTGACATTCGAGTACGAGTACGAGTACGGGTACCCCAAAAAAGTACTCGAGTAGTACTCGAGTACGAGTACCGAGTACGAGTACTACAACACTGGAATAGTGGCTACTCTAGTTGCTCCATTCCAGCGTTTAGGGTGTCCTGATGTGTTGTGATGTGAGCCGCAGCAGATTATGCTACCAGGTGAGGCGAATCATGGATTTTAAATACACCTTTATGTTGAAATCATCGTGTGGCTTAGTCATGCCTCACTAATGATATTACACCTTATAGTCGGGTTCCCTCCCTGAACCCATTGTCCATATTTTAGGGGGCGGGAAACAGTCTAATTTCACCTTAGTTTACAAACATTACCCTTAACTACAGCCAATCGATGCCGAAGAAGTTGTCATGGCCAGCAACATGGCAGTAATAAAGCATGGTATAATAACGATAACTTTTGGATGCCGTCAACCGAGCTACTATACCCCGCACCAAAATAATGTCATCATCTACAATATTATTTCACGCCATTAAGTAAACATCTAACTATCTAAGTATAAATCATGTAAAATACGATAATAAAATGGAATAGACAATACCAATTTTTCATTGACTACAAAATAATATCTTGTTAGCATTTATAGTACTTCACTGTCATTAACGAAAATTAAATGATGTCATAACATAAGCACTACATTATGTAACTATAGAATCGTATCATAAAACAAAATGTTCTACTATAATACCATACAAAAAACAACATCCATTACTGTGTAAATATCCCCAACAACTTATGTAAACTATGTCATCATAAAAAACTATAAGCATATGCCATAAACTAAACTTAGCAAATCTTGTAGATCACAGAACCAGATCGCGCCACTGACAAGATGCTATTTATTCAATGTAAGTTAACAATACTTGTTACAACATCATGTCGAGACGACATTGTTGATAAGTATAGGGCCTCATCTTCTATTGAGAGCAGTTTTAACCGAATACATGTACATCATATTCAGAATGTTTGGCAATTAAAGTTAAATGCCTAAACTGTTGCATTGGTGATCATGGATGCCTACCAAGCTTCAAGCATCTTGTAGTAATCAGTGGAGTTGATGATTGTACTTCTTCGCAGTCATCTTAAACCGCTCCCCAGTATTGTCGTTGCTGTCGATAAATCACTGATGTGGATCGATTGACGAAATTTCAACTACGACGTGCGCAAACGCTGTGTCAAAATGTGTTCAATATATCTTACAATGTTTGCAAGACGTCTCCAATGAATTTCAAGATACATGTAGTTGATTTGTAGTTTGTTAAATGCGGAATTAAATTAACACGATTTTTATCATTAAAAGCACGCATTTGCCCGCAAACATTAGAGAACCACACGCTATATACGCTAAGTGATTATACCCATAGCCCGTGCACGATTGAATCCGGGTGCAGGGTATTATTAGAGACACCCCCCCCCCCCCCGACAGAGATGAGAAACTGCACAGAGAACTGATATAAGTTTCAACTTTTTTTGTTAAATGTCGATTCCCCTGACCCTGCACGCCTGCATGCAGCAGCTAATATCCATCGACAGGGTGTTTAAATTGAGATATATTTGTACCCATTAGTCATAGCAGTTAAAATCTTGCTGCTGTTAAAAATATACAGGAAGCCGGTTTCCTCTTTCATGTAATACCTCGCCGATTCAGAGTGACAGAATATGTGCAGAGCGATAAGACAGCGCGAGCACAGTGTGCAACGCGTACGCTGACCGACAACGACGGATTTCCGCAAAGGATTAAACGCTGGAACGTTTCAACAGACATCTTGGCAACGCGTGACTGTAAAACGGGAGGGGCACCGGAAAGTCGGCAATTAAATGGCAAAATAAACTAGATGTAGAGTTTGGAGATGCATCTTTTTCCACCGAAGGTATATCTCTTTGAAGGTGTGTATAGGGTCCAGTGACCGCAGAGTTGACATCAGTATTCGGTGCATGTGGCGATTGGTTTTGGACTTTCTGGTTAGGTGATAATGATGGGTGGACCATGGCGTAGCGTTCCAGATTTGTTGTACGAGACCTACTCCACGGGGGACTTGCAGCGGGGCTATCCATCCGATCCCGGTTTCATCACCGGCTGCTGCCACAGTAACACTTTGCCATCGGCAAGTTCTTACCGCACCGGGGAAAGCACTGCATCTGCACCGCGGAACCGCGACGGTCCACGGCAGTCGTCATGCCCCTCCAACGTCGTCTGCCTGAGGTCCACCTCGGGGAATACCACTACTTTTACGGTGGCCAGTGCAAGTCTGACCCGGCTGGCAAACGGGGACGACAAAATGTGCATAGGTAGGGAAGACCGTGGGGTGACGCATGCCTGAGATTCAGTAATATTGAATAGGATGGGGTTCCTTGCTCTATGGTTGAATGCAAGTGGAGTTGTAGTAGTTTTTGTTTTCTTTATTGGAAACTTTAAACCGAAATTGTCCAACTTCAAGTTTTTAAACTCCCGTGTACGGTACGAATGAAAATGGATTTTTCACAGCTTTCCTGGTACTAACTTTAAACCTTTCGGCCTCTGCTTTGGCACAATGTTAACAGAAGAATTATTTATCATAAGAATCACATTTTTTAAAAGACCTTCCCAATTGCATCTTGCAACTCACACTCCGAAAAGGAAAAAATTCAATCACGACTAGTAGGCCAATGATCCCTCATAACAACAAATATACTATTAATTTATCTTTAGGGACAGATCGGCAATTAATTTCCTGGTGAAGATCGAGGCATGTAAGATACACACATATACAACAGGGCTTATCAATTCGCGTTTAGAAAATCGCCTATGTGTAATAACCCTCAATTAATTTTGTCAGGCCTTGAACTTTTAAGTCTTCAGTTATCATGCCCTTGTTGTGGAATTATAATCATGTTGATTTTGTAGCGTGTGAGTTACCCGCGGGTGGGCGTGGTTGAGGGTGGGACCAGTGATAGTGACGAAATGTTGAACAAAATCGAGCACTCGTCAGATCTCTAATTGTTGTTGAAGCCTCTGGCTTTACAATCTCTTCGCCCGTGACACCCCCTCACCGCATTCTTGAATTTGGCCCCGACCAATTTGATGAATCACCCGCACGTCTTAGTCACGATGACAACTTTCCGTTAGCAGAGACTGTAGCGGTAAAGCTATATTGATTTCCTTAATCGGGAGCTAGCTGACAAAAAAACTGGCGGAAAAGGTCAACAATTTGACTTGCCAATTGTTTTGTTTAGTAGTTTTTATTGTGGGGCCACGTTACGGCCACTACATCAGGGTGTGTACGATGACCGCCATGATGGCACTAGGGCGGGTCAGGACATTTCGCATCAACCATTACGGTAAGAGACACAAGAAAGTTTATTGAAATGTCCAAAAGTTCTTCCTCTTTCTTTTACTTGTAGCACTTTATACCAGCAGCTTATACGATCACTTGCCGAAACTCATGTACATGTACGCCATTATATAAAGGCCGTAGTGCTTTTTGTATCACATACCAAGCGTGGTTTGGTTCCCCAATAAAGATCGCGTAAAATAAGATGAGGGAATGAGGGCCAGCCTAGATACTCGTGTTTAAAAGCTACCAGTATGCCCGTCACGTGTGTATTAGTCACCACGACGTGTGCATTTATCATCGTAATTTAAAGTATAGGCTACATAATACTTTTCGAGTAGTTTTACATCAATTTTAAATCTCTATAAGTAGTTTACAGTTTGATTTATGTATTTGCTGTGTAATTAACCTTTATTGTTTTAATAGTGAGCTGTCTAACCATAATAATTGCCTTTTAATGATAAATAAAGTATTTTGAATTAAAATTGAATTGAAGTAAAGTACATTGTAGACGAATGCGGGCACGTGATCGCTGTACACACGCGAGGCCCCCTTCAATGGCGAAAGCCTTGCGTAAGCTATTGTGCAAACTATCAGTAGTATGCCGCACGATGGATTATCTGAACAAAAGACATAACAATGCTTGTCGCCATTGGTATAAACGGTTAGCCCAATCTGCTGTGTTGCTGAAAGAGAGTGACCGGGCATCTTCAGTTTTCAATACTTAGCTTTTCGTCATTCAAAAGGTTTTGTTTACAATGCTTAAAGGTAGAGTAGATCATTTGCAGGTATCCAAAAAGTAACCGACCAAATAATTGTAAAAAGCTTACTTGGTTTAAAGATATAATATAGTAATTACACTTTTATTTTTCCTTTTGGCATGCTGAAGGTCATTCCCAAAGATGCGTCAAGTGACACATTTTTGGAAAATTCTGTTTGCAGTTAATTTGGTTTGAAATTTGGCGAATCCGTGAATGGGTACAAGCGCGTTGACACGACGCACACGCGCGCTTTTGCTATTAGCGAGATCGAATCATCGTCGGTTCAGCGTGTGACATCACGATTGTTTAATCGGTTGAATGAGAATCATGTCCCTAATGCTGATTTTAACTTTTGAATTGAACTCGATATCCAGAATATTGTGTGTTTCCGAAATAAACAACATTCGCAGAGCTAACGCTTCATCGGGGTAGTTGTTAAACACCCGTCTTTAGATTTTGAGCACTTTTATTGCTTCAAACGAAAATAAATACTCCAATGACAAATGATCATCTGCTACATCCTTGAACTTCTCTCTGCATGAAGACATCAACAGACTGTAGCAAGTGGTAGCAGATACGACTAATTTGCAATGCAACCTTATTTTCTCCCACCTAATTTCCTCTTTCCGTCTCAGCATGCCAACAGTACCATCTCAGGAGACCAGAGCCTATCACACGACAGCCACAGAAGAACTCCAGACCGCAGTACATCAAGGTAGGTGGACCAGAGAGCTATGAAATAACCCATCGTTGCAAATGGTGCATGGTAACTGACGTGCATGGCAATAATGGTGATATTTAGAGAATAACAGTGTGAGGACCCAGTCTTCACTGCGTGGTAATGACCGGGTTGGAGGATGGCCGCTGTTAATGGACCGAGCCATCAGCATCCAGACTCCAAACCGGTCTTAAACAGAGTGTTTAAAACCTCCCAAGCACACCTTTATTCCCTGAAAAGTACAGTTGTAAATAACTACACCGCACACTGGTTGAGGATGGCAGGGAAATTACCCCTTCCTTTCTCCCGTGACATTTTGCTCTTGCTTTTTTTCGAATTTGAATTTTGGTGACTAATCGTTAGCAGTTACTGTGCAGTTTATAGTTCGGTTGTTATGTGTTTCCATTGTTGACTGTATACGTGGACTTTTGAGACAAGATTTCAAAATATTGTTCCTGGTAAGAAACCCTCCGCCTTCCCGTCAGTACTTGGACATGCTCCTGATGGTGGGTCTCCAGCCATCCGTCTCTCTGACGATGCTGATCTTCGCAATCGGCTAGACGTTTTCCGCTATGATCCAAAAGCTCCAGACAGCATTCTCCAAAGCTTGAAAGGCCTCGTCGTGTGTCTCTATTTTTCTCATTGTTATCTGTAACATCTCGTAGCTGGCTTCTCCAGCCATGTACTTCCAATCATTACTCTCGTCTAGATCGACGAGGTGACCCGCCAGCTTCATCGCCTGATTGCAAAGCTCGAGCGCTCTGCTGGATCTCTCATAATAGATAGCATCGTTGTTCTTTTCGTCAATGAGGGCAAAGGCTTGTTCGGCGTATCTCCTGGCTTGTGCCCTCTTCCCTTCTTCTGTAGATAAATCAGGCTCGTCAGGAGCAGCCGCGGAATTCCACCTCTGGACGCAGACATCACAAAATGACGGTTGGCCATGGCGTTCAGGTTGTCTGGGTCTTCTCCCGGAGAGAGGATGTGATTGAAGTAATCCAAGGCGCCTATATTCTTCTTCTCCTCCAAGTAGGCAGCAGGCTTGCCAAAAATGAGCCGGGATGCCCTGAGAAAACATATTTTAAAATTCCATAGGTGAATTCTGCATGGCTTATACCAGTTTATACCACATCAGTAAACTGAGACTTCGGTTGTAACTCAAGTCAACACAAACGTTGTTCACGAAATTGAAATTCTGCAGTTCGTAATTTAATAAAGGTTATAACTTGAACTTCGAAGTTGCGATCTCCATTGCTACTTAAATAAAAACGATTTCTCATGCATTATGCACCTATACATCTTTGCTATGTATTCGCTCATCCAAGCCACATCAATGTGGAGCAACTGACAGCACACTGCATCCTTCACGGCTTATAACGACAATCAAGGAAAAAAGACGTGGGCTCGGTAGCCGTTGTCTCATCAACCATCCGGCATTTGTCATTTGGGTATTATGGGGCTTCCCCTCATCGATTTCATCAGTCACTGCTCCGCCTGCTCGTTGAAAATGTGTTAGTATTTTAACATTGACGTTGCTCGAATGTTCCATACGGTCTTACGCAAGCCACTGGCTGTGAGGCAAATTAGTTTGGAATAGGCGTGGAGCCAGCGTTCTCACCCTAGGAGGATGAGTGTGCTCTTACCTTGCATAGACTCTTTTTGGTCCTGTGAACAAAACAAGAGGGTGCAGGAAGTGTGAACGTTTTGTGGATGTGAACACGTCCACGCTAGCACGTTTGTTTATGGTGTAAAGCGAGGATTTTCTTTTGTTCCCCTTCCCTTTTCCGAGTTCCGAGTCACCGACCACAGACAAACGCACGCATGTTTACGTTACATACCTAGTGTGGACATTCCTTTGTTTTCGTGTAAATAAGAAAAAACCTCTGCAAAAAAAAATTCATTTTACTCACACTGTGAAAACTCTTTCCACCATTTTTTTTTTATCCATGATGATTTTTCTAGTGTTTCTCTTCATTTTGCCTTGGATAAACCTAACCCCAAATGCCTCTAAACGTGTTTTCCAGAGAGGGAGAAACATTGTGTGGACGTGGGCAAGTCCACACAACGTCGCGTCGCTGCTATTTGGTTTATGTGGACCTCTTTTGTTCGGGAGTCCACACAGTGAATGTAACGCTTGTACAAGGTTTCCCCTCTTACGAAAAGTTGTAGAAGCATTTTGGGTTAAAGTTATCCGTCGCAAAATGAACTTGTGTTCACCTGTCATTTTGCCTTGGATAAACCTAACCCCAAATGCCTCTAAACGTGTTTTCCAGAGAGGGAGAAACATTGTGTGGACGTGGGCAAGTCCACACAACGTCGCGTCGCTGCTATTTGGTTTATGTGGACCTCTTTTGTTCGGGAGTCCACACAGTGAATGTAACGCTTGTACAAGGTTTCCCCTCTTACGAAAAGTTGTAGAAGCATTTTGGGTTAAAGTTATCGTCGCAAAATGAACTTGTGTTCACCTGTCACCTGGGCTCCGTAAAATCAAAAAAGGGGGAGGGGGACTGTACACTATCTTTTCACGGGGGCGTTTTTCAAAGCGGACACGAGCGGACAAAGGTGGCGCTCTTAACAAAGGCACTCGTGAAAAAAGCCGTTGGTGAAAAGCAAATTTCCGGGGACGTGCAAATTGGGGGCTCTTGGGGACGGGGCATCTGGGGCGATGCCCTCCTTCCCTTTTATTGAAATTATATGTGTTCGCTAATCCAGGCTAAATCAATTTGGAGCAACTGACAACACACGGCATCGATCCTTTAGGCCTTACAGCTTATAATGACAATGAAGGAAATAGACGTGGGCTCGGTAGCCGTTGTCCCAGCAACCAAATATTAAATATTGACGTTGCTCGAATGTTCCGTACGATCACACACGTTAAGCCACAGACTGCGAACTAAATTAAATATCTATAATTTGGATCGAACTCTCAGAAATCAAATTCAAGGAAAGAACAGATCACCCGTATGTAAGGCGAAGTAAAAAAAATAATAAACACGTTTCTCGTAACCGCATGCGTCCTCTTTCCGCCCGCCTCCTTTTTATTTTTAAATAAGTAATTTGTTTGAAATTAAGACATTTGCAATAAATTTTGCAAAAGTTGTCAATATACTGTCTGTTAATTTGTTTTCAACAACTTGTAGCTATGTAGAAGAGTGACAGCTCCCCTGGACATAATTTTGTATCAGCGAAAGGGTCGAGAAACGGAATCCGCCATCCGTCAACTTGGAAAAAAAGGGAGGCCGCCTCTTGCATTTTTCAAAAGCCCGGAGAGAACCCGTTTTTATTTACAGTGCCTATAAAAACGAGTGGACAACAAATTCCCGTCCTGGGGGAACAATGTTTCACATTTTTTCAACATCAGATGTTTTTGGACAACATCAACCTCACATAAACTATTTCTCTTCTCATCTAAAGGGTACTACATAAACCTCTTTTCTAGAATCTTAGATCGCCCTTGTTTCCAGTCTTTATGACTATATACTTCACTTCGTTGTTTCTTCTTTAGAGCGCCTTTATCAGATTTTTCCAAAGTTTTCAGATTTACGAAACCGTCTGTCCAGAAGAAAAATATGTCAAAGTCTGATTAACTTATATCCTGAATTTATTGCATAATTATAGCTCTGCACTCTAAGAAAAAAGTAGGCAATATTGGGTAAAATCGTACTCTTTATGGCAGTAAGAAGGGAACATATATGGTCGTTATGGGGGTAAACTTGACACAGCTTCTGTTGTGTCAAATTTTAATCCTGCACTGTGTAACCATTTTACGCAGAAAAGACGTAAACTTTTACTAAAAAAAAACAGGTTTAAAAAAGTACACCCAAAATGAGTAATATTTTAGTTTACCCATCATGTTGATTAAGCCTTGCCCACTCCATATGGAGTAAAACTTCAAACATATGTTGCGTTACATTTTACTCAAATGTTTCTCAAAAATATGCAAAACAATATTTTTCCCCTTTATTGTTATTGGTTTTTTTCGCTGCTATTTCTAATTTTGCTGAGGGACAAAAATAGACTTTGACGTCGTGGGGATTGGCAGAACTCGTACCCATTTTTGAAGGAACGTTTGAACTTCGAGAGTTTTAGCTCACGACATGCAGCCTTCTACATATCGTAGACTATTCTGGTGTGGTAAACATGTGACCATCATGTATTTTTCATGCTAATTACCCGCATGTTTTCATTTTCATTGCATGCTCTTGTCCATGCTCTCACAGAGTCAGTCTGTCGGTACTGTGCATAATGCAACACAGGTACCGAAGGCATCCAACACGTAGGCCTACAGCGAAACCGTTGTATTGTGGAGTAGCGCTGTTATCCTTCTGTTTGCAAAGACTATAGCCAGTTTATTGTCATATAGATTTGTTTTGCATACCAAATTTGATTGATGAATGGTTAATATATATATACATATATATTTATATATATACGCGACTCCACAACACAACGGTTTCGCTGTACGTGTACGACGTTGGATGCCTTCGGTACCTGTATACATATATACATATACATATACCTGTATACATATAATGCACCCATTCTGGAATTTGTATTCTTGTGGAGACATTTCTCGTGTAGTAAAGTTTTCGAGTTTGAAATTGAAGTTTCAAAATGCTCTTATTTTAACCAAAATTAATTTCCTGGGCTGAAATTTGGACTAAATATCCCTTTTCTAAAACTCTTCCATTTGCGACGGATCAACCTACCTTGGAAATTCCTAGTTTTTGAGTAAATCCATATATCTATTTCGTGAAATTCTTGTGGAGACGTATTCATCTATAGAAATGTTCTTCTGGAGACGTATACAATCTTTTGTTCGCTATTGTGTGCATGTCTCCGTATGGTAGTAAATTCCAGCACACACACACACACACACACAGACTTACGTTACATACCTTGTGTGGACATTGCTTTGTTTTCGTGTAGTTAAGAAAACTCGGTACAAAAAATAACTTTACTTAAACTGTGAAAACTCTTTTAACCCAATTTTTTTCTATGATTCCCTATAGTGTTTCTCTTCATTCTGCTACAGATAAACCTAACCCAAAAATGCCTCTAAACCTGTTTTCCAGAAAGGGCAAAACCTTATGTGGACACGGCTTAGTCCACATAAGGTTAACACAACCTGCATTATGTGGACCTCTTTTGTTCACAAGTCCACATAGGGTATGTAACACAAACTCACACCCCCCGACTCTGTGAAAGCATGGAAAATGAAAACCGTAATTAGCATGAAAAATACATGATGATCGCACGTTTACCACACCAAAATAGTCTACGATGTGTAGAAGGCAGCATGTCGTGAGCTAAAACTCTCGTAGTTCAAACTTTCCTTCAAAATGGGGACGAGTTCTACCAATTCCCACGACGTCAAAGTATATTTTTGTCCTTCAGCAAAATTAGAAATAGCAGCGAAAAAAACATAAACAATAAAGGGGAAAAATATTGTTTCGCGTCTACAATGCGATGTATACATGTTTACCTCACACATTGTAGTAAACTTCTGCCCAACTCGGAGTATAAAACAATCAACTTTTCGGAGTAAGATTCACAGGCTACGCATTATTGAGCAAAATCCACACGTGTGGAAGGGTAAAACCCGTATTTTGTTATTACACAAGTGATGCGTAATAATGTTTTGGGGTTTAAATCAATTATTGTTTAAAAATGTACTCAATTATTTTACCCAACAACTTTACTCAACAAAAAATTACACTATGTTTTTAGAGTGTGCAGAGATGTATCGAGCACTGTGGATTGTGCTAGATCACGATAATTATCATTGGATATACATGTATGTATATACGCAACAATATTGCTTAGGTGAATAGTAATATTTTATTATTACGTTCGTTTAATTTCATATAGCGATGTAGTTTGTTTGCGTGTTCTGGGGCAGAAAATCAGGGGATAGCGTCTGATGTAAAAAAAGAAAAGAAAGAAAGATTGCACAACACGAAAGGAAATTTCCCGGCCCGATCGTGCACACACTGTTCACTACTAAGACCTAGAGGGGACATGAAGATTTTTAATACGTACATAGGTCGAAAATCCATGTGTCCCTTTTAGAACGTACGTAAGAAAATATCGTCATGTCAGTCCCTCTAGGTCTTCGTAGTAAATAGTGTGTGCGTGTTGCACAATCGGGCCGGAAATTCCCTTTCGTATTTTGCAATATTTTTTTTACAACACGTTATTCCCTGGTTTTCTGCCCCATAACACGCAAAAAAAATCGCTGTTTCAAATTAACACCTACCGTGAAAGTCTACATAACTAAAACATGAAAGGTTTTTATGTTAAATGTGGCCTATCATTTCGCGAAGGAAATTCGTGACAAAAACGTAGATTCCTATGGTTTAAAACACAAACTACACACCTCTTTGAACTAAGTCTATGCAGTTTTTCTTGTAAAAATTAAAGGGTTAATGAAGTTCAACCTTACAAATAATAATAGACGGTATTAACCATTCACATTGTCTCAACTTAACTTCATTGAAATTTCTTCAAAAGGATTATAACCACTACATAAATCATAAATTACCATACACGTATTACAAAATTTCAATAAACTGTTTCACTGAACTACACATTCAATTAAATCTAGTACACTTTAACAATTTAACTTACTATATCATAGACAACAACACGTCCAATAGCACACAGGTTATAAACCATGGGCGTCAATCCTGGGGGGGGGGGGGACAGGGGGACATGTCCCCCCCCCACACACACACACACACACTTTTTAAAGGGTGGGGGACACAATATGAAATGTCCCCCCAGATTTTTGAACTTGTGCCTCATTTACAGGGCCCTATTATGTACTACAATTTATCTTTTGCTAAGAAAATATTGGTTAAAGTGGTCAGAAATTGCCTCAGATCGCACCACAGAACATCAAGAATCAATTTTTTTCGGGGCCCTTATTTAAGCGGGCTCCGAACCCAACGCCTTTAGCTGAGAATATAATAGCTTATTCAATGACTTCAACCTCGAAAATGATGTTTAAATCATTATCTTTTGCTCAGAAAATATTGCTTAAAGTGGTCAGAAATTGCCTCAGATCACACCACATGAGCATCTAGAATCCGATTTTTTCCGGGCCCCTAAGGGCTTCGCACTTCGCGCTTGCATTATTTCTAATCAAGGTATGTCCCCCCCCCCCCCCCACACACACTTTTGAGAAGCGATTGACGCCCCTGTTATAAACATAACATTTGTAAATCGTATTGTTGTAATTTTTCCGAAAGCCGGTTCCATTAAGACGTTTAGTTTTAAACCATCGCATGTCGTTTGGATGTGCTTAAATCGATTCAAAATGAATCGACGAACAAAAATGCTTTGACGAACATTTTTAACTATTGTTTTCTTTTCTGAAATGCTACAAATATACAAGTTGAGGGTGAGGAAATTTGCTACTTGTTTCTAGAAAAAAAAAACATTTACAATTTCATTTTTCGCCTATCTCCCACCAAAACCCCCTTCGATCCAGGCATTGTTATCAGATAAATAAATGCAGTTATCAATAACTACACCGCACACTGCATGCTTGAGGATGGGTGGGGAAGTACCCCTTCAATTCTCCTGTGAGATTTTGCTCTTTTTACAAATATGAATTTATGATCGTCATAACTGCAGTCCGATGTAAAATAGATTTTGATCCCAATGTGTTTCTGTTGCCAGCTGACTGTATGCATGGACTTTTGATACAAAATTTCAGTATATTGTTCCTGGTAAAGACCCACTTCCCTCCCCTTCAGTACCTGGATAGCTCCTGGTGCGTCTCAGCCATCGTCTTCGTCTCCCTGACGATGCTGATCTTCGCAATCGGCTAGAAGTTTCCTGCACTCGCCCCACCTCCAGCCTGACTTCCTTTCACATTCAATACCGCGCCTGAATGACTCCCTTGCTCTTCTATGCTGGCCGCGTAAGCACAGACATCGTCCGCGGACATTGTGGAGTTGGTCCAGTTTGTTGCCTCTCTGGCAGTTCTCCGACATGGTGCAGTTGTGCAGAGCCTTTGTGAGGTACTCTTGTCTTGTTACTGAGTCGATGGTGATCTTAGCCATTTGTAGGTACACATCAGCCAGCATCGCATAATCCCGTGGCGATTCGTGCTTCGTAAGGATGTACTCCAAGTCGTCTTTGGCTTGATCAATGTATCTCCGATTTGGAGCATTTGCGCTGACGGTACGTTTGTGTTGCTTGAGGCAGAGTTCGGCCCTGCTTGAGTACGCGAAGAAATTCTGTTTGGCGCTTGGCAGACGGATGGACTCCTCGTATAGCCTCAGAGCTTCTTCCACATCACCAGCTTGGCTACGAAAACGAGCAAAATAATTGAGAACCTGAGGGGAATCTGGTGATATTTCCCTCGCCTTGCGTACGCATCTTTCCGGGTCATCGATAAATTCCGCCAAAGATTCTGGTACGTCTCCTATCTGCACATCCCATTCCGATGCCCAGCGAAAGATGAAACCAATACGAACCCAGGCCGAGCTTTTCATGTTGACATCCGCAGATGGATTTTCGGCTATGGTCCAAAAGCTCCAGACTGCATTCTCCAAGGCTTGACTGGCCTCGTCGTGTGTCTCTATTTTTCTCATTGTTTTCTGAAACATCTCGTAGCTAGCTTCTCCAGCCAGGTACTTCCAATCATTGCTCTCGTCTAGATCGACGAGGTGACCCGCCAGCTCCATCGCCTGATTGCAAAGCTCGAGCGCTCTGCTGCATACCTCGTAATCGATAGCATCGTTGTTCTTTTCGTCAATGAGGGCAAAGGCTTGTTCGGCGTATCTCCTGGCTTGTGCCCTCTTGCCTTCTTCTGTAGATAAATCAGGCTCGTCAGGAGCAGCCGCGGGAATTCCACCTCTAGACGTAGACATCACAAAATGATGGTTGGCCATGGCGTTCAGGTTGTCTGGGTCTTCTCCCGGAGAGAGGATGTGATTGAAGTAATCCAAGGCGCCCTGACGGTCGTTTTCTTGGCTGTAAGCGAGCACGCCTAAAAGGTTACGAATGGCGTGACGTTCCGCTTTCATCTTCTTCTCCTCCAAGTAGGCCAAGAGATGACTACGTTTGAAGTCGGCGGTAATATCAGTGAGTCGACTATTTCGGTTACAGAGCAAAGACAGATGGAAATGTCCAGCAGGCGTAGCCAAAGTGCGCCGGGATGCCCTGAGAAAATAAATTTTAAAAATCAATAGCTGAATTTTGCCTTAGATAATTATATAAGTATGAGACTTCGGTTATACCTCAAGTCAACACAAACGTTATTAACGGAATTGAAATACTTCCTTTCGAATTTAAATACAGCCAATGACTCAATCTGACTATCTAGGCCATTGGATGAACGCAGTTTGATATTCATATTGTTCGATGAAACTTACAAACCAAGGTTTCATTAAAACACCAAATACATGTTTTCATTACAAACATTAACGCCGAATTGCGAACTTCATTGCAGGTTAAAACGATTTCTCACACTTACATGTTTGCGTTTATTCAAGGAACTATGTGTTTGCTCATCCAGGCCACAACAGTGTGGAGCAACTGGCAACACAATGCATCCGTTAGAGCTTATAATGAAAAGCAAGGAAAACATGGGCTATATTATATAGATCTGTTTCCGGTGTCCAAGCATCCAGAGGATATTTCTCATTTGGATACGGGGCCTCCCCATCATTGATTTCATCATACCATCCATGATCATACTCTGCTCGTTGAAAATGTGTCAATATTTATAAAAACAGACGTTGGCTAGTCTGCCGTTGTCCAACAACCATACGACATGTAACGGGGCTTCCCATCATTGATTTCATCATTCTCTGCTCGTTAAAACTGTGTTAGTATTTTACTATTGACGTTGCTCGAATGTTCCGTACGATCTTGTACGCAAGCCACATGATGGCTGTGAGCCACTGTCCTTAGTTTGGAATCGCGGTGTAGCCAGCGTTCTCACCATAGGAGTGAGGGCTGGGCAATTTCTGTAGCATCGGGCCTACAGATAGACAGGTTTGTTTTTTTACCGGTCACCTCGGTAAAATCGAAAAGTAGGGGAATGGGCTGGACACCATCTTTCCACGGGGGCGCCCTTCAAAGCGGACACTAGTGGACAATACGTGGCGCTCTTCATGGCGGCACAATCAAAAAAAAATATTGAATTAAAAGGCCGCTCGTGAAAGAGGACTGGCAAATTTTCAGGAGGCGGGGTTGGGGGGGGGCAGCCACGCCCCCGGTTTTATTCAAGGAACTATAATTATGTGTTCGCTCATCTAAACCAAATCAATGTGGAGCAACTAACAACACACTGCATCTTTTACAGCTTATAATGCCAATCAAGGGAAATAGACGCCGTCTCTGTTGTCCCAGCAACCAGACGGTGCTCTCATTTGGGTACGGGGCTTCCCCTCATCTATTTTAACATTAATGTTGACATTGCTCTAATGCTCCGTATGATCTGACGGAAGCCACTGGCTGTGAGCCAAATTTGAATGTTTTTAATTTGGATCGGCCTGGCTCTCAGAAATCAACTTCAAATAAGAACAGACTAGGCCTACCCGTATGTAAGGAAACACGTTTCTCGTCCCTGCCCGCTTCCATTTACCGCCATCCTCCTTTTTTTGTCGTTCAAACTAGTACTGCTTTTGAAAATTAAAATAATTATTATTAACTTTTTTCATCTGCAGGGTACTATATATAAACGTCTTTCCAAGAATTTTAGATTGCCTTTGTTTCCAGTCTTTATGACTTGATGCACTTGACTTCGTTGTTTTTTCTTCTTTTTGGTGGGTTATGCAGGTGACTTCGGACTGGTCTACTAAACTCTTTGGATGTATGGAGGACGAACACACGTGTAAGCTAGCAGCTGCGTTTACATAATATTTAAATAGTCAAACAACCAACCAATCATCGAGCTCCTTGCTAAAGGGGCATGACATAAAGATTAGGATGGAACTTACTTTGTGCATATATCCATTTCCCCAAAATGTATGAAAGTTATGAGACATCCTATTTTTGATTAATTATTTAGTAAAGTCCACTTTTATAACATTTAAAACACCCATGCTTTTTCTGACAACTGGGGGCGCTTTTTCCGTGGTGCCCCTTTAGGAACACACTCTCCAGATTACAGGGGGGGGGGGGGGGTTAAAAATGTGAACCCGATTTTTTTGGTATCTGAAACATATTTGTGCATAACTTTTGTTTTTAGACATTTTCATGTACTGATACAAAAATGTATCACCAAAGCCAAAAAAAATACCATGGGAAAAAACACCTAAATTCTAGAAACTATTGATGCTGGAGTAGGTTTCTACATAGGTAGGCTATCTTAAAAGGATGGCACAAGCCCGTTTGTTTGAGCATGGTTGCGTTTCTAAAGATTATTGTTACGTTCTGCTCGATTGTGTATAGTTTGAAGTGCCGAGTCAAAGTTACGTTTGGCCATTAACGCTGAGATCTTCAACATTATTTCCCCAAAATGTAATTATTTACCCAGCACCCATCTTCTGATTTATTTGATTAGGTTTACTGGGCGCGCTGTGCACACCGTGTTTGGCCTGTTCACTGGCCCGTCAACTCGGGGAGTCCTGTTGTGTCGTGGCCTGTGTTCCGGGAGGAGTCTTTGCGCTGAGAACAAAGCTTCGGATGCAGCAAAACATTGAGGTCAGGAACTGTCAAGAAGTTTATTTTGTGTAGTTCCCCTAACAGAAAGAATTATGATGTAGAGCCATCACTGCTGATGAGGGACGGTATAAACATTGACTGCTTAACTCGTGGTGAAGTGTAGACTTTCCTTGTGATCCACGGAGCATTCTATTTTCGATTTTCCTTCGGCTCGCCTTGGCTAGATTGAAATGTAGAACCTCAGGAACAAGATATTGGAACTTTACCAATAGAACTTCCAGCTATAATGAAGGCAGGCCGCAGGTGCTTTATACATCGCGGAAGACTGCTGATATAAGACAAGCTAGACAGCTCATTTGGTTGAGCACTGGTGAAGGTACCGTGTTGGGTTTAGAAAGCTGTTCCTGGTAATTTCTTAGTTAATTCCAATATTTTGTTTCTATCCACACCAGGGTTCAATCTGCGATGACTGCCTAACACTGAGCTGCTGTTGCCCATTTGCCCTGTGCCAAATGGCCCGAGAGCTGGACAACGCAGAAATTGGACGATTATAGGATGAACTGAAACCAGTACGGCCACCTCGAGGGTCAACAGGCTGAACACAATGTGCGTGACTTTGGCCAAAAATGAACCCAAACAACTCCACCACATTCTGAGATGATTTCTGAAAATACCACGCAGCAGCAAAATCATACATTCAACAGCTAGTGTTTTACAAGTAGATGATATAATTTCAGATATGTCAAACTAATACTATGCAAAGACTACATCTGTACTGTAAAGCAATTCAGTCAGGTCACATTTTATTAGAAATGATAAAATTATTTTTCAAATTCGACAAAACAAAATCGATAAAAGCTGCAAGGTGTCAAAGGAAAACACTATGCCCTTTATAGACAAAATATCATATCAGTTTTGAAAATAAGGGGTTTGTGATCTTTTCTGTTGAGGATTTTAAAAAATATGAAAAAGAAAATCAACCCCTGAACCTCTGCTTGGGTGCCAATTTAAGATTTGTCTGTCAAACAGAGCACTCGGTGAGATATTTTGAGCTTTCACTGATGCAAAAACAAACATTAAATTTGTTTGTGCAGCCCTGAAGACCTTTAGTGAATAACGTAATTTCAAATAAAGCAGTGTTTTCTGAAAGTCGGGAGGTTTCCATCAAATGGATTGATGCAATCTGTGTTATATATTATGTTCATATTTCCCGACAGAAATTATGTACATACAATAGTCCAGTGAGCAATTGTATTACAGGATTTTTATAAAAAAAACTGCTAGAAACCTTTTTTCCTATACATGTATATAGAATTTTGTTGTATAATAATTTGTGAAATTTTGTACAGCAAAAGTAAAAACAAAACAAAAACCCCTCACATTTTATGATGCAAATTAAAGCAATCGCTATATATACAAACAGCTGTTTACACTATATTTAATATAAAATAGTTGGTAGTTTGTACATAATTATTGGTTAAAGGATGTATACATTCGAGGACAGAAAAAAAACCATATTCTGATGGTTAGTAAATTACTCTCAGTATACAGGGTGTATAAAGAAAGGAAACCCAGATGTCAATGTAAACTATAAAAAAAATCACGAATAAATATTTCAAAAAAGTTAAAGATCATGTGAAACGCCAATGTGTCCTCTTTTCGATGATACATTGATTGCGTGAATGTGGCCACGGATGAATGAACATTCGTTATTATTCTGTCAAGGGTCTGTACTGTACTGAGCCAATTTTTACCAAGATTGCTAGCTGGTTTGTTATGCGAAGGTTGAAATGGACTAGACTTCGTGCAGAGCTTTTTGAGGAACGAAGTGGTGGCCACGTTGAAGGCATTGGGCCATTTTGAAGGCATTGGGCCATGAGGGGTTAACTTCAACAATGAGAGTGGTTAAATCACTGTATCAAAAATGAATATATTGTTTTACAGAAAAGTCGTCTATCTTTAAATTCTGAAAAAAATGAAAAAAAGTAAGACTGCTGCAAACTGCTTACTGACCGGATGGACCTGAAATGTATAAATCTAAAAATTAATGTGGCCTGACGTTGCGAACTTAGCAAGTTCTTCTTCAGAGGCTAAAACAGAAATGACAGAGGTACATACATTAACATGGGGGTGCACACAAACATGCAGGGCTGAAAGAAGAAACACAAAAGGAGGATTAGGTGGGACAGGTGTGGAAAGATGCAGGGGAGGGTGGATGAGAGAACAAAGGAACAAAGGGAGATGGCAAACCACAAGGGGTCTGGTGTAAACAGGGGAGGGACCAGAAAGGGGAAGGATAAAAGGTCACAGGGAGTGGGAACGGACAAAAGAGTGTGAGAGTGATGATGATGGGGGGACAGTATGGAGGTGGAAAGGGATGAAAGATGGGGGAAGATGGGTAAACACAAACAAGGAAGACCAGGTGGATTATCTGTAACAGAAGACAATGGAGGAAGAAAAGGATTAATCATTCCCAAGTTGGATGTTGAGACCATGTGGTTGAATAGTTCGAAGACGATTCATCCACACTTTCCCTCTGCTGAGGCGAACTGAGTCCTTGCGATGGCCAAGAGATTCAATGCCCTGCAAAATCATATCAGAAATGGAGTGGTTAGGCAGGTTGAAGTGATGACCAACAGGGGTGTCTAGTTTCTTGGTGTTGACCGTTGACCGGTGGGCATAGAAACGCTTCTTGAGCGTATTCTTGGTCTCACCTACATACTGCACTCCACAGACCCTGCAAGAAATGAGATATATGACATTAGAGGTGTTACAAGTGATGTTACCAATGGTTCTGTGGGTAGTGACAGAAGAGTGGCCAGAAAAGGAGTCAGACTCCTGGATATGAATCTGGCAGACAACACATCTGGAACTGCACTTGAAAGTACCATGCTGGGTGGGAGGGGATGCATCTAAGGATGGGACTTCAGCTCGAACAATCAGGTCCCATAGATTTCGAGGACGCCTGTAAGCCAATGTGGGGCCGTTGGGGATGGCGCGGGCAAGGCGATCTGAAGTATGGAGGATATGATGATTGTCATTAGTGATTTTGCGAAGGGGAGGGAGATTGGGGTGAAACGTGGTAACCAAGGGAATCATGGGTTTGGCCATGGCATCAGGGGCCTTTCCCGTGAGAGCTAGATTTCTGGGGATAGCTTTAGCTCTGGCAATGGCACAATGAACTTGGCGAGAGCTGTGACCCCTGGCCACCAAGTTGTTCCTCAGTATCTGTGTATGGCGGGAGAAATCGGAATCATTAGAACAGATTCTTCTGAGTCTGAGTGCCTGGCTCAACGCTATGCCAGTTTTGCAGTGCCTGGGGTGACAGCTGGAGGAGTGGAGGTACTGGTGGGTGTCTGTGGGTTTGGAATACAGGTCAGTGGTTAGTGAGTTGCCTTGCTTGCGGACGGTGACATCCAGAAAGTGGGTTGGGTGAGCCGAGAACTCCGACGTGAATTTGATGGTTCTGTGGAAGGAATTGATGTGGTTAGTGAAGGTCAAGAGACTGTCCTCATCACTGGTCCAGATGAAAAAAACATCATCAATATATCTCCACCAGATCCAAGGGCGACATGGGGCCGAGGCAAGCATGCATTCTTCGAGGTCACCCATGAAGAGGCAAGCCATGGAAGGGGCCATGCGAGTGCCCATTGCAGTGCCGTGTACCTGTAGATAGTGTTCACCAAGGAAGGAAAAATTGTTCTTCGTTAGTATAAGTCTCATGAGGGTGCCAACATCACTGATGGGAGGAGTCGTGTCCTGCCTTGGCCAGAGCCAAGGAGCAAGCATGAACACCCTCCTCATGTGGGATGTTGGTGTACAGAGATGAGACGTCGAAAGTCCCAATGATGGCTGTGCTGGGAATCTGGTCCTTGATTCCTTCAAGCTTGCGTAGGAAGTCTGGGGTGTCGTGAATGTATGACGAAATCTGTGGGACAAGGGGTTTGAGAAAACTGTCAATGAACAGGGAGATGCGTTCCGTGGGTGAGCCATTACCGGAGATGATGGGTCTACCGGGGTTGCCAGCCTTGTGAATTTTGGGTAGAAGGTAAAATCTGGCAGTCCTACAATCACAGGGAGAAAGAAATTTGTGAGCTTTCTTGGACAACTGGTCACGTGATCGCATATCGTCAAGTACCTGTTGTATATCTCGACAGAAAGTGCCTGTGGGGTCAGAGTCAAGGCGGGTATAGTTAGTGCGATTAGCCAACTGGCGGTGGGCCTCATCAATGTACTGCTGACGATCCATGATGACCACAGCTGAACCTTTATCTGCTGGCTTGATGATGATGTCGGTGCGAGAGCGCAAGGAGCTGAGAGCCAGGCGCTCCTCTCTGGGGAGATTATCATGAGTCCTGTGGGGGAAGTTGTCCGGGTTAGTGACTTGGGAATTGATAACTTGAACATATGTCTCTATGGCTGGCACACGATTCTTGGGGGCTACCAATGAACTCTTGACTCGAAAAGGCTCTGGTTCACATGGTTCACTGTCCAGGAAAAACTCACGCAGACGGATTCTACGGTAGTATTCCGTGAGGTCTTGGCTGAGCTGAACCTGGTTCACAGAACGGGGAGCGGGACAAAAATTGAGACCCTTGGAGAGAAGTTTGTGCTCTGCGTCAGATATTGATGAGGAAGAAAGATTAACTACATGTACAGTGTTGACAGGGGGTTCTGGCGGTGGCGTGGTAGATGGGGACCTAGGACGTATGAAACGTCTGTGTCTGCGTTGCTGTTGCTTGGCAAGCAAGCCACCAATCTTCTTGTTTCTCCTGTTGAGTAGGACAGAGTCAAGGTTAGACAAACCCCTTTCAATATAATCTTTAAATTCTGTCAGTCCACAAATCACTGTCAGCCCACAAATCAGCTGAATGTAAGTGATTTGAAAGTGATTTGAAATTGCGTGGAATGGGGGTATTAGCTGCAATAGTACCTGCTGTGATTGTTGGAAGCACACAAATATCAACACTGACTAGTGTCTATCAAAGTAGAACAAGGCCATTGTAAAATATTTTGTACACACAATAGCCTATTTGACCTCACTTATACAAAGCAAACTTTTAACAACAGTTTCCAGTTTTCCACATGCAATACCGATTTCCATATGTTATTTTTAAAATAACATTAGTTTGTAAATTTTTACTAAATTCATACGTATTAAATATAAAGTTAATAAAATATAACCTGTGCTGAAAAAAAAACAACTTGATAGTCCCAGTTTGTTGAAGATTGTTTATTAAACCGACAAGCTAAAATGAAATGTAACAAAAATACACCCACTTGGCAAAAAAGCTCATTCATATGCAAATATTTACAAGTAAGTCCTGTGTTACTGATAATGTAGTAACCAACAGATAACGTAACACCGACCGATAATGTCACGCAAATTAACCGATATTGTATCGCTAACCGATAATGTAACAAAAATTGACCGATATCAGTCAATTGTTGTTACATTATCGGTCCTAACTATTTGATTGTACGGGAGCCAAGTGTCCGGGAAAAAAAACAACCTGTGGACATTTCAGCAGGGATGTGCGAGTGCCCTTTAACGAACTTTTTTACCCCACCGCCCCCCAAAAAAAATTGCCTTGCCACGCCTCTGCAATTTACGAACTTTCTTTCGCACGGGTCGTGCCGGCGCTCACGGCCCGGAAACAGCGGCGTTGCCGGGGGAGGGGGAGGGGGAGGGGGAGGGGAGGGGAGGGGAGGGTAGAGGGGGTTGGATGTGTGATGGCAATGGGTTGGGGCCTTGCCGGGGGTAATTTCTGCTAAACCCGTTAACCATGTCCACTTATAGGACTAACACATTTTCAATGGGGAGGGCACTGGAGGAGTGACGATTTTTTTTTGGGGGGGGGGGGTGGGGGAGGGGGGTGCGCCTGCACCCACAATGTTTTGGACTTATAGTTACTAGAAAGGGGCGAGGGAAAAGGGGCAGAAGGCCAAGCGTCTTAGTAAGTAATGCTGAGTGGGCTAAGCACATTGTATCAGCCCCTACCTTTAAGTACTGTAGTAAGATTCAACCACCATTGGTTCCCTTTAAAGTGCAGACAAAAAGCATGGCATGTTTGTTATTAATGTTTGTTAATGTGTTCCAAGCAACCAAAGATATGTGTCAAGTGACAATGTGTGGGCAGTGTTTATTCTCGGATGCAAACATTCAGGCATAAGATCAATAGTAAACAGCGCATGCGTGTTGCACAATCGAGTCTTTTGCCCTTTGCAACATCACATGCTATCACCCATTTTTTTGATCCATAACACGAAACAAAGTGCATTATTAAATTAAAATCCAACCAGGTTTTCAGTAATAATGTAAACCTTGAAATAGAATATTTATTAGGCCACGCAACATTACGAAAATCTGCAGTATTATGTTATAATCACGCGACGGAATTTAGGGTACAAAATGTTGGTGCTAGTCTTTATTCCAGTCACGGTTATGTTTCTTTTCGATAAAATCTCAAAACTGGATGGCTTTATTCACTGCTGGAAACGCGAAATGCGAGGTAAACAATGGCTGCATCAAATGTCACATCCGATGTTAACAATACGGATTTATTTTCCTGACATATTTTCAATTTGTCATGTGGGGGGGGGGGGGGGGGAACTTCATTCCGATATAGGGCGTCTACAACTCTCTAAATGCCGTTCATTTTGCGCACAAATGAACAAACGAACCCGCACTACGAGAGCCAAATTGTCTGCCAATCGTTCGAATTTTGTTTAGAAATAAACTGAACAACTAAACGTTGGTGGATTTTGGTTCGATGTATCATGAAAGTGAAATTCGAATACATGTACAGCATGGGAAACGCAGCTTTAATGTAAAACAGTATGTTGGTTTCTAGTCACCAAGACCTTTGAAAATAAGTAAACAATAACAAAACTATAAATTTGGCACTCTCGAAAATAATGAACAATCACCTGTACATAATAATAGGAAATCGTATACTAGGCAACGCCATGACATTGGGCCCAATCATGCTAATGACACACAGTTTATAAAGAAGCCATCGATGAATTTTTCTTAGAAACACAATGTTTTTGTTTTTGTGCAACTCCTCTTAAAACTATATTTGACATCCTTTTTGGTAAATTTTATTGAAAAGTGCACTTTTTTAAACATATAAAATTACCCATGCTTTTCTGGACAACTAAGGACGCTGTTGCTGCGATGTCATTTCAGGAAGACACAATTGGGGTTTTCTGTTCAAATTGTGAACCCAAGATTTGCTCATTGAAAACATTTGTGAGAAAGGGTTGCTCATTGGCTCACTGCCATATACTTCAACAATAGTGAATCACCAAGGAAAAGAAAATTTACGACAGTAAAATATCCAAACTTCTAGCAAACGGCACTAAAAATTCTTCAAAATGGCCAAACAAAAAAATAAAATGAGGTAAAATGGAACTCAAAGGTACATTTGAAAGGAAAGCATTAAATACAGAGTTTGATGTCCTAACTGACAGTCTGTTTGCCTAGTCGTGTCCGCAATTATCATCCAATTTATCGAGATCATTTCTTAGATAATGAGGAACAAAGCGACGTTACAACGTTATTTAAAAGGGGTCCACTCATAAGTCCGACGCCTCATAGGTCCCGGACGCCTCATAAGTCCGACAAAATTGCATCCCCCAACCAAATAAAGGCCCATAAGCCGATGCCTCATAGGTCCGACGCCTCATTTTTCCGTCGTCGGACTTATGAGGCGTCGGACTTATGAGGCGTCGGACTTAATGAGGCGTCGGACTTATAATACGGACCATTTAAAACATTATTATTCTGAACACCACATCATCGAAGAACAAACAAAACCATCTCAAATTGCAATTCTAAAATTAACATGTTGATAACGAAACATTACGGTGTAACAAGAGGGGAAAACGGTGTGAGCATACAGCTAAGAGTGTTTGCTTTGAATTGCTAGAGTATTATTTTTCCGACACTAGAATGAGGAACAAAGCGACGTTACAACGTTATTTAAAAGGGGTCCGGAAACAGTTTGTGTTTTCCACGCGGTTATTTACATGCATTATGCACCGGTACCGATGTGTATTTTGGGGCTACGTGGGTTCAAAGGAGAACACTTCTCAAAACAATTTCTCGATATTTCTGTCGCAACCGGTACCCGATAAAACGTACTTCTTCCAATGTGCAATATTCGTGTATGTTATTAGAACTACAGTCTTGATAATTCAGAAATATATGCTACAGTCCCTTATATTATTATAATGGCAATAACATGAACACGAGGAAACAAATACACTTTATTATTGGTGATGACTTAACAAATATGTATTACATTATGTACATGTAGTTTCCCAGGGTTCAAAACTACACACCTCTTCTAGAGCTAAACCTACGCATTTTCTTTGTGGAAAAGTGAAGGGTTGGTGACAGTCTACGTTACAAATAATAATACGCAGTATACACACGATTAACAGTCTCAAACTTAAAAATATTGGAATTTTCCGAATGTATATACTGCTACAAATATCATACTTACCACGTAAAACATCAATTTACCAGTTCACAAAGCTATACTTTCCACTAAAACTATGCAATTTTTCATTATGAATTAATGAGTTCTTGATTAAAAATTTTAAGTTACAAACATAGACAGTATCACTATACAATTAGCGCATAAGGTAACCTAAATGTTGTATTGTAGCGGAATTACCAAATTACCCCGGACGAATTGTTCCCCCCGGTGCTCACCCAGCAGGTGTGGTACCTCCTTCAAGAGACCCAAGACCGGTGGAGTAGGCCCGTTGGGCGGAAATTTACCGCCTAATGCACAGGGCTAACGACTGGACCCTCAGTAAACCTCCTCGGGGACAGACATGACACAGGACAAGAGCAAATGGGACAAGGAAATAATGATGATGTTATGACCTCCTTTAATTATCGCTCAATTACTGCTGCTTGACCCTCCCAGTTATCGATTAAATTGTACCCTCAATAATTAACTGATTGCTGTAATTACAAGTAAATAAATAATTGACTGAGTGCCTCTGATCCGCCTAGAGCTAGCCGTGCCGCCTCCCAGCGATTGACGCGCCTCCTAGTTTGGATCCTCCCGAGTGTAGCCTCTGGAGGCTACGAGTGCCTCCCCCTAGGGTTTCCAAAGGTAAGTTAACTCCCTTCCCCTAGTACACGGACCAGAAACTAATCCCTAGTTTCCTTATCGGCATCCCACCGCAGTCCCACTCAAGTATTCCTAACAGTGGCCCACGCTCAAATCGAGGTAGCGCACACTGTAGCCTCCAATACCTGAGCTCAGAACTCCGCACGCCCGTTCCTGACGAACACGCACTGCCGCTCGCGCGCCGATTGTGTGCATAGACATAAAGAACCTATAGACGGACAACAGGGGGCGCAAGACCGTAATTTCAGTGAAGCCGCCATTTTTAAAAATCATGGGCAAACTTGTTCGGCACGTCACACATAAAGCGCACACAATACGCGGCTGTCTGGTGAGGTCCTCCAAGCAGAACGTCACAGTGCGATTTGTGGACCTTAAATTCTAAAACTAGTTACATTTGTACATACCTTTCCAAATTTGTACGCAGATAACACAGAGTTTGTACGTAGCAACCAGGCGCAGATCCAGAGGGAGGGTTTGGGGGTCAGAAATCCACCCCCCTCCTTCTTTGACTGGGCTCCCTTAGTACAAATTTTAAAAAATACATGTGCCTGACGGCCCCGAACCCCCCCCCCCCCCAAAAAAAAACCCACCTGGATCTGCCCCTGGCAAACGATTAAAAAGTTTTTTGGTGTAATGAATTGTTACCAGGTAACCGACGAAACTGACGCATATCTCCTAGCCCTTTATTTCACTTGATGGTACTACTAAGTACTAGGGTTATAGTGAGCCCATGGAGGATGAAATTTATGGTGAGCCACAACACACAGCACATGCTTTTCTGATTAGCTCTTTGTGTGAGGAAAAGTTGTCCGAGAAAAATCGAAATCAGGAGTTTTTCCCACTTAAAAGTCCTACCTGAACGTGGTTAATATCCAGCATATCCAGGGAAATTAAATTCTGTTTCTCTAGTAGGCCCTATAGATATCTATAGTTAATAGTTATCCTGTAATTTTCAGGCGAACTTTGCAGATTCATTTGCCGATATTTTTCTTGGGGATGTACTATAAGCACTCGACCCTTTATTGACTTCCCTTGTTTTTTAGGCCCATTGTAAGACTAACATGATTAACCAAACAAGTATCCGCCGTAGTCAATATCAAGTGAAACAAACAGTCCCGATTTCAATTTCCTCAAAGTCAAAAGACAACTTACTTCGCACCGTATACGCGTATTGCACAAACACATAAAATTATGACAACTCACATGACTCAGACATGTGTCAGAAATGCATGACCAACGCAGCACCCAGCATGCCGCGTTTCGCGGCGGTTGTAGGCCTAATTAATTTATTTTGAAATAACACACACAAATACATAGCTGTACATCATTATGAAGTGAACGTTTCACAGGGTTTTCAGTCACCATCTATGCGTTTTCAACCGAAATTGTCGATTTGTATTATTCCTTCCCCTGTTATTCCATAGAGTCATGCACATTTATTCAAAACTTCCGCCCATGGTTTCATACCTAGTCGGGCGCCGTCAAAATTACGGTACCCTGACGTTGATTTCCATAGGCGCTGTCCGTCTATAGGTTCTTTATGTCTATGATTGTGTGCAACTAGCGCAGTAGCGCTCTAGCGCCCTCTGTAGTTAGACTCTGATTTCTTGTTCGCGCTTGCTCGCGCTCGCATCGCATAGCAAATCTCGCTCATTTGCGTTACAATATTATACATCTTTTGGTTGCAAATTTGTGCCAGTCGGTGTCATGAAGAATTCTATTTTAAAAGAAAAACGAAGATGCACATTTGTAAATACATGTATACCGTGGTTTTTTTCCCCCTTTTCTTGAAAGCTACAAAATAATGTACAAGCTAGAGCGTGGAGAACTATCGTCCTTTCTCCCCGGGGATTTTACTCCACTGAACGTCAACTGCATACTATTGCTGTACGTGGACTTTTGATTCAAGATTTCAGAATAATTATTGTTTCCTGTGAAACATCCCCCTATACAGTACCTGGATAAGCCACTGGTCTCTGGTCATCTCTAGCAGTTGTCTCCCAGACGATGGTGATCTTCGCAATCGGCTAGTAGGCTTCCGCATTCTCCCCTCTTGTAGCCCAATTTCTTTTCGCATCTCATTCCCAGTTTGAATGACTCCCTTGCTTCTCTATGCTGGCCGAGTAAGTACTGACATCGTCCGCGGACATTGTAAAGTTGGAACCGTTCGTTGCCTCTCTGGCAGTTCTCCGACATGAAACAGTTGTGCAGAGCCTTTGTGAGGTACTCTTGTCTTTTTACTGAGTCGATGGTGATCTTAGCCATTAAAGGTACACATCAGCCAGCATCGCATAATCCCGTGGCGATTCGTGCTTCGTAAGGATGTACTCCAAGTCGTCTTTGGCTTGATCAAGGTATCTCCGATCGGGAGTATCTGGGCTGACGGCACGTTTGTGTTGCTCGAGGCAGAGTTCGGCCCTGCTTGAGTACGCGAAGAATTTCTCGTTGGTGCTCCGCAGACGGATGGACTCCTCGTATAGCATCAGAGCTTCTTCCACATCACCAGCTTTGCCACGAAACAAGGCAAGATAATTGAGAACATGAGGAGAAACTGGTGCTATTTCCTTCGCCTTGCGCACGCATCTTTCCGGGTCATTGATAAATTCCGCTAAAGATTCTGGTACGTCTCCTATCTGCACATCCCATTCCGATGCCCTGCGGAAAATGAAACCAATCCGAACCCAGGCAGAGCCTTTCATGTTGACATCCGCAGATGGATTTTCGGCTATGGTCCAAAAGCTCCAGACAGCATTCTCCAAAGCTTGATAGGCCTCGTCGTGTGTCTCTATTTTTCTCATTGTTTTCTCTAACATCTCGTAGCTAGCTTCTCCAGCCAGGTACTTCCAATCATTGCTCTCGTCTAGATCGACGAGGTGACCCGCCAGCTCCATCGCCTGATTGCAAAGCTGGAGCGCTTTGCTGGATAACTCGTAATCGATAGCATCGTTCTTTTCGTCAATGAGGGCAAAGGCTTGTTTGGCGTATCTCCTGGCTTGTGCCCTCTTCCCTTCTTCTGTAGATAAATCAGGCTCGTCAGGAGCAGCCGCGGGAATTCCACCTCTAGACGTAGACATCACAAAATGACGGTTGGCCATGGCGTTCAGGTTGTCTGGGTCTTCTCCCGGAGAGAGGATGTGATTGAAATAACCCAAGGCGCCCTGACGGTCGTTTTCTTGCCTGTAAGCGAGCACGCCTAGAAGGTTACGAATGGCGTGACGTTCCGCTTTCATCCCCTTCTCCTCCAAGTAGGCCAAGAGATGACCACGTTTGAAGTCGGCAGTAATATCAGTGAGTCGACTTCGGTTACAAAGCAAAGACAGATGGAAATGTCCAACAGGCGTAGACAAAGTGCGCCGCGAAGCCCTGAGAAGAAAAAGGTTTTAAAAGTCATAGATGAATTCTGGTTTATAATGCCTATTCTGCAGGAAACTGACATTTCCAGTTATACCTTATTAAGTCAACTCAAAGGTTATTCGCGAAATTCTCAATCTATATTTCGTATTTAATTAAATACACTCAAGTAACTAAATCTGACTATATATAAACCATTGGGTGAATACATTCACATTGTCAAGTGAATCTCACAGACCACGGTTTCATTGTAACACCAAATATCCAACTGCGAACTTGAACACCAAATTGTGAACGAACTTGACAATATTCAGACGATTTCTCATGCATACTATACACTTACATCTTTAGGTTTTTTTTAAGCAGCTGCGTAAACGCTCATCCAAGCCAAATCAATGTGCAACAACTGACAGCACATTGCATCTGCCACAGCTGATAATTGACAAGCAAGGAAAACAGACATGGGCTAGTTTGCCATTGTCTAGCAACCAGACGACATTTCTCATTCGGGTATGGGGCTTCCCCTCATCATTTCATCATTCTGTGCTCGTTGGAAATGTGTCAATATTTATATTCACGTTGCTCGAATGTTCCGTACAGTGTTCTAGTCCGTACTTTTTTCGAGTACCCGAGTACTGCCGCGTACTTAAATTACCGAGTACAAGTGCTTGTACTTCCGAGTACAAGTACATGTCTCCGTGTGCAAGTACCTTTACTTCCGAGTACGAGTACTTGTATTCCGAGTACAAGTACTTCTATTTCCGAATACGGCCATACGGCAAATGGTTCATTGTGCGTAAGTTGCCCAGCACCCGATTTCACGAAACTCATCGTAACTTACGATGCATCGTGTCCCTACTAGTCAGGTGGCTTAGATCTAATTTTCGTCAAGATCGTGACCGAATGGTCCAAAGCACCAAACTTGACAGACAGATTCTTATAGACCTAGAGAAGATATTTAGAAGGGGTGACACCTGAAATTCTTTTGGGAAGGGTGCCTAATTTGCATAAATCGTTAATCCCTGTCGTGTAATATATTTATTCCCATATTTGGGTATATTCATATATTTTTACTTTTTTGAAAAGTGTATTTTGAGGATTCTACTTACATATCTTTACTTAAATAACATTTTCCAAAGCATTTAAGTGACTGAATAATTATGAGGACATAGTAACGATCCAAAATATAGCTACTATTTTGCCCTAAAATTGCGCGCATTTACCTTGTCTCCAGATATCATCAATTAGTTTTGCCAAACATCAGCATTGATGAACTTCAAATTCACCAAGTAGCTTACTGGTACAGTTACCCTATAAAAACCTTATGCAAAATCATGTGAACAATGATTACATTGTGATATTAAGCCCAGAAAACAAAAACTGGGGAAAAACGAGGTGTCCATAAATTAGTCTAACAAGTAGGTGAAGGGTTGCCTAACATGGAACACTGGAGCAAGTTCAAGGAAATTCCCAAAATTATTGTTGAGAAAACGTTGCGCAGACAAAATTATTGTAAACAACAATAATCTCTTATGAGGGGGATTTCGTTGAACTTGTTCAAGTCCCCACTTTTAATACCCGGCTTCCCGTACAAGCCCAATTTACGGACACCACATTTTCTCTCCTTTTTTTGGTCTTTTGGGCTAAACATCCAGATGTTATCAATTTTCAGTTGATTTTCCACTTAATTTTGTTAGGGTAACAATGCCAGTAAGTAACTTTGTGAATTTGAAGCTCATCAATACCCACGTTTGGCGAGACAAGTTGATGATATCTGAGGAGAAGTTAAATGCGCGTAACTTGAGGGTAAAATAGTAGCAATTTTGGTTCTTTACTATGTCCTCCTAATTATTCAGTCACTTATGTTTTACAAAATGTTATTGAAGTAAGAATATGCAAGTAGAATCACCAAAATACACTTTTCAAAAAAATAAAAAAATAAAAATATACCCAAATATGGGAAATAAATATATTACACGACAGGTATTAACGATTTATGCAAATTAGGCACCCTTCCCAAAAGAATTTCAGGTGTCACCCCTTCTAAATATATTCTCTAGGGCTATAAGAATCTATCTGCCAAGTTTGGTGCTTTGGACCAGTCGGTCACGATTCCGACCATATGCCACCTGACTATACGATGCGGCGCAGGTGCGACGCATCCACCGATCCATTTCACAAAACACGTCGTAAGTGCGAGGCGTCGTATGTGTATTTATAGCACAACTCGGTGACTGTTTTATGTATTAAGTCGGCCTACAGTAAATAGTTATCTGGTATTCAACAAAGAGTCGTCGGGTCTCCCTTCCAAATTTGTTAAAACGTAGGACAAAATGGCGGCCGTGCGATGCAATATTAAAGGAAAACGAGCTCTCAGTGGACTGTGTAGCTACTTTGAAATTTCAACTGCAATATTCCAGGCTAATTCATAATTATTCAATGAATTTTCTATTTACAACTTTACACACATGGCCTCGGTATTATAATCTCATTTTTGTAATGTTTATGGAACTAAACTGGCTAAAAACGGACTCTTCTTGTTTTGCGACGACCACTAGTCACGTCGTAGCTTGCAACGTGTGTTATGCCGTTGTCAAAGAACTTACGAAGCGTTCAACACATCGCAACTTTCGTGAAATGGATGATACGACGGCGTCGCGAGTTGCGACGTGTTAAACGTCGTAACTCGAGTTGCGACGCGTCGCGACGCTTCGTGAAATCGGGTGCAGGCCAGATCGATACGGACCGACTCATGGCTAGATGTTAAGTGTGTTTGTCCAGTCGTACACAGAGAAAAATCAGGAAACTTCGATTTCTCTGCAAGCCAATCAACCATTTCCAACTGAAAGTATCGATAATAAAATGAGGCCTGAGTCAGTCTATACCTACTATTCGAGTACGACTACTTTGATGATCGAGTACTATTTTGACATGTCGAGTACGAGCACTTTGCTGCCCGAGTACGAGTGCCGTCATTTCGAGTACGAGTACTTTGACATTCGAGTACGAGTACGAGTACTCGGGGAAAAAGTACTCGAGTAGTACTTGAGTATGAGTACCGAGTACAAGTACTGCAACACTGGTTCCGTATGATTTGAGGCAAGGCACTGACTGTGAGCCAAATTTCAGTGTCTTTAAGTTAGGTGGGCTCCCAGAAATCAACTTCAAAGAAAGAACAAACCAGCCTTGTGCATGTTTAATAAACTGACAACAAATTCTTGGGGGCACAGTGTTTCACTATGTTATAACATCAAATGTTAATTCTCACAGAAACTGTTGGTTTTTTTTATGAACGGAAGGAGTCAGAACTCACGGTTTGAACAGCGCCCCCATTGGAAGATGGTACCTACCCCCACCCCCACCCCACCCACTATTTGATTGTACGGAGGCCAAGTGTCCGGAAAAAAAAACCCCGGATGTGTGAGTGCCCCTTAACGCACTTTTTTAAACACCCCCCCCCCCAATAAAAATAACCTTGCTACGCCTCAGTGCACCTACGAACTGTCTTTCCCACATGTCGTGCCGGCACACACGGCCCGGTGTCGTGCCAAAAACCGTCCGGTGCCAAATAGTGTCCGCTAATTAGCATAATGCGATCTGATTTGTCATGCGTCTATGACGTCACATTGTTTACGGACGCTTGCCAAATAGTGTCCGCGCTTAGCGTGCATCCTATTGCGTGCCTTGTCGAGCTGTCAATACATCGTATAGAAAAGATCTCTTTTCACCTGAATTTGATTTTTACAATCTGTTTTTACGTTTTCCTTGTTAACTATTTGACTTGGTTTCCCTAATAGTTTCAACATTATAATTATTTGTGCAAAATGTTTATGTGTTTTTTCGCGTCAGTTCACCTGTTTGGTATGCAGTACGTACGTAGGCCTAACGCCGTGTGAAGTGTGTGTAGTACGTACTGTGCTGTGTGTAGCATTTTAACCAACGTTATATTTTACGGTTTCTCCCACCTAATACTGTCCGATTTTTCCTGCCAAATATTGTCCGATTTTTCCTGCCAACAAATACTGTCCGATTCCCCGCCCTGCCAAATATTGTCCGATTCCCCCTTGCAAAATAGTGTCCGATTTTTCCTGCAAAATACTGTCCGATTTTTCCAGCTTAATACTGTCCGGCTGGACGTAACTGTGTGCGCCCTTGTTCTCGCTCGATTGACGGCGCCCGGGCACTATTTGGCACCGGACACTATTTGGCATGTATTACATGCCAAATAGTGTCTGGCGCCAACTGCGCATGCTCAGCGGACACTATTTGGCACCGGACGGTTTTTGGCACGACACAGGAAACAGCGGCGTTGCCGGGGGAGGCGGGTGGGGGAAAGGGGGGGGGGAGGGGGGAGGGGTTGGATGTGAGATGGTGGTGGGTTGGGGGTAATTTCCGCTAAACCCGTTAACCATGATCACTTATAGGACCAACACATTTTCAGTGGGGAGGGCACTGGGGGAGTGACGATTTTTCTTCGGGAAGAAGGGGTGCGCTGCAACCACAATGTTTTGGACTTATAGTTATTATGAGAGAAAGAGCAAGGGAAAAGGGGCAGAAGGCCAGGGCTCGGCACCTTGTATCAGCCCCTACCTTTAAGTACTGTAGTTAGATTCAACTACCATTGGTTCCTTTTAATTTAAAGTGTAGATACTAAGCATGGCATGTTTACTATTGTGTTCCAAGCAACCGAACATAAAATGTCAAGTGACTAGGTGTGGGCAGTGTTTATTATTCTCGGATGCAAACATTCAGCCGTCAGATCAATAGTAAACAGCATATGCGTGTTGCACAATCGAGTCGGGAAATTCACTTGGATATTATTTGCAACAATTTTTCATCATCACGCTATCACCCATTTTCTGATCCATAACACGCAAAAAGTGCATTATTAAATTGAAATCCAACGTGGTTTTCAGTAAATGTGTAAACTTTGAAACTTAATATGTATTACTTAGTCCACACAATACTACGAAAATCTACGGTTTACAGGGTACATTTTGGTGCTAGTCTTTATTCCAGTCATGCTGACTCATGTTTCTTTTCGAAAGCGTTGTCGAACCGTATTACTTGCTTGCAATTAAAAAAACCTCATAACTGGATGGCTTTATTCACTGCTGGAAACGCGTATACTTCGAGGCAAACAATGGCTGCAAGTCACATCCGATGTAAACAAATCGGATTGATTCTCCTGACGAATTTTCAGTTGGTATGTTTTATTGTAACGAGATGGGAAGGACTTCATTCCGATATCGGGCGTCTGCAACCCTCTAAATGTCGTTCATTTTGCGCACAAATGAACAAACGAACCCGCACTACGAGGGCCGAATTGTCTGCCAATCGTTCGAATTTTGTTTAGAAATAAACTGAACAACTAAACGTTGGTGGATTTTGGTTCGATGTGTCATGAAAGTGAAATTGGAATACATGTACAGCATGGGAAACGCATCTTTAATGTAAAACAGTATGATGGTTTCTAGTGACCAAGACCTTTTAAAATAAGTAAACAATGAAAAACTATAAATTTGGCACTCTCAAAAATAATGAACAGTCATCTGTACATAATAATAGGAAATCGTATACTAGGCAACGCCATGAAATTGGACCCAATCATGCTAATGACACACAGTTTATAAAGAAGCCATCGATGAATTGTTCTTAGAAACACAATGTTTTTGTTTTTGTGCAACTCCTCTTAAAACTATATTTGACATCCTTTTTGGTAAATTTTATTGAAAAGTGCACTTCTTTAAACATTTAAAATTACCCATTGTTTTCTGGACAACTAAGGACGCTGTTGCTGCGATGTCATTTCAGTAAGACACAATTGTGGTTTTCTGTTCAAATTGTTAACCCAAGATTTGCTCATTGAAAACATTTATGAGAAAGGGTTGCTCATTGGCTTACTGCCATATACTTCAACAATAGAGAAACACCAAGGAAAAGAAAATTTACGACAGTAAAATGTCCAAACTTCTGGCAAACGGCACTAAAAAAAACCCTTCAAAATGGCAAAACAAAAAATTCAAATATTAGGTAAAATGGAACTCAAAGGTACACTTGAAAGGAAAGCATTAAATACAGAGTTTGATGTCCTAACTGACTGTCTGTTTGCCTAGTCGTGTCCACAATTATCATCCAATTTATCGAGATCATTTCTTAGATAATGAGGAACAAAGCGACGTTACAACGTTATTTAAAAGGGGTCCGCTCATAAGTCCGACGCCACATAGGTCCCGGACGCCTCATTTTTCCGACGTCGGACTTATGAGGCGTCGGACTTATGAGGCGTCGGACCTATGAGGCGGAATAATAAAATGTTATGCCTCATAAAATGTTATGCCTCAGTCCGACGCCTCATGAATCCGAAATTTCGGACTTTTTTCGGGGCCCTTAAGCGGGCCCCGAACCCCACGTTGTAAGGGCTTCGCACTTCGCGCTTGCATTATTTCTGATCAAGGTATGTTCCCCCCCCCCCACACACACACTTTTGAGGAGCGATTGACGCCCCTGTTATAGACATAACATTTGTATTCGTATTGTTGTAATTTTTCCGACAGCCGGTTCCACTAAGACGTTTAGTTTTAAACCATCGCATGTCGTTTGGATGTGCTTAAATCGTTTTAAAATGAATCGACGAACAAAAAAGCTTTGACGAACATTTTGTAACTATTGTTTTCTTTTCTGAAATGTTACAAATATACAAGTTGAGGGTGAGGAACTTTGCTACTTGTTTCTAGAAAAATTTTTTTTACAATTTCATTTTTCGCCTATCTCCCACCAAAACCCCCTTCGATCCAGGCATTGTTATCAGATAAATAAGTGCAGTTATCAATAACTACACCGCACACTGCATGCTTGAGGATGGGTGGGGAAGTACCCCTTCCATTCTCCCGTGAGATTTTGCTCTTTTTACAAATATGAATTTTGGTGATGATCGTTATAACTGCAGTCCGATGTAAAATAGATTTTGATCCCAATGTGTTTCTGTTGCCAGCTGACTGTATGCATGGACTTTTGATACAATATTTCAGTATATTGTTCCTGGTGAAAACAGATTCCCTCCCATTCAGTACCTGGATAGCTCCTGGTGCGTCTCAGCCATCGTCTTCGTCTCCCTGACGATGCTGATCTTCGCAATCGGCGAGAAGTTTCCTGCACTCGCCCCACCTCCAGCCTGACTTCCTTTCACATTCAATACCGCGCCTGAATGACTCCCTTGCTCTTCTATGCTGGCCGCGTAAGCACAGACATCGTCCGCGGACATTGTGGAGTTGTTCCAGTTTGTTGCCTCTCTGGCAGTTCTCTGACTTGAAACAGTTGTGCAGAGCCTTGATGAGAAACTCCCGTCTTGTTACTGAGTCGATGGTGATCTTAGCCATTTGTAGGTACACATCAGCCAGCATCGCATAATCCCGTGGCGATTCGTGCTTCGTAAGGATGTACTCCAAGTCGCCTTTGGCTTGATCAAGGTGTCTCCGATCGGGAGCATCTGCGCTGACGGCACGTTTGTGTTCCTCTAGGCAGAGTTCGGCCCTGCTTGAGTACGCGAAGAAATTCTCTTTGGTGCTTGGTAGAAGAATGGACTTCTTGTATAGCCTCAGTGCTTCTTCCACATCACCGGCTTTGCCACGAAAACGAGCAAGATAATTGAGAACCTGAGGGGAATCTGGTGCTATTTCCCTTGCCTTGCGTACGCATCTTTCCGGGTCGTCGATAAATTCCGCCACAGATTTTGGTACGTCTCCTGTATGCACATCCCATTTTGATGCCCAGCGAAAGATGAAACCAATCCGAACCCAGGCCGAGCTTTTCATGTTGATATCCGCAGATGGATTTTCGGCTATGATCCAAAAGCTCCAGACAGCATTCTCCAAGGCTTGATAGGCCTCGTCGTGGGTCTCTATTTGTCTCATTGTTTTCTCTAACATCTCGTAGCTGGCTTCTCCAGCCAGGTACTTCCAATCATTGCTCTCGTCTAGATCGACGAGGTGACCCGCCAGCTCCATCGCCTGATTGCAAAGCTCGAGCGCTCTGCTGCATACCTCGTAATCGATAGCATCGTTGGTCCTTTCGTCAATGAGGGCAAAGGCTTGTTCGGCGTATCTCCTGGCTTGTACCCTCTTCCCTTCTTTTGGAGATAAATCAGGTTCAGGAGCAACCGCGGGAATTCCACCTCTAGACGTAGACATCACAAAATGACGGTTGGCCATGGCGTTCAGGTTGTCTGGGTCTTCTCCCGGAGAGAGGATGTGATTGAAGTAATCCAAGGCGCCCTGACGGTCGTTTTCTTGCCTGTAAGCGAGCACACCTAGAAGGTTACGAATGGCGTGACGTTCCGCTTTATTCTTCTTCTCCTTCAAGTAGGCCAAGAGATGACCACGTTTGAAGTCGGCGGTAATATCAGTGAGTCGACTTCGGTTACAAAGCAAAGACAGATGGAAATGTCCAGCAGGCGTAGCCAAAATGCGCCGCGATGCCCTGAGAAGAAAAAGGGTTTAAAAAGTAAAAGATGAATTCGGGTTAATACTGCCTATTCTGCAGGAAACTGACATTTCCAGTTATACCTAAAGTCAACTCAAACGTTTTTCGCGAAATTCTAAATCTTCATTTCGTATTTAATTAAATACACTCAAGTAACTAAATCTGACTATATAATTATAGACCATTGGGTGAATACATTCATACTGTTAAGTGAATCTCACAGACCACGGTTTCATCGTAACACCAAATATCCAACTGCAAACTTGAATTCCAAATTGTGAACGAACTTGACAATATTCAGACGATTTCTCATGTATACACTTACATCTTTGGGTTTTTTTAAGCGACTGCGTAAAAGCTCATCCAAGCCAAATCAACGTGCAACAACTGACAGCACATTGCATCTGCCACAGCTTATAATTGACAAGCAAGGAAAACAAACCAGGGCTAGTTTGCCATTGTCTAGCAACCAGACGACATTTCTCATTCGGGTATGGGGCTTCCCCTCATCGATTTCATCATTCTGTGCTCGTAGAAAATGTGTCAATATTTATATTCACGTTGCTCGAATGTTCCGTACAGTGTTGTAGTCAGTTCTTTTTTCGAGTACCCGAGTACTGCCGAGTACTTAGGTTACCGAGTACAAGTACTTGTACTTCCGAGTACAAGTACATGTCTCCGTGTGCGAGTACCTTTACTTCCGAGTACGAGTACTTGTATTCCGAGTACAAGTACTTCTATTTCCGAATACGGCCATACAGCAAATGGTTCATTGTTCGTAATTTGCCCAGCACCCCATTTCACGAAACTCATCGTAACTTACGAGGCATCCTGTCCCTACGATGCGGCGCAGGTGCGATCCATTTCACAAAACACGTCGTAAGTGCGAGGCGTCGTATGTGTATTTATAGCACAACTCGGTGACTGTTTTATGTATTACGTCGGCGTACAGTAAATAGTCGTCTGGTATTCAACAAAGAGTCGTCGGGTCTCTGCTCCAAATTTGTTAAAACGTAGGACAAAATGGCGGCCGTGCGATGCAATTTTAAAGGAAAACGAGCTCTCAGTGGACTGTGTAGCTACTTTGAAATTTCAACTGCAATATTCCAGGCTAATTCATAATTATTCAATGAATTTTCTATTTACAACTTTACACACATGGCCTCGGTATTATAATCTCATTTTTGTAATGTTTATGAAACTAAACTGGCTAAAAACGGACTCTTCTTGTTTTGCGACGACCACTAGACACGTCGTAGCTTGCGACGTGTGTTATGCCGTTGTCAAAGAACTTACGAAGCGTTCAACACATCGCAACTTTCGTGAAATGGATGATACGACGCGTCGCGAGTTTCGACGTGTTACACGTCGTAACTCGAGTTGTGACGCGTCGCAGCGCTTCGTGAAATCGGGTGCAGGCCAGATCAATACGGACCGACTCACGGCTAGCTGTTAAGTGTATTTGTCCAGTCGTACACAGAGAAAAATCAGGAAACTTCGATTTTTCTGCAAGCCAATCAACCATTTACATCTGAAAGTATCGATAATAAAATAAGGCCGTGGTAAGTCAGTCTATACCTACTATTCGAGTACGACTACTTTGATGATCGAGTACGGCGGCCAGCTTGCTCAGCTGCTCACTACGGTAATCAGGGGCGGATCAAGGAATTTTTGCAGGGGGGGTTTCATCAGCAAAAAAATCTGAAATGTAGACAGGTTTTTTCCCCATACTTTCAATGCGGGCGCTGTTCGAATCCAACGATTATTAACACTATATTACAGAATAGTGTACAAATACCCCCAACCAAGCTGGCTCTGTCCGTATTTTGTGCACAGTCGGACATTATACCAGGTATCTTTGGGGGGGGGGTCGCATTATTTTTTTATGAATTTTTATGAAAATTTTGTTGGACAGACAACTTATCAGAAGAAAATCTCAATTTATCTTCAAATCACAGAACGGATAGCACTTTCAAAGACCAACAACTGCACTTCGAAAACTTGAATTCATAACTCGCATCTAACATTTTTTTTTCTTCAATGAAATTATATATTACATTAAAGCATGATTATTTCGCAATCCACTCCTTTTTATACCATTCCATTTGGGTCCCTAGATCCATAAATACAATCAATTCAGTGAGATGGAAGGGTGCCAATGTTACTTGGGTTACTGCTGAATCTGGGTTATGCTTTGAATATGCATTTAAGAGGCATTGAAGTTCGTCACATCACAAGTGAGAGTGGCCCAAGTAAATTTACACCCTTTCACTTCATTGATTGTATTTCTGGATCTAGGGAACCATTTACCCCCCCCCCAATTTACTGCCCTTTTCCATTCAAGTGCCCTTTACTTACCAGAATTCCCACCCCCAATATTTTTGATGAGTGCTCATTTTTTCAAACAAGTGCCCTTTAAAAAAAAACCTTTAAAAAAAAGTGCCTTTAAAAAAAAAAAAAGCCAAAAAGTGCCCGTTTTTCCCAGCGTCCTTTTACGAGTGCCCTTTTTAGAATTTCGCGCGACCACTGGCAATTGTCCCGCCTTGAAAATCGCCATCTTTTGTCCCATAGTGTTCATGATCGTCCGGTTTGAACAGCGCCCCCAATTGGAAGATGATACATGCCTCCTCCCCCCCCCCCCCCTCCCCCCACCCCACAATTTGATTGCACGGAGGCAAAGTGTCCGGAGAAAAAAACCCTGCGTACTGTGTGCGAGTGCCCTTTAACGACTTTGCTACGCCTGTGCAATCTACGAACTTATTTCTGCTAAACCCGTTAACCGGGATAACTATAGGACCGACACATTTTCAGTGGGGAGGGCAATGGGAAAATGACTTGGGGCGGGGGGGGGGTGCGCCTGCACCCACAATGTTTTGGATTTATCGGGGGTGGGGGGGGGGGGGGAAGGGGCGAGGGAAAAGGGGCAGAAGGCTAGGCTCCTTAAGTAATGCTGAGTGGGCTCGGCACATTGTATCGGCCCGTACCTTTAAGTACTGTAGTTAGATTCAACCACCATCGGTTCCTTTTAATTTAAAGTGTAGATACTAAAGCATGGCATGTTTGCTAATGTGTTCCAAGCAACCGAAGATAACATGTCAAGTGACTAGGTGTGGGCAGTGTTTATTCTCGGATGGAAACATTCAGGCATCAGATCAATAGTAAACAGCGTATGCGTGTACGTGTTGCACAATCGAGTCGGGAAATTCCCTTTGAAACAATTTTACTCCACAACACGCTATCACCCATTTTTTTTCTGCTCCATAACACGCAAAAAGTGCATAATTATATTAAAAGCCAACGTGGTTTTCAGTACTTGTGTAACTCTTTAAATAGAATATCTGAATAGTTCACACAATACTATACAAAAATCTGCGGTTTTTATGTTATAATCACGTGACGGAATTGAGGGCACAAAATGTTGGTGCTAGTCTTTATTCTAGTAACGCTTATGTTTCCTTTCGAAAAAAAATTAATATCTGGATGGCTTTATTCACTGCTGGAAACGCGTACTGCTAGGTAAACAATAGCCTTTAGTCAAGTCCCACGCGCTTACCCGGACACGTGACGCACCCGGATGCTGACACGTATAAAGACTAGGACGAGCGGCATAGCCGCGAGGCTTTACCGCTCGTGCTAGTCTTTTTACGTGCCAGCATCCAGGGTGCGTTACGTGTCCGGATGGTCCGGGTATCATGAGGCGCGTGGGACTTGACTAAAGGCTAGGTAAACAATGGCTGCCACTCACATCCGATGTGAATAATTCGGATTTATTTTCCTGACGAAATTTCAATTTGTATGGTTTTTTTTGGTAACGGGGGGGGGGGGGAGGACTTCATTCCGATATAGGGTGTCTGCTACCCTCTAAATGTCGTTCTCTTTCCGCACAAAATGAACAAATGAACCAACACTACGAGAGCCGAATTTTCTTCCAATCATTCGAATTTTGTTAAGAAATAAACTGAACAACTAAATTTGGTGGATTTTGGTTCGATGTGTCATTCAAAAGTGAAATTCAAGTACATGTACAGCATAGGAAACGCATCTTTAATGTCCAACATTATGTTGGCTTCTTGTGACCAAGACCTTTGACAATAAGTAAACAATGAAATTAAATGAAAGTAAAGTGAAATTCAAGTACATGTACAGCATAGGAAACGCATCTTTAATGTCCAACATTATGTTGGCTTCTTGTGACCAAGACCTTTGACAATAAGTAAACAATGAAAAACACTTAATTTGGCACTCTCAAAAATAGTAAATATTTACCTGTACAATAATAGATCATGCTAATGTCACAAAGTTTATAAAGAAGATTTTTTTTTAGAAACACAATGTTTTTGTTTTTGTGCAACTCCTCTTAAAACTATTTGACATCCCTTTTTGTTGATTTTATTGAAGAGTGCACTTCTTTAAACATTTAAAATTACCCATGCTTTTCCGGACTACTGAGGACGCTGTTGCTGTGATGTCATTTGTTCAATTTAGGGGTTTTCTGTTCAAATTGTGAACCCAAACTTTTCTCATTGAAAAATAATGTGAGAAAGGGTTGCTCATTGGCTTACTGTCATGTACTTTAACAATAGCGAATCACCAAGGAATAGAAAATTTACGACAGAAAATATCCTTAATTCTAGCAAAAGGCATCAAAATACACTTCAAAATAGCAAAACGAAAATTGAAAATAAGGTGAAATGGAACAGAAAGGTACATTTTAAAGGAAAGCATTAAACAAAATACACAGTTTGATGTTTTGATGGTTCCTAACTGACTGTCTGTTTGCCTAGTCGTTTCTGCAATTATCATCCAATCTATCGTGATCATTTCTTAGATATTAAGGAACAAAGCGACGTTATAACGTTATTTAAAACATTATTATTCTGAACAACACATCATCGAAGAATAAAAAAACACACCTAAAATCTTATTTCTAAAACTAATATGTTGATAACGAAACATCACGGTGTCGCAAGAGGGAAAACGGTGAGCATTCAGCTAAGAGTGTTTGCTCTGAATTGCCAGAGAATTATTTTTCTAACACTATATAATGTATATCTATATACAGTAAGAACAGCGGAAACAGTTTGTGTTTTCCAGGCGATTATTTACAGTATATGCACCGATGTGTGTTTTGGGGCTATATACATGGAATCAAAGGAGAACACTTTGTGAACACTTTGAGAACACAATGTCGTGAAAACAATTTCACGATATTTCTGTCGCGACCCGTACCCGAGGAAACTCCTCCCAATCGGTCTTCTTTCCGTGTGCAATATTCGTGTATGTTATGACAAGTACAGTCTTGCTAATTCAGTTATACGCTACAGTCCCCTACATTATATAATGGCAATAACATGAACACGATGAGGAAACAAATACACTTCATTATTGGTGATGACTTTACAAATATGTATTACATTTAAGTACATGTAGCTGGCCAGGGTTCAAAACTACACACCTCGTCAAGAGCTAAACCTACGCATTTTCTTTGTGAAAAGTGAAGAGTTGATGACAGTCTATGTTACAAATAATAATAGGCAGTATACACACGATTAACAGTCTCAAACTTAAAAATATTCGAACTTCCAGAATGTATATACCGCTAACAATATCAAGACTTACCACGAAAAACTTCAACTTAACAGTTCACAAAGCTATACTTTCGACTTAACCAATGAAGTTACATTATGATTTAATGAGTTCTTGATTAAACATTTTCAGTTACAAACAGTAGACAGCATCAATATACAAACAGCGCATAAGGTAACCTAAATGTTGTATTATATATCTTTTGGTTGCAAATTTGTGCCAGTCGGTCTCATGAAGAATTTTATTTTAAACGAAAAACGAAGATGCACATTTGTAAAAACATGTATACCGTGGTTTTTCCCCTTTTCTTGAAAGCTATAAAATAATGTACAAGCTGGAGCGTTGAGAACTATCTTCCTTTCTCCCTGGGGATTTTACTCCACTGAACGTCAACTGCAGTCCCATGTAAGTAAAACTTTATCATAATATTGCTGTACGTGGACTTTTGATTCAAGATTTCAGAATAATTATTGTTTCATGTGGTACATCCCCCTACAGTACCTGGATAAGCCACTGGTCTCTGGTCATCTCTAGCAGTCGTCTGCCAGACGATGGTGATCTTCGCAATCGGCTAGAAGGCTTCCGCATTCTCCCCACTTGTAGCCCAATTTCTTTTCGCATCTCATTCCCAGTTTGAATGACTCCCTTGCCCTTCTATGCTGGCCGAGTAAGCACTGACATCGTCCGCGGACATTGTAAAGTTGGTCCCGTTCGTTCCCTCTCTGGCAGTTCTCTGAAATGAAACAGTTGTGCAGAGCCTTTGTGAGGTACTCTTGTCTTGTTACTGAGTCGATGGTGATCTTAGCCATTTGTAGGTACACATCAGCCAGCATCTCATAATCCAATGGCGATTCGTGCTTCGTAAGGATGTACTCCAAGTCGTCTTTGGCTTGATCAAGGTATCTCCGATCGGGAGTATCTGCGCTGACGGCACGTTTGTGTTGCTTGAGGCAGAGTTCGGCCCTGCTTGAGTACGCGAAGAAATTCTCTTTGGCGCTTGGCAGACGCATGGACTCCTCGTATAGCCTTAGAGCTTCTTCCACATCACCGGCTTGGCCACGAAAACGAGCAAGATAATTGAGAACCTGAGGGGAATCTGGTGCTATTTCCCTCGCCTTGCGCCCGCACCGTTCCGGGTCATCGATAAATTCCACCAAAGATTCTGGTACGTCTCCTATCTGCACATCGCATTCCGATGCCCTGCGGAAAATGAAACCAATCCGAACCCAGGCAGAGCCTTTCATGTTGACATCTGCAGATGGATTTTCGGCTATGGTCCAAAAGCTCCAGACAGCATCCTCCAAAGCTTGATAGGCCTCGTCGTGTGTCTCACTTGTCTTCATTGTTTTCTGAAACATCTCGTAGCTAGCTTCTCCAGCCAGGTACTTCCAATCATTGCTCTCGTCTAGATCGACGAGGTGACCCGCCAGCTTCATCGCCTGATTGCAAAGCTCGAGCGCTCTGCTGGATCGCTCGTAATCGATAGCATCGTTGTTCTTTTCGTCAATGAGGGCAAAGGCTTGTTCGGCGTATCTCCTGGCTTGTGCCCTCTTCCCTTCTTCTGTAGATAAATCAGGCTCGTCAGGAGCAGCCGCGGGAATTTCACCTCTGGACGTAGACATCACAAAATGACGATTGGCCACGGCGTTCAGGTTGTCTGGGTCTTCTCCCGGAGAGAGGATGTGATTGAAGTAATCCAAGGCGCCCTGATGGTCGTTTTCTTGCCTGTAAGCGAGCACGCCTAGAAGGTTACGAATGGCGTGACGTTCCGCTTTCATCCTCTTCTCCTCCAAGTAGGCCAAGAGATGACCACGTTTGAAGTCGGCAGTAATATCAGTGAGTCGACCTCGGTTACAAAGCAAAGACAGATGGAAATGTCCAGCAGACGTAGACAAAGTGCGCCGCGATGCCCTGAGAAGAAATATGTTTTAAAAGTCATAGATGAATTCTGGTTTATACTGCCTATTCTGCAGGAAACTGACATTTCCAGTTATACCTTATTAAGTCAACTCAAACGTTATTCGCGAAATTCTCAATCTATATTTCGTATTTAATTAAATACACTCAAGTAACTAAATCTGACTATATATGGACCATTGGGTGAATACATTCACATTGTCAAGTGAATCTCACAGACCACGGTTTCATCGTAACACCAAATATCCAACTGCAAACTTGAATTCCAAATTGTGAACGAACTTGACAATATTCAGACGATTTATCATGCATATACTATACACTTACATCTTTGGGTTTTTTTAAGCAACTGCGTAAAAGCTCATCCAAGCCAAATCAATGTGCAACAACTGACAGCACATCGCATCTGCCACAGCTTATAATTGACAAGCAAGGAAAACAGACCAGGGCTAGTTTGCCATTGTCTAGCAACCAGACGACATTTCTCATTCGGGTATGGGGCTTCCCCTCATCGATTTCATCATCCTGTGCTCGTTGAAAATGTGTCAATATTTACATTCACGTTGCTCGAATGTTCCGTACAGTGTTGTAGTCAGTACTTTTTTCGAGTACCCGAGTACTGCCGAGTACTTAGGTTACCGAGTACAAGTACTTGTACTTCCGAGTACAAGTACATGTCTCCGTGTACGAGTACCGTTACTTCCGAAAACGAGTACTTGTATTCCGAGTACAAGTACTTCTATTTCCGAATACGGCTATTCGGCAAATGGTTCATTGTGCGTGATTTGCCCAGGCCCAGTCAGATCGATACGGACCGACTCACGGTTAGCTGTTAAGTGTGTTTGTCCAGTCGTACACAGAGAAAAATCAGGAAACGTCGATTTCTCTGCAAGCCAATCAACCATTTCCATCTGAAAGTATCAATAATAAAATAAGGCCGTGGTAAGTCAGTCTATACCTACTATTCGAGTACGACTACTTTGATGATCGAGTACTATTTTGACATGTCGAGTACGAGCACTTTGCTGCCCGAGTACGAGTGCCGTCATTTCGAGTACGAGTACGAGGGGTGTCAGTGGGGAAGGGGGGTCGCATTATTTTTTTATTAATTTCTATGAAAGAAAACTTGGAAAGAGCTGGGTTTTTTTGTAAACCCCCCCCACCCCCTGGATCCGCGCCTGGGTAATAGAGATCCGTGCCAACTAACGCTAGAAGAAAGAGTTTGCATTGCTTTGTGGATACCACCATGCTAATAGCCATGCACAGTTGTCATACATCGCCAAAAATGAATGATTTTGAAAGTGTTTGTTCGGAGTTTGGCTAATACTGGCCAACAATGTGGTCAACATCACTGAAACAACAAAATGCTCTGTACCTTCAGTATGAAAACTTATGAAATTTCCCAAAATATCACATTTCATAAATGATGTTTTGCCAATTAAAATGTCCGAAAAGACATGACAAATCATCAGAAAAAAATCTCAATTTATCTTCAAATCACAGAAACAGATAGCGCTTTCAAGGACCAATAACTGCACATCGAAAACTTGAATTCATAACTCACATCTAACATTTTTTTTCTTTAATGAAATTATATATTACATTAACGCCTGACTATTTCGCAATCCACTCCTTTTATACTATTCCATTTGGGTCCCTAGATCCATAAATACAATCAATTCAGTGGGATGGAAGGGTGTCAATTTTACTTGGGTTACTGCTGAATCTGGGTTATGCTTTGAATATGCATTTAATAGGGCATTGAAAGTGGCCCTAGTAAAATGTACACCCTTTCACTTCATTGATTGTATTTCTGGATCTAGGGGCCCATTTACCCCCTCCCCCAATATTTTGTAAAGACTGCCCTTTTCCATTCAAGTGCCCTTTACTAACCAGCATTCCCCACCCCCAATAATTTTGATGAGTGCTCATTTTTTTTTAAACAAGCGCCCTTTAAAAAAACAAAAAAGTGCCCGTTTTTACCAGCGTCCTTTTACGAGTGCCCTTTTTAGAATTTCGCGCGACCACTGGCAATTGTGCCGCCTTGAAAATCGCCATCTATTACCCAATAGTGTGCATGATTGTCCGGTTTGAACAGCGCCCCCATTGGAAGATGGTATACCTACCCCACCCCACCCCACCCACAATTTGATTGTACGGAGGCCAAGTGTCCGGAGAAAAAAAACCCGTGTACATTTCAGCACAGATGTGTGAGTGCCTCTTAACTAACTTTTTTTTACCCCCCCCCCCAATAAAAATAACCTTGCTACGCCTCTCTGCACCTACGAACTTGATTTCCCACATGTCGTGCCGGTGCACACGGCCCGGGAACAGCGGCGTTGCCGGGGGAGGCGGGTGGGGAGGAGGGGGTTGGATGTGAGATGGTGGTGGGTTGTGGGTAATTTCCGCTAAACCCGTTTAACCATGATCACTTATAGGACAAACACATTTTCAGTGGGGAGGGCACTGGGGGAGTGACGATTTTTCTTCGGGAGGAAGGGGTGCGCTGCACCAACAATGTTTTGGACTTATAGTTATTATGAGAGAAAGAGCAAGGGAAAAGCATAATCCAATGGCGATTCGTGCTTCGTAAGGATGTACTCCAAGTCGTCTTTGGCTTGATCAAAGTATCTCCGATCGGGAGCACTTGCGCTGATGGCACGTTTGTGTTGCTCGAGGCAGAGTTCGGCCCTGCTTGAGTACGCGAAGAAATTCTCTTTGGTGCTTGGCAGACGGATGGACTCCTCGTATAGCCTTAGAGCTTCTTCCACATCACCGGCTTTGCCACGAAAACGAGCAAGATAATTGAGAACCTGAGGAGAATCTGGTGCTATTTCCCTCGCCTTGCGTACGCATCTTTCCGGGTCGTCGATAAATTCCGCCAGAGATTCTGGTACGTCTCCTATCGGCACATTCCATTTCGATGCCCAGAGGAAGATGAAACCAATACGAATCCAGGACGAGCTTTTTATGTTGACATCCGTAGATGGATGTTCCGCTATGGTCCAAAAGCTCCAGACAGCATCCTCCAAAGCTTGATAGGCCTGGTCGTATGTCTCACTTGGCTTCATTGTTTTCTGTAACATCTCGTAGCTGGCTTCTCCAGCCAGGTACTTCCAATCATTGCTCTCGTCTAGATCGACGAGGTGACCCGCCAGCTCCATCGCCTGATTGCAAAGCTCAAGCGCTCTGCTGGATCGCTCATAATAGATAGCATCGTTGTTATTTTCGTCAATGAGGGCAAAGGCTTGTTCGGCGTAACTCCTGGCCTGTGCCCTCTTCCCTTGTTCTGTAGATAAATCAGGCTCAGGAACAGCCGTAGGAATTCCACCTCTAGACGTAGACATCACAAAATGACGGTTGGCCATGGCGTTCAGGTTGTCTGGGTCTTCTCCCGGAGAGAGGATGTGATTGAAGTAATCCAAGGCGCCCTGACGGTCGTTTTAGCGCCTGTAAGCGAGCACACCTAGAAGGTTACGAATGGCGTGACGTTCCGCTTTCATCCTCTTCTCCTCCAAGTAGGCCAAGAGATGACCACGTTTGAAGTCGGCGGTAATATCAGTGAGTCGACTTCGGTTACAAAGCAAAGACAGATGGAAATGTCCAGCAGGCGTAGCCAAAATGCGCCGGGATGCCCTGAGAAGAAAAGGGTTTTAAAGTCATAGATTAATTCTGGTTTATACTGCCTAGGCCTATATCAGGCAGGGTTGGTGATTTTTTTTTATTATTTAAAAAAAGAAAAAAAAATAGGATTTATTTGAATTAAATCAGATTTTTATTTTATTTTAATCAGTTTGTTTTATTAAATTTTTAACTTTCAAAATATTGATGTCTAAAAATGTGTCTAAATCTCCAAATGCACCCTTACACCCACCACTAAGGAGTTGACAGGTTCCTATAATACCCATCAACCACAAAACTCCATAAATTAATTAATATTTTGGGGAAAAATGTATGGAATCACGAGTCAGTGATAAAAAAAAATCACATGATTTTATCTATATGTAGTCTACCTCATTGGTTTAATGGTACATTATTACTGAAGACACTTTAGGTGTATAGCATACAGCTGAGATACATGTTGATTGTGTGTGGGTATGAATGAAAAACGTGATTTATGGTACAACATACAAACAAAAGGTACAGTTCTCCATGGGTAAGTATATTTCAAAAAAATGCTTCTAATTTCAAAACCAGAAGCACTGAGCCTTGTGTAACTTATAGTGTTTGATTGATGGTCCTTCATACAAGGTCGAAAATAGAAATCAGGCCTTGCATAGATCTTTAAAAGATATTATATAAGTCTCAATGTAAATTTTTAATGGAGAAACGTTAGGAATAAGATTAATCAATTGGGACTGCAGTATTCACATGTGGTTCGGGTACGCCTTCACCAGCAAAGTTGATTCACTATATTGCTGTAAACAGATCAAGGAATGATTTAGAGTGAGTGTGCTGTTTTTAAAACTCAAACTTCGAACAAAACTCAGATCTTGGCTTTAATCAAAACAATGATTTGCGGAATTATGCAAAACCTATAACCATGGTAAGTTGAGTCGATGCTGATGAAGTACGTAGGGGTGTTTTAATGTGTTAACAACATCTTACACTTTGTCATTAGGTGGAATCACTTCATTTAACTGATAAAAAGGAACCTTCAATAAATTTGTTTTGCCAACATTCAGATTTTACAAAAAAATGATTTAAATTAGTGATTTTTATTTTAAAAAATCATTCTATTAAATCGGGATTTAAATCAGTGATTTAAATCAACTTGATTTAAATAAGCCAACCCCGATGTCAGGAAACTTAGATTTCGGTTATACCTGAAGTCACGTTATTCGCAAAATTGTCATTCTTCAGCTCGTATTTAATTAAACACACCAAAATAAACACACTCAAAACCCCCGGTTTCACTGTTACACCAAAATAATATCCAACTGCGAACTTGAACGTCAAATTGTGAACGAACTTTATTGCCAGTTAAAACGATTTCTCATTCATACACTTACATCTTTGGTTTTGTTTTCATGCAACTGCGTGCCAGCTCATCCAAGCCAAATCAATGTACTATGTGCAGCAACTGACAGCACATTTTGCCACAGCTAAAGAATGACAAGGAAAACAGACGTGGGCTAGTTTGCCGTTGTCTAGCAACCAGACAACATTTCTCATTCGAGTATGGGGCTTCCCCTCATCGATTTCACTATTCTCTGCTCCGCTTTGAAAAAGTGTCAGTAACATGCCCTATAGAGAAACGTTTTAGCAATAGGGTCATCGCAGATTTATACTTTGAACAAATATATGCATATATTAGCATATAGAATAACAAGCAATTTTCAAAATGTTCAAAATAGCTGCCATTGCTTGCTATCCTACCTTTATTTGTTTAAAGGACAAACCAGCGATCGCCCTATAGCCAAATATCTTTCTCATGACATGCTCCGACTGTGTGCCAAATTCCATGCTTTTATCATCAACTTAACATTCCCGATCAACAATCTGCCGTACTATGGTTAATATACTATGCTATTTTTAGGATCGTATCGGGAGAGTGACCTGTCACGTGCGAGGGATCAACCAATAATAGGGAAATAGGGGTTCGATTTTCATAGGAATCGGATTTTCATGTGACACCGTTGTTTCGTGGCCTGTGTTCCGGGAGGCGTAATTTTTTTCCTAGGAGGGTTAGGGGCAATGTCATGAATAATTCAGTTTTTCCTTTGAATCATTGCAAGACTTAGGTTCTTGTTCTATTTTCCCCTTAATTTAAAATTATCTCTGTGATAAATTTGGAGAAGAAAAATAGCTGATGAAAATGAGCAGCGACGACGTGGATTCGAACCAGGGATCTTTGTATCCATAGCTCATCTCGACAACCGTTCTTTAAAATTCTTTAATGTATTGTAAGTAGTTGAGTAACTAACAACAATGCTTTTGATGTCATTGTCCGTTCTCATGGATAAACATGAATTATTCATGACATTGCCCCTAACCCTCCTAGGAATAAAAATTACGCTTCCGGGAGGAGTCTTTTGGCTGAGAACAAAGCTTCGGATGCAGCAAAACAGTGAGGTCAGAAACTGTCAAGACGTTTGTTTTGTATAATACCCCTTTCCAATTTAAAAAGACAACAGGAATATGATGTAAAGTCATCAATGCTGATGAGGGATAGTATACAATATTGACTGCTAACTCGTGGTATATATTTTTTTAACTAAACTCCCTCAGTGATCGTATTCCCTCGGCTTCGCCTCAGCAAATATGAATTTATATACAATCATCACATCCCTTGTTTACCATGTCTATGCAGCAATTTTCTCTGAAAAATGCGCGCTTCAATTTTAATCAAAACTTTGTCGAACAAAGGCATCAACTCAAGTGGGATTCTCATGGACAAAAAAAAAGGGGAAGACGCACATGTCCATTTGTAAATACATGAATACCGTGTTTTTTTTTTCTTGAAAGCTACAAAATAATGTACAAGCTGGAGCGTGGAGAACTATCTTCCTTTTACTATACGGGACGTCAACTGCAGTCCAGAAGTAAAACTTGATCATAGTATTGCTGTACGTGGACTTTTGATTCAAGATTTCAGAATAATTATTGTTTTCTGTGAAACATCCCCCTATTTATACAGTCCCTGGATAGCCACTGGTCTCTAGTCATCTCTAGCAGTCGTCTCCCAGACAATGGTGATCTTTGCAATCAGCTAGAAGGCTCCCGCATTCTCCCCTTTTGTATCCCAATTTCTTTTCGCATCTCATTCCCAGTCTAAATGACTCCCTTGCTCTTCTATGCTGGCCGAGTAAGCACTGACATCGTCCGCGGACATTGTGGAGTTGGAACAGTTCGTTGCCTCTCTGGCAGTTCTCTGAAATGAAACAGTTGTGCAGAGCCTTTGTGAGGTACTCCTGTCTTGTTGCTGAGTCGATGGTGATCTTAGCCATTTGTAGGTACACATCAGCCAGCATCGCATAATCCCGTGGCGATTCGTGCTTCGTAAGGATGTACTCCAAGTCGTCTTTGGCTTGAGCAAGGTATCTCCGATCGGGAGCATTTGCACTGGGGGAACGTTTGTATCGCTCGAGGCAGAGTTCGGCCCTGCTTGAAAATGCGAAGAAATTCTCTTTGGTGCTTGGCAGACGGATGGACTCCTCGTATAGCCTAAGAGCTTCTTCAAAATCACCAGCTTTGCCACGAAAACAAGCAAGATAATTGAGAACCTGAGGGGAATCTGGTGCTATTTCCCTCGCCTTGCGCCCGCACCGTTCCGGGTCATCGATAAATTCCACCAAAGATTCTGGTACGTCTCCTATCTGCACATCCCATTCCGATGCCCTGCGGAAAATGAAACCAATACGAACCCAGGCCGAACTTTTCATGTTGACATCCGCAGATGGATTTTCGGCTATGGTCCAAAAGCTCCAGACTGCATTCTCCAAAGCTTGAAAGGCCTCGTCGTGTGTCTCACTTGTCTTCATTGTTTTCTGTAACATCTCATAGCTGGCTTCTCCAGCCAGGTACTTCCAATCATTGCTCTCGTCTAGATCGACGAGGTGACCCGCCAGCTCCATCGCCTGATTGCAAAGCTCGAGCGCTCTGCTGCATACCTCGTAATCGATAACATCGTTGTTCTTTTCGTCAATGAGGGCAAAGGCTTGTTCGGCGTATCTCCTGGCTTGCGCCCTCTTCCCTTCTTCTGTAGATAAATCAGGCTCGTCAGGAGCAGCCGCGGGAATTCTACCTCTAGACGTAGACATCACAAAATGACGGTTCGCCATGGCGTTCAGGTTGTCTGGGTCTTCTCCCGGAGAGAGGATGTGATTGAAGTAATCCAAGGCGCCCTGACGGTCGTTTTCTTGCCTGTAAGCGAGCACGCCTAGAAGGTTACGAATGGCGTGACGTTCCGCTTTATTCTTCCCTTCCTCCAAGTAGGCCAAGAGGTGACGACGTTTGAAGTCGGCGGTAATTTCAGTGAGTCGACTTCGGTTACAAAGCAAAGACAGATGGAAATGTCCAGCAGGCGTAGACAAAGTGCGCCGCGATGCCCTGAGAAGAAATAGGTTTTAAAAGTCATAGATGAATTCTGGTTTATACTGCCTATTCTGCAGGAAACTAACATTTCCAGTTGTACCTTATTAAGTCAACTCAAACGTTATTCGCGAAATTCTAAATCTTCATTTCGTATTTAATTAAATACACTCAAATAACTAAATCTGACTATATATAAACCATTGGGTGAATACATTCACATTGTTAAGTGAATCTCACAGACCACGGTTTCATTGTAACACCAAATATCCAACTGTAAACTTGAATTCCAAATTGTGAACGAACTTGACAATATTCAGACGATTTCTCATGTATACACTTACATCTTTGGTTTTTTTTAAGCAACTGCGTAAAAGCTCATCCAAGCCAAATCAATGTGCAACAACTGACAGCACATTGCATCTGCCACAGCTTATAATTGACAAGCAAGGAAAACAGACCAGGGCTAGTTTGCCATTGTCTAGCAACCAGACGACATTTCTCATTCGGGTATGGGGCTTCCCCTCATCGATTTCATCATCCTGTGCTCTTTGAAAATGTGTCAATATTTATATTCACGTTGCTCGAATGTTCCGTACAGTGTTGTAGTCAGTTCTTTTTTCGAGTACCCGAGTACTGCCGAGTACTTAGGTTACCGAGTACAAGTAGGCCTACTTGTACTTCCGAGTACGAGTACTTGTATTCCGAGCACAAGTACTTCTATTTCCGAATACGGCCATACAGCAAATGGTTCATTGTTCGTAATTTGCCCAGCACCCCATTTCACGAAACTCATCGTAACTTACGAGGCATCCTGTCCCTACGATGCGGCGCAGGTGCGATCCATTTCACAAAACACGTCGTAAGTGCGAGGCGTCGTATGTGTATTTATAGCACAACTCGGTGACTGTTTTATGTATTAAGTCGGCGTACAGTAAATAGTCGTCTGGTATTCAACAAAGAGTCGTCGGGTCTCTGCTCCAAATTTGTTAAAACGTAGGACAAAATGGCGGCCGTGCGATGCAATTTTAAAGGAAAACGAGCTCTCAGTGGACTGTGTAGCTACTTTGAAATTTCAACTGCAATATTCCAGGCTAATTCATAATTATTCAATGAATTTTCTATTTACAACTTTACACACATGGCCTCGGTATTATAATCTCATTTTTGTAATGTTTATGGAACTAAACTGGCTAAAAACGGACTCTTCTTGTTTTGCGACGACCACTAGACACGTCGTAGCTTGCGACGTGTGTTATGCCGTTGTCAAAGAACTTACGAAGCGTTCAACACATCGCAACTTTCGTGAAATGGATGATACGACGCGTCGCGAGTTTCGACGTGTTACACGTCGTAACTCGAGTTGCGACGCGTCGCAGCGCTTCGTGAAATCGGGTGCAGGCCAGATCAATACGGACCGACTCACGGCTAGCTGTTAAGTGTATTTGTCCAGTCGTACACAGAGAAAAATCAGGAAACTTCGATTTTTCTGCAAGCCAATCAACCATTTACATCTGAAAGTATCGATAATAAAATAAGGCCGTGGTAAGTCAGTCTATACCTACTATTCGAGTACGACTACTTTGATGATCGAGTACGGCGGCCAGCTTGCTCAGCTGCTCACTACGGTAATCAGGGGCGGATCAAGGAATTTTTGCAGGGGGGGTTTCATCAGCAAAAAAATCTGAAATGTAGACAGGTTTTTTCCCCATACTTTCAATGCGGGCGCTGTTCGAATCCAACGATTATTAACACTATATTACAGAATAGTGTACAAATACCCCCAACCAAGCTGGCTCTGTCCGTATTTTGTGCACAGTCGGACATTATACCAGGTATCTTTGGGGGGGGGGGTCGCATTATTTTTTTATGAATTTTTATGAAAATTTTGTTGGACAGACAACTTATCAGAAGAAAATCTCAATTTATCTTCAAATCACAGAACGGATAGCACTTTCAAAGACCAACAACTGCACTTCAAAAACTTGAATTCATAACTCGCATCTAACATTTTTTTTTCTTCAATGAAATTATATATTACATTAAAGCATGATTATTTCGCAATCCACTCCTTTTTATACCATTCCATTTGGGTCCCTAGATCCATAAATACAATCAATTCAGTGAGATGGAAGGGTGCCAATGTTACTTGGGTTACTGCTGAATCTGGGTTATGCTTTGAATATGCATTTAATAGGCATTGAAGTTCGTCACATCACAAGTGAGAGTGGCCCAAGTAAATTTACACCCTTTCACTTCATTGATTGTATTTCTGGATCTAGGGAACCATTTACCCCCCCCCCCCAATTTACTGCCCTTTTCCATTCAAGTGCCCTTTACTTACCAGAATTCCCACCCCCAATATTTTTGATGAGTGCTCATTTTTTCAAACAAGTGCCCTTTAAAAAAAAAACCTTTAAAAAAAAGTGCCTTTAAAAAAAAAAAGCCAAAAAGTGCCCGTTTTTCCCAGCGTCCTTTTACGAGTGCCCTTTTTAGAATTTCGCGCGACCACTGGCAATTGTCCCGCCTTGAAAATCGCCATCTTTTGTCCCATAGTGTTCATGATCGTCCGGTTTGAACAGCGCCCCCAATTGGAAGATGATACATGCCTCCTCCTCCCCCCCTCCCCCCACCCCACCCCACAATTTGATTGTACGGAGGTAAAGTGTCCCGGAGAAAAAAACCCATTCGTACATTTCAGCACGGATGTGCGAGTGCCCTTTATCGACTTTGCTACGCCTGTGCAATCTACGAACTTATTTTCGCACGGGTCGTGCCGGCGCACACGGCCCGGAAACAGTGACGTTGTAGGGGGTGGAGGGCGGGGGTTCGGTGTGTGATGGTGGTGGGTTGGGTGTAATTTCTGCTTAACCCGTTAACCAGGATCACTATAGTACCTACACATTTTCAGTGTGGAGGGCACTGGGAGAGTGACTTGGGTGCACCTGCACCCACAATGTTTTGGATAAATTGGGGGCGGGCCGGGGCGGAGGGCGAGGGAAAAGGGGCAGAAGGCTAAGCTCCTTAAGTAATGCAGAGTGAGCTCGGCACATTGTATCAGCCCGTACCTTTAAGTACTGTAGTTAGATTCAACCACCATCGGTTCCTTTTAATTTAAAGTGTAGATACTAAAGCATGGCATGTTTGCTAATGTGTTCCAAGCAACCGAAGATAACATGTCAAGTGACTAGGTGTGGGCAGTGTTTATTCTCGGATGGAAACATTCCGGCATCAGATCAATAGTAAACAGCGTATGCGTGTACGTGTTGCACAATCGAGTCGGGAAATTCCCTTTGCAACAATTTTACTCCACAACACGCTATCACCGATTTTTTTCTGCTCCATAACACGCAAAAGTGCATAATTAGGCCTATATTAAAAGCCAACGTGGTTTTCAGTACTTGTATAAATCTTTAAATAGAATATCTTAATAGTTCACACAATACTAGGCCTATACAAAATCTGCGGTTTTTATGTCATAATCACGTGACGGAATTTAGGGCACAAAATGTTGGTGCTAGTCTTTATTCCAGTCACGCTTATGTTTCCTTTCGAAAAAAAAAAAATATCTGGATGGCTTTATTAACTGCTGGAAACGCGTACTGCGAGGTAAACAATAGCCTTTAGTCAAGTCCCACGCGCTTACCCGGACACGTGACGCACCCCAGATGCTGACACGTAAAAAGACTAGGACGAGCGGCGTAGCCGCGAGGCTTCACCGCTCGTGCTAGTCTTTTTACGTGCAAGCATCCAGGGTGCGTTACGTGTCCGGATGGTCCGGGTATAGGCGCGTGGGACTTGACTAAAGGCTAGGTAAACAATGGCTGCAAGTCACATCCGATGTGAATAATTCGGATTTATTTTCCTGACAAATTTTCAATTTGTATGCTTTTCTGGTAACTGGGGGACTTCATTCCGATATAGGGCGTCTGCTACCCGCTAAATGTCGTTCTCTTTGCGCACAAAGTGAACAAATGAACCAACACTACGAGAGCCGAATTTTCTTCCAATCATTCGAATTTTGTTAAGAAATAAACTGAACAACTAAATTTCGTGGATTTTGGTTCGATGTATCATTCAAAAGTGAAATTCAAGTACATGTACAGCATAGGAAACGCATATTTAATGTCAAACATTATGTTGGCTTCTTGTGACCAAGACCTTTGAAAATAAGTAAACAATGAAAAACACTAAATTTGGCACTCTCAAAAATAGTAAATATTCACCTGTACAATAATAGATCATGCTAATGTCACAAAGTTTATAAAGAAGATTTTTTCTTAGAAACACAATGTTTTTGTTTTTGTGCAACTCCTCTTAAAATTATTTGACTTCCTTTTTTTGTTGATTTTATTGAAGAGTGCACTTCTTTAAACATTTAAAATTACCCATGCTTTTCCGGACAACTGAGGACGCTGTTGCTGTGATGTCATTTGAGGAAGACACTGTTCAATTTAGGGGTTTTCTGTTCAAATTGTGAACCCAAACTTTTCTCATTGAAAAATAATGTGAGAAAGGGTTGCTCATTGGCTTACTGTCATGTACTTTAACAATAGCGAATCACCAAGGAATAGAAAATTTACGACAGAAAATATCCTTAATTCTAGCAAAAGGCATCAAAATACACTTCAAAATAGCAAAACGAAAATTGAAAATAAGGTGAAATGGAACAGAAAGGTACATTTTAAAGGAAAGCATTAAACAAAATACACAGTTTGATGTTTTGATGGTTCCTAACTGACTGTCTGTTTGCCTAGTCGTTTCTGCAATTATCATCCAATCTATCGTGATCATTTCTTAGATATTAAGGAACAAAGCGACGTTATAACGTTATTTAAAACATTATTATTCTGAACAACACATCATCGAAGAATAAAAAAACACACCTAAAATCTTATTTCTAAAACTAATATGTTGATAACGAAACATCACGGTGTCGCAAGAGGGAAAACGGTGAGCATTCAGCTAAGAGTGTTTGCTCTGAATTGCCAGAGAATTATTTTTCTAACACTATATAATGTATATCTATATACAGTAAGAACAGTGGAAACAGTTTGTGTTTTCCAGGCGATTATTTACAGTATGCACCGATGTGTGTTTTGGGGCTATATACATGGAATCAAAGGAGAACACTTTGTGAACACTTTGAAAACAATTTCACGATATTTCTGTCGCGACCCGTACCCGAGGAAACTCCTCCCAATCGGTCTTCTTTCCGTGTGTAATATTCGTGTATGTTATGACAAGTACAGTCTTGCTAATTCAGTTATACGCTACAGTGCCCTACATTATATAATGGCAATAACATGAACACGATGAGGAAACAAATACACTTCATTATTGGTGACAACTTTTAAAAATATGTATTACATTTATGTACATGTAGCTGCCCAGGGTTCAATACTACTCACCTCTTCCAGAGCTAAACCTACGCATGTTCTTTGTGAAAAGTGAAGGGTTGACGACAATGTACGTAAAAAATAATAATAGGCAGTATGCACACGAATAACAGTCTCAAACTTAAAAATATTTGAACTTCCAGAATGTATATACCGCTACAAATCTCAAGACTTACCACGAAAAACTTCAACTTAACAGTTCACAAAGCTATACTTTCGACTTAACCCATGAAGTTACATTGTGAATTAATGAGTGCTTGATTAAACATTTTCAGTTACAAGCAGTAGACAGCATCACTATACAAATAGCGCATAAAGTAACCTAAATGTTGTATTATACATCTTTTGGTTGCAAATTTGTGCCAGTCGGTCTCATGAAGAATTTTATTTTAAAAGAAAAAGGAAGATGCACATTTGTAAATACATGTATACCATGTTTGTTTTCTTTTCTTGAAAACTACAAAATAATGTACAAGCTGGAGCGTGGAGAACAATCTTCCTTTAGTCCCTGGGGATTTTACTCCACTGAACGTCAACTGCAGTCCCATGTAAGTAAAACTTTATCATAATATTGCTGTACGTGGACTTTTGATTCAAGATTTCAGAATAATTATTGTTTCCGTGAAATAAAACATCCCCCTACATTTCCTGGATAAGCCACTGGTCTCTGGCCATCTCTAGTAATCGTCTCCCAGACGATGGTGATCTTCGCAATCGGCTAGAAGGCTCCTGCATTCTCCCCACATGAAACCCGATTTCTTTTCGCACCTAATTCCCCGTCCGAATGACTTCCTTGCTTCTTCATGCTCGCCGAGTAAGCACAGACATCGTCCGCGGACATTGTGGAGTTGTTCCAGTTTGTTGCCTCTCTGACAGTTCTCTGGCATGGTGCAGTTGTGCAGAGCCTTTGTGAGGTACTCTTGTCTTGTTACTGAGTCGATGGTGATCTTAGCCATTTGTAGGTACACATCAGCTAGCATCGCATAATCCCGTGGCGATTCGTGCTTCGTAAGGATGTACTCCAAGTCGTCTTTGGCTTGATCAAGGTGTCGCCGATCGGGAGCATCTGCGCTGACGGCACGTTTGTGTTCCTCTAGGCAGAGTTCGGCCCTGCTTGAGTACGCGAAGAAATTCTCTTTGGTGCTTGGTAGAAGAATGGACTTCTTGTATAGCCTCAGTGCTACTTCCACATCACCGGCTTGGCCACGAAAACGAGCAAGATAATTGAGAACCTGAGGGGAATCTGGTGCTATTTCCCTTGCCTTGCGTACACATCTTTCCGGGTCGTCGATAAATTCCGCCACAGATTCTGGTACGTATCCTATCTGCACATCCCATTTTGATGCCCAGCGAAAGATTACACCAATACGAACCCAGGCCGAGCTTTTCATGTTGACATCCGTAGATGGATGTTCCGCTATGATCCAAAAGCTCCAGACAGCATCCTTCAAAGCTTGATAGGCCTCGTCGTGTGTCTCACTTGTCTTCATTGTTTTCTGTAACATCTCGTAGCTGGCTTCTCCAGCCAGATACTTCCAATCATTGCTCTCGTCTAGATCGACGAGGTGACCCGCCAGCTCCATCGCCTGATTGCAAAGCTCGAGCGCTCTGCTGGATATCTCGTAATCGATAGCATCGTTGTTCTTTTCGTCAATGAGGGCAAAGGCTTGTTCGGCGTATCTCCTGGCTTGTGCAATCTTCCCTTCTTCTGTAGATAAATCAGGCTCGTCAGGAGCAGCCGCGGGAATTCCACCTCTAGACGTAGACATTACAAAATGACGGTTGGCCATGGCGTTCAGGTTGTCTGGGTCTTCTCCCGGAGAGAGGATGTGATTGAAGTAATCCAAGGCGCCCTGACGGTCGTTTTCTTGCCTGTAAGCAAGCACGCCTAGAAGGTTACGAATGGCGTGACGTTCCGCTTTCATCCTCTTCTCCTCCAAGTAGGCCAAGAGATGATTACGTTTGAAGTCGGTGGTAATATCAGTGAGTCGACTTCGGTTACAAAGCAAAGACAGATGGAAATGTCCAGCAGGCGTAGCCAAAATGCGCCGGGATGCCCTGAGAATAAAACGGTTTTAAAGTCATAGATTAATTCTGGTTTATACTGCCTAGGCCTATATCAGGCAGGGTTGGTGATTTTTTATTATTATTTAAAAAAAGAAAAAAAAAATAGGATTTATTTGAATTAAATCAGATTCTTTTTTTTGATTTAAATCAGTTTTTTTTTTTTTTTTACTTTCAAAATATTGATGTCTAAAAATGTGTCTAAATCTCCCAATGCACCCTTACACCCACCACTAAGGAGTTGCCAGGTTCCTATAATACCCATCACCCATAGAACTCCATAAATTAATTAACATTTTTGGGGAAAAATGTATGGAATCACGAGTCAGTGATAAAAAAAAATCACATGATTTTATCTATATGTAGTCTACCTCATTGGTTTAATGGTACATTATTACTGAAGACACTTTAGGTGTATAGCATACAGCTGAGATACATGTTGATTGTGTGTGGGTATGAATGAAAAACGTGATTTATGGTACAACATACAAACAAAAAGTACAGTTCTCCATGGGTATGTATATTTTATAAAAATGCTTCTAATTTCAAAACCAGAAGCACTGAGCCTTGTGTAACTTATAGTGTTTAATTGATGGTCCTTCATACAAGGTCGAAAATAGAAATCAGGCCTTGCATAGATCTTTAAAAGATATTATATAAGTCTCAGTGTAAGTTTTTAATGGAGAAACGTTAGGAATAAGATTAATCAATTGGGACTGCAGTATTCACATGTGGTTTAGGTACGCCTACACCAGCACAGTTGATTCACTATATTGCTGTAAACAGATCAAGGAATGATTTAGAGTGAGTGTGCTGTTTTTAAAACTCAAACTTCGAACAAAACCTTTAAATTCAGATCTTGGCTTTAATCAAAACAATGATTTTGCGGAATTATGCAAAACCTATAACCATGGTAAGTTGAGTCGATGCTGATGAAGTACGTAGGGGTGTTTTAATGTGTTAACAACATCTTACACTTTGTAATTAGGTGGAATCACTTCACTTAACTGATAAAAAGGACCCTCAATACATATATTTTGCCAACATTCAGATTTTACAAAAAAAAAATAAATCAGTGATTTTTATTTTAAAAAATCAGTCTACAAAAACCGGGATTTAAATCAGTGATTTAAATCAACTTGATTTAAATAATCCAACCCCGATGTCAGGAAACTTAGATTTCGGTTATACCTGAAGTCACGTTATTCGCAAAATTGTCATTCTTCAGCTCGTATTTAATTAAACACACCAAAATAAACACACTCAAAAACCACGGCTTCACTGTTACACCAAAATAATATCCAACTGCGAACTTGAACGTCAAATTGTGAACGAACTTTATTGCCAGTTAAAACGATTTCTCATTAATACACTTACATGTTTGGTTTTGTTTTCATGCAATTGCGTGCCAGCTCATCCAAGCCAAATCAATGTGCAGCAACTGACAGCACATTTTGCCACAGCTAAATAATGACAAGGAAAACAGACGTGGGCTAGTTTGCCGTTGTCTAGCAACCAGACAACATTTCTCATTCGAGTATGGGGCTTCCCCTCATCGATTTCACTATTCTCTGCTCTTTGAAAAAGTGTCAGTAACATGCCCTATAGAGAAACGTTTTAGCTATAGGGCCATCGCAGATTTATACTTTGAACAAATATATGCATATATTAGCATAAAGAATAACAAGCAATTTTCAAAATGTTCAAAATGGCTGCCATTGCTTGCTATCCTACCTTTATTTGTTTTAAAGGACAAACCTGTGATCGCCCTATAGCCAAATATCTTTCTCATGACATGCTCCGACTGTGTGCCAAATTCCATGCTTTTATCATAAACTTAACATTCCCGATCAACAATCTGCCGTACTATGGTTAACTGAGCGCGCGTGAGTACTATACTATGCTATTTTTAGGATCGTATCGGGAGAGTGACCTGTCACGTGCGAGGGATCAACCAATAATAGGGAAATAGGGGTCCGATTTTCATAGGAGTCGGATGTTCATGTGACACCGTTGTGTCGTGGCCTAGCTAGCCTGTGTTCCGGGAGGCGTAATTTTTTCCCCTAGGAGGGTTAGGGGCAATGTCATGAATAAGTCAGTTTTTCCTTTGAATCATTGCAAGACTTAGGTTCTCGTTCTATTTTCCCCTTAATTTAAAATTATCTCAGTGATAAATTTGGAGAAGAAAAATAGCTGATGAAAATGAGCAGCGACGACGTGGATTCGAACCAGGGATCTTTGTATCCATAGCTCATCTCGCTATCCACTAGGCTACTGTGTGGTAGCTCGACGACAACCGTTCTTTAAAATTCTTTAATGTATTGTAACTAGTTGAGTAACTAACAACAATGCTGTTGATGTCATTGTCCGTTCTCATGGATAAACATGAATTATTCATGACATTGCCCCTAACCCTCCTAGGAATAAAAATTACGCTTCCGGGAGGAGTCTTTTGGCTGAGAACAAAGCTTCGGATGCAGCAAAACAGTGAGGTCAGAAACTGTCAAGACGTTTGTTTTGTATAATACCCCTTTCCAGTTTAAAAAGACAACAGGAATATGATGTAAAGTCATCAATGCTGACGAGGGATAATATACAATATTGACTGCTTAACTCGTGGTATATATATATTTTTTAACTAAACTCCCTCAGTGATAGCATTCCCTCGGCTTCACCTCAGCAAATATGAATTTATATACAATCATTACATCCCTTGTTTACCATGTCTATGCAGCTATTTTCTCTGAAAAATGCGCGCTTCAATTTTAATTAAAACTTTGTCGAACAAAGGCATCAACTCAAGTGGGATTCTCATGGACAAAAAAGGGGAAGACGCACATGTACATTTGTAAATACACGAATACCGTGTTTTTTTTCTTGAAAGCTACAAAACAATGTACAAGCTGGAGCGTGGAGAACTATCTTCCTTTCTCCCTGGGGATTTTACTATACAGGACGTCAACTGCAGTCCCGTGTAAGTAAAACTTTATCATAATATTGCTGTACGTGGACTTTTGATTCAAGATTTCAGAATAATTATTGTTTCCTGTGAAACATCCCCCTATTTATACAGTCCCTGGATAAACCACTGGTCTCTAGTCATCTCTAGCAGTCGTCTCCCAGACGATGGTGATCTTCGCAATCGGCTAGAAGGCTTCCGCATTCTCCCCACTTGTAGCCCGATTTCTTTTCGCATCTCATTCCCAGTTTGAATGACTCCCTTGCTCTTCTATGCTGGCCGAGTAAGCACTGACATCGTCCGCGGACATTGTAAAGTTGGAACCGTTCGTTGCCTCTCTGGCAGTTCTCTGACATGAAACAGTTGTGCAGAGCCTTTGTGAGGTACTCTTGTCTTGTTACTGAGTCGATGGTGATCTTAGCCATTTGTAGGTACACATCAGCCAGCATCGCATAATCCTGTGGCGATTCGTGCTTCGTAAGGATGTACTCCAAGTCGTCTTTGGTTTGATCAAGGTATCTCCGATCGGGAGTATCTGGGCTGACGGCACGTTTGTGTTGCTTGAGGCAGAGTTCGGCCCTGCTTGAGTACGCGAAGAAATTCTCGTTGGTGCTCCGCAGACGGATGCACTCCTCGTATAGCATCAGAGCTTCTTCCACATCACCAGCTTTGCCACGAAACAAGGCAAGATAATTGAGAACATGAGGAGAACCTGGTGCTATTTCCCTCGCCTTGCGCACGCATCTTTCCGGGTCATTGATAAATTCCGCTAAAGATTCTGGTACGTCTCCTATCGGCACATCCCATTCCAATGCCCTGCGGAAAATGAAACCAATCCGAACCCAGGCAGAGCCTTTCATGTTGACATCCGCAGATGGATTTTCGGCTATGGTCCAAAAGCTCCAGACAGCATTCTCCAAAGCTTGATAGGCCTCGTCGTGTGTCTCTATTTTTCTCATTGTTTTCTGAAACATCTTGTAGCTAGCTTCTCCAGCCAGATACTTCCAATCATTGCTCTCGTCTAGATCGACGAGGTGACCCGCCAGCTCCATCGCCTGATTGCAAAGCTCGAGCGCTTTGCTGGATAACTCGTAATCGATAGCATCGTTGTTCTTTTCGTCAATGAGGGCAAAGGCTTGTTCGGCGTATCTCCTGGCTTGTGCCCTCTTGCCTTCTTCTGTAGATAAATCAGGCTCGTCAGGAGCAGCCGCGGGAATTCCACCTCTAGACGTAGACATCACAAAATGACGGTTGGCCATGGCGTTCAGGTTGTCTGGGTCTTCTCCCGGAGAGAGGATGTGATTGAAGTAATCCAAGGCGCCCTGACGGTCGTTTTGTTGCCTGTAAGCGAGCACGCCTAGAAGGTTACGAATGGCGTGACGTTCCGCTTTCATCCTCTTCTCCTCCAAGTAGGCCAAGAGATGACGACGTTTGAAGTCGGCGGTAATATCAGTGAGTCGACTTCGGTTACAAAGCAAAGACAGATGGAAATGTCCAGCAGGCGTAGACAAAGTGCGCCGCGATGCCCTGAGAAGAAAAAGGTTTTAAAAGTCATAGATGAATTCAGGTTTATACTGCCTATTCTGCAGGAAACTTCCAGTTATACCTAAAGTCAACTCAAACGTTAAGCGCGAAAATCTAATTCTTCATTTCGTATTTAATTAAATACACTTAAGTAACTAAATCTGACTATAATTTTATAGTCCATTGGATGAATACATTCACATTAAGTGAATCTCACAGACCACGGTTTCATTGTTACACCAAATATCCAACTGCGAACTTGAACACCAAATTGTGAATTATATATGAACGAACTTGCCAATTGTAAACGATTTCTCATGCATAAAGACACTTACATCTTTGGTGTTTCTTTTTTCATGTAACTGCCTATAAGCTCATCCAAGCCAAATCAATGTGCAACAACTGACAGCACATTGCATCTGCCACAGCTGATAATTATTCAATAACAAGCAAGGTTAATACACTAGGAATAGTTTGCCATTGAACAGCAACCAGAAAACATTTCTCATTTGGGTATGGGGCTTCCCATCATCGATTTTACACCCTGCTCGTTGAATATGTGTCAGTATGGATTTCATCATTCTCAGATTGTTGAAAATGTGTCAGTATTTATATTTTGATATTCACGTTGCTCTAATGTTCAGTGTGATCTTAGGCAAGTCACTGACTTTGAGCCAAACTCCCAGAAATCACTTTAAAGAAAGAACAGACCACCCTTGACCCGTGTATAACAAACTGACAACAAATTCTTTGGGGGCACAATGTTTCACAATGTTTCAACATCAAGTGTAACTTTTGATGCACAACCTCACAGAAACTAGTTTTTTTTCTTCTCGGGTTACTAAACGTCTTTCCAAGACAGAATCTTAAATCTTAGAGCTCTTGGTTCCAGCCTTCGTTGTTGTTGTTAATAATAATAAATGTACCTTGTTTAGCATGTCTATACACCTATTTTCTCTGGAAAACGCACATTTTTAGGGTTCAATTTCAATCGAAACTTAGTTAAAGACACAAATTGACTCCAGTGGGACTTGAGCCTAGAACCTCGGGAACAAGATATTGGCAATTTACCAACAGAACTTCCAGCTATTATAAAGGCAGGCGCTCAATACATCGTGGAAGACTGCTGATATAGGACAAGCTAGATAGTCCATTTTGGTAAAGCACTGGTGTATTTTCAATACTATCAAGTGAGGGTGTTTAAAGGCCGTTAATGTTCCAGGAAATTTCACAGATAAGTGCCAATATTTTGTTTCTATATCCGATCCAGGGTTCAATCTGTGATGAATGCCTAACACTGAGCTGCTGTTGCCCATTTGCCCTGTGTCAAATGGTCCGAGAGCTGGACAACGCAGAGATTGGACACGTCTCGATAGTCCGAAGTACCATTGGTCCGAGTTGGTCCGAATTAAGTCCCATTGGTCCGAAGTCCCATTGGTCCGAAGTTCCATTGGTCCGAAGTCGCTTTGGTCCGAAACACAATACTGCGTAGTTCCACTTGTTCAGGTTGACTGACCCTTACCCTAACCCTATGGGGCGTCGGACCAATGGAACTTCGAAGCAATGGGACGTCGGACCAATTGGACGTTTATACCAATGGGCCGTCGGACCAATGGGACGTCGGACTATAGAGACGTCCCCGTTTTACAGCAGGATGAAATAATTTCAGATTACAAAATGTATACACCACTAGAAATAAAACTACACTTGTAAAGCAATTCAGTCGGTCATATTTAATTTGAAGATGATATTTATTTGTTTTACTTCAAAATCGACAAGACAGGTCCTTGACATGCTGTCATGTAGAACCGGAAAGCTCCATGATACCGCACATAAACAAATATCAAATCAGCACTGAAAGTGGGGGGTTGGTGCTCTTTTGTGTGAGGATTAAAAACGAAAATGACAATGTCCACGTACAATCTAAAGTGAATGAGAGCATTATAATTGGCTGCTAATTTGAAAATGGTGACAACTTTCACCGATGCAAATACAAAGCCTAAATAAGATGGTTCATACCTTAAGTGAATAACGGAATTTCCAATAAAGCACAATTGTTCGAAAGTTGGGATTATCCATCAAATGCATTGATGTAATGTGTGTTATATATTACATGTATGTTCATATTTCCCAACACAAATTAAATGTACATAGTCCAGTGAGCAATATATTACAAGATTGCTGGAAATGTACTGTGTGAAATTTTGTACAGCAAAAACCTCCCATTTTTATTATGCATATCAAGGGAAATCGATATATACATGTATATACAAACAGCTGTTTACACTATTGTATTTCAATATAAAACAGTTGGTAGTTAGTACACATTGGTAAGGACGTATACATTCTGGGACACAATAAAAGCATATTGTATGTAAATTACTCTCAGTATGTACATGTACACAATACACCCACAGCATATAATATGCAACACTGCCACCATTGGATATAATATAAATCCACACTTGCACGAAGAGAAAATAGACTGGAAAGAATTTAAATTTTAACATTTCTTTTTTTGTGTGGATAATATGTATATTGGGCACTTTTTACACACTGAAACGTAGGCTACTTTGGAACTGTCAGCCAACCCATCGGCTGAAAGTGATTTTAAATTGGAGGGTACATAGGGTGGATCCAGAGAGGTTCGTGGGGGCCGAGGCTGTGCCGGGGGAGGGGGGGGGGTCCGCTGCTGGTATTTCTTCAGTACAACATTTGAAGTTTCTTTAAACTTTAAGCACTGAAGGTAACACTTTCAAGGAGAGAAATTGCTTTCAATGTGCTACAATCATTTCATCAGCTGAAATAGGGGTAGTAGCTGCAATAGTTTATTGATTTCTATAAATATGAAAGCGTACAAAAATCAACATATTCTATATACTTTCTTGTGTCTGCCACTAAGGAACAAAGTGAAGAAATATGTAAACAAATATTTGACCTCACATATACAAAGCAACATTTTAACAACATTTAATATAAAAAACAAACATTTTTACTAAAATCATATGTATTTAATATAAAGTAAATAAAATACAGACTTTTTTGTGCTGAAAAACAGCAACTTGATGGTTCCAGTTATTTTAAAGTTGTTTTATTACACCACAAGCTAAAATAAGAAGCAGCAAAGATACACCCACTTGGCAAACAAAAGCTCATTCATATGAAATTATTATAAAGTAAGTCCAGCACTGTAATCATAGGTCGTGAGCACTGCGGCCATCTGTGAGGTACGTGCTGTGTACCACAGGGATACGCATTCATGTGTATTCACTGTGTGAATTAACATAACAAAGCACAACTCCAAGATGGCTGCTGAATTCAATTGCTCTACAGGGTGACCCCAACAAATGCAACCCTGAAACATTTACCTTTTTTTCCCAAAAACGTGATCTGTGAGTTATGTTTTGGGCATCAGATTCAAGCTGAGAGCTTTTTCTTTCAAATACTTGAAGAAAAACAATCATGAAAACAGCACAATTGGTTGCTGAGAAAGCGCCAATAATGTAAAAAGCCAGGGTTTGAGAAAGGCCAGAGCTTGAGGATTAAAGCCATGTCTTCATTCTGTAGTTAAGATGCATGGCTACCCCCCCCCTCCCCCTCCTGTCCCTACCCTGCACATATACCTATAAATGCACGACAGTTCTCAAGCCAACGCGTTGACTTGCCTCCAATGAGCGTCATTCTGAGCAGTTAGATAGGCTCACCGTCAGCTGCATAGTTGGAGGTCATTGTTTTAATGTGCACCACCACTAGATATATTTCATGTATGGGCTCCGTGCGCGAAAGAGAGAGGGCGCTGTTTCACCACTTTTGGGAGCCCAGTGGAGGGACACAACGTGTACGCGTACTGGTTCGCGCATACGGCACGAAGTATGCACTAATAATTTAGCTCTGAATGTGCACAAAGCCATAGCGTATTCGCATGAGCATTAGGTGTAGTCGGCAATGCGTTGTAATGTCCCTCCACGTTGTCTCCCCCAACTCTCCCTTCCTTACCATTGAGGGGGTACTTGTGCACAGAGCCCATACTTCTTTCAATTGAATCTTAGCTCAGATAATATACGTTTAAAATATACAAATTTATACAAACGTAACCTATTTTTCTTTACATCATATTGACAAAAATTGATATAATTACTGATTTTTTTTTTTACAATATTAAGTGGTCAATTAATTGGATATATAATGTACACCTGCGTCTCAATCCAAGGTGGTAATCATTGTGCTAAAACAATGTAAGCGTTCACATCCACGGTTGTACACAATGCTGTTTCTAAGCTTAAAGAGGTTTTCGACTGCAGGAAGACGTTCATTATTCAGTTCTAAGTAGCCTAAGGCATATGAAAATTAAAAACACATCATTGTTTCTGACACTAACGATATTTTGACAGTTATTCTTATGCAATAGGCCCACTTGTTATTCTTAAAGTTACTGCTGGGGGCAGCAAACAAACGACGCAACAAGTAAGAGTTCCTGTTTAGTGATTTAGGTTCTAGTGCTGTAGTAGCATCATTGAGTTGCTAGAAACCCGAGCCCTGATTACGATGCATGGGGTCATCAATCTCAGATTTTGGACAACATTTGGAGAAAACAAATTAACAACAACCTCTTTCAATCCTGTTGTTTAAGTGTTACCTTGAGGGGGAAAGCAAAAGAAAGAAAGCCCTGAAGTTTAATCATTTCAAAATTTTAGTTGAAAATAGTCCTTTTACTTTTGATGTACAATTTAGTGGGAAAATCTCATCCCATTTACACGATATGGCAGAAACAAAGCTACCTAACGGTCAGCCATCTTGGAGCAGTAGGTTGGTTGCCATGGGAACATTGTTGTGGGTTGCCAGGAGAGCTTGCACCACTGCGCTACGATTGAAACCCATATCGGTCAGCTGCTGAACCTGCAGGAGGCAAATAACATCGGGGATTACCAGTAACATCAGGGACGATGTTTTGGACTCGATGCACATATCACAGTTACAAAGAGGAAGTTGGAATGGGCCACTGGGAGGATTCCTGAAGGCCATGCTAAGATGCTACAGATTTGTGTATGTGCAGAATAAAATAAGGCGTGGGTACTTTGCGTCACATGCATGCGAACTAGTGTGCACTAGTGTTATTTCCCAGCCACTAGTTTTGTCATGCAAAGCATGACTGTCTTTTTAAATGTCTTGAAAGTACGCCCTCCATCTGTGTTCTTCACTGAGCATCCTTTGGGAGATGATGCCTCATGATCACAACTTTGGTCAGCTCTGCCTGCCTGCAAAATTCTCCGCGCAGGAAATTGCTGATTTGAATTCCTCAAGGCTACGTAATTGCAATATTCACGCATATGGAAGAACTGATGCTGGTATGTGAAATGCACAGTTTGTCAAAAACATTTAGACAAAATGCGTGTCAGTGCCCCAAATTCAAAGAAAAAACACAGGAAAAGATACCAGAACTTTTTGGGGCCAAATAAGCAGTAACCCTCCTGCTGTTTGAACAATCACAGACACCATTTTGTGGGTATGAACAAACATGAATCCTTGGTTACTGCACAAGTTTACATGTTGCTAAAATTCAAATATTACATTTTTGCAATATTTTATTAAGGGAATAAATGTGTGCTCCGGAGGTTTTTATCACTCTGTTTAAGACCACTCAGAGTGTGGGTGCTGATAATTACCCGAGCCGAAGGCGAGGGTAATTATCAGCACCCAGACTCTAAGTGGTCTTAAACAGAGAATAAATGATAAATCTGAGCACATATAATTTCCCATTCATCAAACTCTTTTTCGTAAAAAATCATATAATATTGTTCAACATCTCGATTTTGTTCATATAACAAATTCACTTTTGCTTTTTGAAACATCCCTCTTGCAAAATAATGGAGTGTTCAGCGGCCGGCAAAGATGTAAACAACCCTTTTACGGAGATTGACGGCGTATCATGTTCCTGCTTTGAATTTAGAACTATAAAATTCTGACTCCCTGGTAGTGTTGCGCATGCCTACGTGAGGATTGTGAACGTTCAACCAATGAAATGATAGGAGGCACTGGATTTTTAGGAGTCCACATTTTATTGTGACACTGGAAAAGTGTTTAAGACCAGCTAGCCATGTCTTTATCATCCGTTTAAGACCGGCCACGTGACGGGCTCTCGACCAATAGGAATGCGTAAACTGTCTTAGGTATTTATGAATGTTAGATTTAGGTAAAGGTTCAATTAAACTGCCTTCGTGAACACGATTTTTCTATTGATTTGTTCCCCAAAATAGCCTTGTTAAAGTGAACACATCTATTCAGATACAGTGCTCATTGTTATCTCACATGTTCTTCTGGTACTGAGCTGAAGTCCCTGCTTGCAGGTGGCTGACTAGAGTGCGGCGCACTGCCTGGCTCCGTGTCGGGGGTATCTCCTGTCATCCAGAGAATCCAAAATGAGAACGTTCAATTAAACTCTAAACATCCATCATTCCATGAAAATTGTGGTATGTTTATGCTTATTTAAAGGTGTGACACCTTTAATGCTTCATATTGGAACAACTTATTTTACTAGTAGTACAAGTTTTCCAATGAGACATCACACATGAAATGGCCTATAGAAATTAAACGGTGTTCAACTAAAATAACGTGTTTTAAAATGTTGGAATCGCATTCTGCCCAAAAGTATTAAACAGCCTAAACATTTTATATTAGGTTAGTTTGTTTATCTCTGAAACCCTTACATGTAGATGTATATGAACCAATCACCACCAACAAGCCATTTTTGAGGTGATGACACGCGCGCGCGCCCTCGAGCGCGCGCGCCACACGCGTTCTAAAAAAACAAGACGCGCACGCATTCGCAACATGTCATGCATTATGCATGACAATTGTCTAGCAAATCGGTAGACAAAGGTAAAGAAAAACATAAGCGCTCTCCACGAGATGGTAAAGGCCCTCGCGGCTTCGCCGCTCGTGCTAGTCTTTTTACGTGCCAGCATCCGGGTGCGTCACGTGTCCGGATAAGCGCGTGGGACTTGACTAAAGGCTATGTTTTTGTGCGCATTGCATCATTCTGAATATCAGCTTACCTGAACTACTGGTACGGTTCTGCCGCTGCCTGAAGACTGACGCTAAGGACCCTGCAGTCCCTCTGCCTAAAGGTGCACTCTACCGAACAAACGACAAACTAAAAAGTGTCAGTTAACTTTGGACAATAGATTTGTTTGTACGTAACATAACATGTAAATGTTGCGTTAAAGGAAACAAAAAAATATATTTACAATATTCATAGGGGTGTTTCAGGTGGCAATATCCCTCTTTCTGTTTGACCACTGTTAAATATTTACACATTAACCCTAACTCTCCTGTCTTTTACTAAGTATTATAAGTCCACCAAAATCCATAAATCTCACTGCTTCCAATGCATGCTTTGTTTCAGGCCTCCAGGACCAAGTCCATCATACTTTGTCAATATTTAGCCAAACAAGGCCTGCAGGACCAAGTCCCTTCTCCCCCTCCCCCCAAAAAATCCCCCTCCCCCCAAAAAATCCCCCCCCCCCAAAAAAAAATTCCACCAAAATGGGGGATGGATTTTGATGGAGTTAGCTTTAATGGAAAAATATTCTCACCTTTAGTTAAAAAAAATTCTGGTGTTTAACACCCTACATATTAATTTTTTCCCTAGAAAATCCTAGATCAATCAATTGTGTGAATGTAAAGGTAGAATAGATCGATTTGCAGCTATACAAAAAGAAAATGACCAAATTATGGTTACAAAGCTTACTCCATGTGAAATAGTTTCTCCTGGCATGCTGTTACTTTGAAGAAAACAGTAAAAGAAGGTCACTACCGAAGATGAGTCAAGTGACGCATTATCGGAAATTTCTGTTAGTACTTGGTTTGTAATTGGGCATATTGGGCGAATCCGTGAATGGGTGCTCGCAATCATTGACACGACACACATGTGTGCGCAGTTGCTATTATTCGTTGGTTCAGTGCAGCGTGACGTACCTGCAATCGGCTGAATGAGAACGTATTCCAGATGCTGATTTCGGGGGGCACTTCAAAATATGACTCGGGAACTTTTGAACTGAAATTGAGATCCTAGAAAACTGTTTTTTTTCAGAATATACAGCATTCACAGTTAAAACTTTATCAGTTTACTTGTTAAGCACCCATCTTTATATTTTGAGCACTTTTGTTGCTTCAAAGGAAACAATTCACAAATGACAAATGATCTACTCTACCTTTAATTTCAAAGAGGAACTTACAATAGTCGGCCTGATAGATGAGGCAGCCCCCCTAGCCTGCGCCTGTTGCCTAAACTGTGCCATGATCATCCGCTGCTCCATTAACTCCATTCGCTGCTGCCTTTGGAGTTCCAAGGTGGCCCCCATGGGCAGGGGGCCCTCCCGTGGGGGGCTGGACCTCAGGAGGGGGCCGAGCAATGCTGCCGAGAGGCGGGCCAGGGGATTGGGGATACGCAGCCAGGACTGGAGGTACAAGATGTTGAGGCGGTACAGGAGGCCGGAGAGGAGACCGCATCCCACAACAATGCAGGACTGTGTGGAGTGAGATACCAACTGCAGAAACAGCAATGAAATACAATGTTTCTAAAGGGTGTGATGCTACCATTGTTTTTTTTCAAGATATGTATCCATACTGAGGTCCTGATGCATTAAGTCTTGGTTCCAAGACATCCTTAGCGGTGTGGTGTTTTAGCAAGCAACGGGATATGCAGCGAGTTATCAAAGTGGGTGCCCTTTACACACATGCCAACAGGGCACGGTTCGTCGCTGAGTCAGGTTCGGAAACAGTACGTCCTTACATATAGTTGTCAGAGACAACATGAAATTGAGTCCTGATAGTTTTTCGGGCATATCTTTTGTGCAGTACGGGCACAAAAGCAAACCAAAATAAAGGGCCTATTTTTCGGGGGGGGGGGGGTGAAAAAGTCCAAAATAAAAAACAGTAGCCTTTCCTGTTCAATAAAAAAACATACAAAATGTACAAATTTAACATTTGTTGGGAGAAACAAAATCCAAACTGTTGAAAATCATGGGCAGGGCAAGTGATGGCTGTTTTGACACATGTGACATGCATACATTTGTAGTGTTCATCCCATCACTATGAACGTGCACCAGGTTTTAATTTTCAAACTTTTGCAAATATGTGAAACTGCTACAACTCCTTAACTGTTCTGAAGTTTTGTTTTGGAGGTTCATGTAAATGCTTCATGTCTTGTTCACAATGACTTCTTTGTTTTTTTCTCTACATTTATTCATAGCTACTTATCAGAATACATATATTCTTATTATGTTCTGTTCTGTAGAAGGCCAATGGAATTTCCCGTCAGGGATAATAAAGTCAAATTGAATTGAATTGAATTGAATTGAATTGAATTGAATTGAATTGAATTGAATTGAATAGCAGCATTCTCAAGTCGGGATTATCCATACGCTCTTGAATCCTCACATCCAACAAAGCACATTTAGTATAAAGAAAAGACTCGGAAAGAAGTTCTCTGCACAAGTTACAAAAGTGACTGAATTCAACATATCTATTCAAAGTATCCCACTTCAGGATACGCTTACCTCACTCATTTTTTGTAACGCTAACCCTGCTTATTAATGCAACAGAATGCACCACTGCTTAATGCAACAGAATGCACCACTGCACCAGTTCTAAAAACTTGTTGCAAATTGTTGCATTCAGCAGTCTCCTGATCTGATGCATTCCACCCCCTGCATTCCGTTGCATTTGGCAGGGTAGGTACTTGGTACCAAGGCTGGCATGTATTAGTTCACTGCATTCTGTTGCATTTGGCAGGGTGCCTGGAGAATTCAAAAACTCTGTAATCCCCATACAAAAACATTCAATGTTCCATGTGCTACAATGCTGCAATTGTGGAGCTTGGAAAGTAGAAAAAATGAACAAAGTTTTTTTGTTTAAAGTTATAGTCCATCATTTGTAATTTGTGCATTTTGTTCGTTTGAAGCAACAAAGTGCTCAAAATCTAAAGAAGAGTACTGAACAACTATCCTGATAAAGTTTCAGCTCAGCTTCAGCTGTATGTTCTGAGAAAAACAGCATTCTAGGATCTCAATTTCAAATCAAAAGTTGCTGAATCATGTTTTGAATTGCGCCTGAATTCAGCGTCCGAGACACGTTCTCGCTGAGCCGAATGCAGCTACGCGATGTCGCGCACTGATCCGACGAATTATAGCAACCGGGGGTGCGTGTGCGTCGTGCCAATGCTTGCGCGCGCTTCGCCGAATTACAAAACGAACTACTAATTTAAATTTTCCTACGGTGCGTCTTAAGAAGCACCGTTGGAAAGGCCTTCTTTCGTTGATTTCTTCAAAATGACAGCTTGCCAGAAAGAATAATTTCACAGGGAGTTTAGTCCCCTTACTATCTTTCAACCAAGTATGTTTTTCAACAATAATTACGCCAGTTACTTTTCGGATAGCTGCAAATAATGGACTATAGCTTTAATGATTAGGACACTAGGCAAGGCACTCACTTGTAATCCGAAGATGTACACTAACCACTTTCCGTTCAGTAAATGGCCAAAAACATTCTGACCAGAAATGTAGGGCACATCACAGACGAACGGCACAAATAGTGATGCCACGACTCCCGTCCTGAAAAACAGGGTAAAAAAATCAAGGGTTTTAGGATGTTTTAATCTGCAGGAGGATTGTGAATTGTTTGGCACCAAGAAGCTGAGCCCCTTTTCACAGAGAAGCTAATAAAAACTGTTAAGCAAATGTCCATGCTTAATTAAAGGCAGGGTAGATCATTCATCATTTGTGCATTTTTTTTCGTTTGAAGCAACGAAAGTGCTCAAAATCTAAAGACGGGTGCATTTTTTTCATTTCATCATTCAGATCTCCAGAATCATGAAACAATACTGTCTTAACCCTAACCCCCTAGGCTCTTGCACTAGAAAGGATACCAAACCTAACAAATTTCAACAGCTGCATACAGGTCTGTAAGCACTGGTACCAAAACTGCCAAACTCCAACAGGCCTTGTACGGGGAACAGTACTAAACCTGCCAAACTCCAACTGTTGGAGTTTGATTGACTTGGTATGGATGGGCCTATGCATTGTCGAGTGATTGGATAGGGATGGTACCAAACCTAACAAAATAAAGCAATATGTACATGCACATTTGACCACAAACTGTGCTGAGGACCGTGGGTGAGCATACCCACGAAGAAATGCCATTGAACTCCAACGTGTTCACAAATCTCATGCCCTTCTGCCCCGAACCTCACAAAATTCAACAGGGTCTCCCTGGGCCTTTGGTACCCAGTCAATCAAAGTCCAACACCAACTGGCCAGTGTTCGGTACCAACCCTGCCAAAATCAAGCAAAACCCGCTGTTGGAGCTTGATGGGCTCAGGGTTGTTAGGGTTAAAAAAAAAACTCACGGTCCTGGAGTCCAGTGTACTGGGATGTTGCCATGATGGTAATTATGAAAGGCAAACAATGCGGCCAGCTCTAGACATGTTGTCATCACTCCATTGGCAAACAAGTACGACTGAAAACAGAAAGAAACAAAATATTCTAGCAATGACTATCAACATGTTTCATGCTTCACGAACGGGTTTATAGAGTTATAGTCAAGCCAATCACAAGCTGAAATGGGAAAGCAATCACAAGGAGATGAACAACGACAAATAACAAATGCCTTTGTCACAGTCCTCTTGCATAGCTTGTCAATGGACCGATCCAGTAAGCCCCGCCCACTGCGCACTGGGCAAATTAACACGTGCTCCTCTCCCAATGCCACTCTGCATTTTCCTGCCGCGCGCAGCATACGCGCGTGCACGCATTTCGGACTTTTGTGCACGCACGTCGGACATAAATCACGGCTGTGATTGGTCAGAACACCATGGGGCGGTGCTTATTGGTTCGGTCCATTGATTTATGATTGACCTAGGACATGTTTCGTGAGACCTTTACTACTTGGACAATTCCAGCGTTATGAAAGGAAGTGTAATATCAGCGACAGAGCCAATTAACTTCACTTATTAACCGATGGTAGCCATGTCACCTCTAGGACGATTTTCAATCAATGAACCATACTATTTTAATTAATGATTCAGAGAAATTATCCAAAACTCCTAGTCGATTAATCTCCTTGACCATTACTAGATGATGGATGAATAAGATGAGAAAATAATACCTTTTTAGGTAAATTTACTGCGCTTTGAAAGCTCTGTCACAGACATTACATACATGTTACACTGGAATTGCCCATAGCAAACTTAACAAAATATTTTATAGACGTGAAACTTCCGAACTAACTTGATCATGTTTATAATACTAAAATATGATGATCTTCCAAATTATATTACTCCATCGTACCCATTCAAGGTAAATGTGGTAACAGGTTTGCTCCATTCGACAAAATGTTTTATTTTGCTTGCACTTGTACAGCTTGGTAAAAACATTTTTTTATCTTGCAGTGAAGTTGTGTTCCTCATGCTCTTCAACAAATTCATTTTTTTCCCTACTAATACATTTTCTACTTGTATTTTTTTAAAACAAAAACACCTACCCCCCCCCCCCTTTTGTTAACGTTTGCAACACCCTGAAAATAAAGATTCGCTAGCAGACTGGCTCCCGGTCCACACATTATCGATAATGATTGTTAGTTGGGAACCAGCCTACCCGCGAAAACAGAATTAGTGTCTGATAGCCAATGATTCAAAATTGTAATGTCACAATTCCATAACTAAACATGGGCCGATTTATTTTTTCAGTCGAGGACTTATTCATAAAGGAATTGTATTGCTAGAAAAACAGCAACCGATAAAAGGAACCTAATTCTTGGGATAAAACTTGATAATTGCATGGGGAACACACCTTTAAATAAGTGAAATAATATACATTTTCCTTCATTCACATTGCAGTTGCTAAAATATGTGGCCCCACAACTACATGTATGTGCACAGGTTTCTTTTCAGTAAATGTATACTGTTGTTGCTTTGATTTTCTTTGTATACTGTGGTTGCCATGTTTGGGTCAAGGAGGCAAAATGAGGTTTCTAAAAAAAGGTTGCACATTCTTTCATCTACAAATATTTTGTTCCTGCCCTTTCGCCTCCCCAGTTTTGTTGCTGTACCTTTTGTTCAACATAAAGAAAGCACTCACTGCGAATTTGGTTGATCCATAGCGTTTTTCAAAGACACGGAAATTGTACATGAGCACAAGGCCCAGTAGTAAATTCTTTGGGTCTAAAAATGCCAGCTTGCTTGTTAACAATCGCCATATCTGGAAAAATATAATCAACAACAATACAATCATCAATATGATTACAGGATATGTTTGAGGAAAGATCATGCCACAATTCGATTACAATTATAAACATGGTTGTAGTCTTCAATCAGACCTCTCTGGAAATAGGCTAAAACTGACAAAATGTTGATATCTTATGATAGGTTTTTTTCTTTTCACATTAATTCTCATGTTAACCCTAACTCCCTGGACATGCTGGAGTGTTTTACTAGGAACCTTCCTCACTCAGGCAAATTCCAACACCATTATTGTAAACTGTAAACACTAACTGTTGGTCTCTGATTATTGGTGGTATGCCTGACCCGATGTAAAGCATAATCAGTTCACTAGTGCAGTACTCATCCTAACAGATTCCAACAAACCCTGGTGTTGGAGTTTGACTGAATGGGGATTGTAAGGGTAACTAGGAGGGCAGCAGGGCTTTTTGGGTGTGGCGCCCTAAAATATAAATTCTAAAATTGCATTTATCACTTGTGCACATTGCAAAACTTGTGACCTCTCCATTGAACAAAAACAAAAAAACTGAGTCGACGCTATGTTAAGTATGTTATCGATTTTGTTTTTTCAATTCAGCTTGGACTAATAGACTTGACTCAAGTCAGACTTCATTGGATGTCCACAACACACCCTGCCATCACAACCTAGCCCTGAATGCCATCATCATCGTCATGCCCTGAGTGCAACAGCAAGTGCCATATTAACATGCATACCACTTCAAGTGCGTAAGTGTATGCATGCTGCATTCGCTCATACCCACCGCCCTGCAAACAGGGCGCTAGGAAGGGCAGATGAGCTCCACAGAATCTTATGAAGGATGTGGGGATGGCATTCTGGGTAATTTATCATGACCAATGCATAAAGCATCTGGCTGCAGCTGTAGACCACAGTTAGCCGATGCGCACAAATACTATCCGAAAACTTTCCCATAGAAATGCATACACACCATACCGGATGTGATTTCTTTTTCATTGCGGACCATGTGGACAAATTTTGAGCGTCAGATGATATGCACTTCGACCCTTTGTGAATTCGAAATGGAATCTGAGCATGGCCTGAGCAACTGACGGGAGTTGAAAATTTACAAAACAGATATAAGTTTTACATATTTTCCTACATTATTATGCTTTTTCAACCAAAAAAGGGCGCCGCATTTATAAACGGGCCGGGAATCAAAGAGTGATGAATGACTCAGTCTTAACGGCCGTTTCAAAACCTCGCTGGGTTGTGGTATGGTCGTGATGACTTGCAGGTCACAGGTCACGCAAAATCTATCCAATCAGAGCGTTCATTCGTCAGCCCTTCCCAGCATCCTGTTTGCAGGGCGGGGGGTACGAGCGAAGCATGCTGCACAGACCAAACGTAACACCCAACTCGAACCAAGCCTAAATTCAGCTCAAGCGTGAAACAAGCACAACATACAAAGCTCCCTTTTTAAAGGAATCTTTGCCTGTAAATGCGGAAATTTTGTTGGGACAAAAAATTCAAAATATTAAAAAATCATGGGGATACTAACTTTAACTTTTTGTTCTGATTCACACTAAGGTATTTATTATGATCAGATGAATGCTGATATGACCGATGAGTTTTAAAAATTTAATATTTTAATATTGTCAATTGTCTCTTATTCTCACCTCCAACTTCTGTGTGAGTGATTCTATTGTGTAAGAAAACAACTGCTGAAAACGTGGGCCCATAATGAGCAAGCTAGTTGACAGACAGCCAATACCAATCAGTAGACCCTTGCTGACTGGTGTCTTATCTGAGAAACAAAAATATATTATAGACCAATAATGTTAATGTTCATGATCAAAGCAATGACGTCTCACTTATTAGCATTCACCACGTGCATGGTGCTTTCAACATCAGTCAGTAGCGTAGCGAGAGTTTTTTTTATAAGTGGAGTTTTTTTCAAATTTCAATATTATGACGGGTGGCCGTTTTGATGGTTTCAACCATGTTCAAATACCTGTACAGTGCGCCAAGCACAAGCTTGCTGTGTGCAGAGACTGAGACAGCGTATTCAGCGTGTTGATTAGATGCTCCACCCCTCTCCCTCCCCCCCCTCTTGTCCTTGGGAGGTTTCAACTCCCCAAAAAAAAACCTCCAAGAATTGGCCGTCTCTGGTTGGATGGAGCGCTACATAATATTACATATTACTAACACTCTTTCATATCAATATCAACTTCAAAATAAGGAAAGAATGTTGCATGCATATTATCTCAACGAAGGTCAGTCATTGCAAAAATGTTGAAAATACATGAATCTGGGACTGAGAAACAATGTTTCCAATTCGTATGAATTTACTGAGGAAACACTCAGAAAATGTTCAGACTAGTCTCAATAAGGTTTGTGCACAGGGTGACAAGTGATGGCCAGATAATTACGGGAATCTTTCCAAGGAATGTCTTCATCTGGCATGTCCCAATTTTCGAAAGTCCGACCAGACATATCATAATAAGCCATTTCGGAGTTTCAACTGTGCATGCGCACATCCCATGACAACGATTAGGGTCATGGATAAACAATTCGCCACACGCGTGCAAAATCATAGTGGGGTACCAATGAAATCAAAGAAATGTTCTTGTTTTGAAGTAGATGCAAAATGTTGATTGTTTTCAAAGGCACCATGGTTTAAGATGTTTTGTATGCTCCAACTTTTGTTCGAACAAAAATTTCCATCTTCTTTTTTACTAAAACAGAATCGCAAAATGTGGATTCGGTTACCACGTTCCTCATAGCCTTGTGTGCATTTATCTGCCGTGTTTATCCCCCCAAAATGGCCCAAAAATCGTCAAATCTTACTGTGCACCAGATTATTATGGAATACCGAAATATCAGGGCGCGTGGGCTCGTAGTAATCAAGTACAATGTAGGCTAGCCACGTTTACGTGTCTTAGGACACAAGCATGACAAACACTAGCCCAGGTTGGACGAAGTCTTCATTGCATTACGACTGACGTCCAGGATATAAATTGTACCACCATAGCGGAAAAAAATTGTAACACATTTTTTTCATATTTTTACCTGACGGAGGAAGCTGAAATTTCGCTTACATACATGTAGGCCTATTCCTTGTGTTCAGGATTATGCCTGCGCTGGGTTTAGAAAAGGCAAATATGTCCGCGGGCGGCGTGTTTACCGAAAATTAACCGCAAGTTCTAGTTTTTGTTGAAAACATTTTCAGTACGAACTCCCCGCGTGAAGACGTACACGCACGTGCAGTTTGCTGCCGCTTGCTGCCGTGGCGGCAGTGTGCTAGGTGTGCATGCACGCGCGCGCGCGCGTAATCTTCACACGGGGAGTTCGTACTGAAGATGTTTTCAACGAAAGTGTGGGATTGCGGTTTATTTTCGGTAAATACGCCTATATTTGCCTTTACTAAACCCAGCGCAGGAACAATTCTGGACACAAGGAATATGTAAGCGGAATTTCAGCTTCCCCCGTCAGGTAAAAATAGGCAAAAAATGTGTTATAATTTTTTTCGCTATGGCAGGAGAGATTCATACCCTGGACTCCGTTGCGTGTACACAATGGAGTCCAACCTGGGCTAAACCATTGGGACTTGATTCTAAAGCACAGAAAATAGATATCCTCAAGTCAATGTAATTGACGCAGGTAACGCTTGCAACGCGCGTGAGTTGTCCAACGCAAATTGAATGCGAGTGCGTCAAAACATAGGCATCCTCGTTAGCCCAGGTTGGACGAAGTCTTCATTGCATTACGACTAATGTCGAGGATGAGAATTCTCTACATACAATGTAAGACCACCCAAAATTTGGACCAGATTTTTGTTACGTTTTACCTCGTTATAGAAGCTTATTTCACACCTACATTTTCTATGTATCCTTACCTATTGCCGGATTGGGCCGCTGGGTTCAGCAGGAATTCCATATGTGATGTTGACTGACATTAATCAGGAAAATTAACTCTGAAGCAGCGTGAAACTTGTACGTGTTTGTAGTCTCTTTTCATCAGTTTATTCCCAGAGTCGTACGTCATGCACAATGTACATGTACGTGCGTCTGCGCAGCCGCGCCTGACGCTAGCGCTTTCATTTGTTTAGATTTGGTTGGAACCGTGACGTCACTCCAGCCAACCGATGTCACGAAAACGCTCAACCAATGACCAAAGCCGAAACGTGTTTCTGGTAACTGGCGCGAAAACACGCTCGGTCATTGGATTAGCGACCGCACCTTCAGTAAGTGCGCGTGCGTATGAGGATGGTTACTAAGCAAATCGCGCGTGCACACTGCATATTCAATTCATGCTGCATAGTCTGGCCCCCGGATCAGACGTGATATGAGCATCGAGAATAATTTCCGGTCTAGGGAACCAGACTACACGCTGCACAGACGTACATCATGTACGACTAGAATAGACTCGGCGGTGAGAAACTGATGAAAAGAGTCTACTAGGCCTAACACGTGTTTAACGTTGCTTTAGAGTTTATTTTCCAGATTAAGGTCGGTCAGCATCGCATATGGAATTCCTGAACCCAGCGGCCCAATAGATAAGGACACATAGAATACTACGACGTAAAAATTGGCTTCTCCAACAAGGTAAAAATATTGCATATATTGGTCATAATTTTTTTCGCCCGGTTTTGAGCACTTCATACCCTGGACTCCCTCTGTTACGTAGGGAGGAAAGGGAGTCCACCTGGGACTTCATTTTTGGGGGGGGGGGGTCTGACGGGGATACTTACAAAATCCTAAAGAGTTCGACTGCAACATCTTGAAAACTTTTAACTTGCTCTGGATCCACAAACTTGTTGTATTTGTTTTATTGATGAATTAAAAGCCTAATCCTTTATTTTCAGGTATCATTTGACACCATCATGAGGCACGGCGTTCTTCCTCGTCGTCGATGCATCACCCTTTTCCGTACCGCGGCAAAAAACCATTCCAAAACCATGCATTACAAGGCGTTTACGCTCCAAGTCAACGCATTTTCAAAGGCTTAGCTAGTGGCATTGTGGGTAAGATCTACTGTGGTTGTATGTGATTAAAAGTTCGGCGCATTGCATTTAAAAAGGGGGCGGGGCTACATTGCAAAAAACTAGCTGGCTTCAGCATAGACGGTAGTGCATCAGCTAATGTAGCATAATTAATCGCCTATCGAATTAATTAGCATGTACGCCGATCCAGGAAGTTAACCTTAAGGATTTTTTTCTCAGCTGTGTCCCACCATAGAGCAAAGAACAAATCTGAAGATGTCAAATCTTGCTACCTCCATGCGTGTCTGGTTTTCTTTTGATCACATCCCAACTACATAATTTGTTTTCTTTCCCCCCTCCCTGGACCACTCTGTGTATTTCAGGTCTCCACACATTGCATTGCCACAACGAAGGGCCTGATTAGTGATTACTCAGGCCTGGCTTTGCATCAACACATTAAAACAAATCTGTTGAGATAATTTTGTTTTTGTTCATAATCTCAAAACTTCAAACTCGTAGTCATAAAAAAATTACTCAAATCAATTTTCAATATATCTTTTCTTTATTCATTCCACCATAACTGTTCTGGCAAGGATTAAAAAATGGAGGGTCTTTTGGAATAACTATAGTAGGTTTATTATTGCACAGTTGTGCATAGGACCTCTACAAGACCCTGTTCCATTTAACATGTGATGAAGATTGTCCTAACTCCTATCTATATTTCAAAAACTTACAACTGCCCACACTAATTTAGCTCTTCTAATGACACACGTCTGATAATTTTGAAAGTACATGTGCCAGGAAAGGAACTGAGCAATATATGACGGATTACTTTCATTTTCAATTCCCACTTACACTAAATTGTAAGACTTGAGTTTATTAAAAGCAATATCTGAATACTTTTTTTTCTAAAACCACTTCTCAGCTACATCTCTGGAGTTCCAAACAATAACTCTTTTTTTTATAGAAATTACATAATTCTGTTTCTGGGCCACATTTTAAATGAAGTCGGGCTTGCTACAGAACATTTTAAAGTGCTTCATATTGAACACGTACACCACCATCTAATAATCATTTCTTACACGTGTAATCAAAAGTTATTTTGCGAATTATTTGGGGATTCATAAGATTTTTAAAAATTCTACTTTACATCCATATATAGACATTCTAAGGCTTTTAATTTTAACCAATCAACAGTAAGGTCCAAAGTGAAAATCATTTGAAAGATTTACCAACATTGGGCTTTAATATCAAAACCAATATTTTTAATATAAAAGTCAAATTAAAATGTATTTGTAGTAGTGTAAAACATGTTTGTTTGTATGATTTGTAAAGCGTTTTTAGAAAACTACAAAAAGCAATTAAAAAAAAGAGGCCAGGTATATTTTGTCCAGTCTTGTTTGCAACACGTAAAGGAAAACAAAGGGTGCAATACACTAAAACAAATTCTACAAGCTAAAAATTGAGCAGTGACCGGGTGTAGAAACACTGAAGTGTTTCCTCTCCATATCACATCACACACTTGACTATCAAATCATCATGTCGCATTACTAAACCTACTTTTTGTTCCCGTCGATGAAACATGCAGTACACTACGGCAGCACGGTTACAGTATTTGACCAAATTGGGGCCAATCTAAGGGGGACATCCCTCTAAGATACACAGTGCAGAGCCCAATTTCATGGCCTTACTAACAAAGAATTCTGCGCGTACGATCACCAATCCTGTTAAAATGCCACGAGGAAGCATTATGGAGGAAACCCCAACAAGGTGGCAATGTTTTGCTAACAGCGCTAGCAGATTAATTCTGCGCTAACCCTGTAAGCACAGAATCCTTAGTCACAGGATGTATGCATGCGTAGCTGCCAAAAATCCTCGCCAACCTGTGAAATATGCTTACCGTAAGCAGGGAGTTTTCTGCTACAGTAAGCAGGGATTTTGCGCTAAGGGTAAGCTGAGCCATGAAATTGGGCCCTGATTTGAATTGATTAGCAGACTGAAGCTCAACAGTTTGAGTAATATGCCGGTGACTTACATCTAAAAAAAATGTGTATGTATCTGCTAAGCTCCAGTTTTTCAATTTGTGCCGGGGGCCTCAGTGTAAAAAAAAAAGTAAATTTGAACATGTTCTAATTCTTTTGTTATTTAATCTTTAACGCACAAAAATCAACAAAGTTCAGTTCAACTGCGACTAGGCTAAGCACGATTAACACATGACAAGAATATGTATTCACTGGGAGATCCAGCATTTTTGGGGCTGCGGCTTTAGCTCCTGCGAAATACCTAGCCATTAAAAAAACCAAATGTGGACTTGGCTTCGTTTACAACCAAGCTGTTGGATGCAACAGTGGTCCCTCTGAAATCTGACACCATAGACAAGAAAATTAACGCTGAATAAGTACAATAAGTGTTGTCTCTACATTGTGGTGAGTTACATTGCGTACAAGTACCTCGCTACCTTAAAGTGATGGAAAACGGTGAAATTAGGGAAACACAAGTGTGCAGCAATACAAAGGGGACCAAAAAAATATGAAAGAAAGCTGAGGCCAAGAAAGACTTAACACTATGTGTACATCACCAGCCAAACAACATTAAACTGAACATTTACACACACAAAAAACCATAATTAATGCTGTATGATTTTGCTCATTCTTTAATCTATTACAAACGCTCCTACCGTTTTCGGTCAAAATTTGAACACCATACAACAGGAATACGCACTCGGAGTAGTAACAGCAATTTTTCGTTCATTCACTTTTGCCTAGAAGTCTTTTCAGTTCAAACCCTTGGTAACGTTGCAAAAATGCACCAAAGCCAGGAATTCATTAGTTTTTGTCATGTAATCACAATATGTACATGTATTATAAGCCCTTTCGATTACGCGACAAACTTGTTCTGTCATCACAGCTAGGTGGATATTATCAAGCGGAAAAGGTGTATGTGTGTGTGTTCATGAATTGCTAATGCAAATTAGGCTGCTATGATTGATCGCCCGCAAAGGGGTGCTACCACCACCTTGTTTCAAAATATTTAAATCTATTGGTTATACCTATGACTGAGTTGGAATTGAGCTCCTGTAAGGGAGAAAAACAAAGTGTAAATTTAATTGTCCTTGTTTTTTTTCTCAGTGTTTACGGTGCTTGACAATGAAATAGATTGCTCCTATTGCAACCGCTCCTGCAGCGACGAGAGCCACCCACTTCCAGGACGTGCCTGCCGGGACCAGGGCTTTCTTTGCTGCCTCAAGTGTGGCATACTCTTCCTGTCAGAGAAAGAAGAATTTCAGCTGGGGATTAACATAGGAATCTTCAGTACAGTACTTGACATCTTCAGAACAGGAACATGAACAATATATTGGGGCAGTAATTACAATGGACGGGATTGGGGGGGGGGAGGGGGCTGAGGGGCCTTGATAATTTCTAAATCTGGGCTTCTTCCCCAGTTCAGCTTAATTCTTTCCCAGTTACTTGACTGTTGGCATATTAGGCCTCTGAATGACTTTGAACACTGTTCTAAAACTCAGTTCACACCAAGCATCAAACTTTTCGATCCAAAGTCAAAACAAGTCAAAATTATAAATTTCAACGATTTCTATAAAAAAAAACACCCTTCTGGCTATACAATGGTAAGGCCCTCTGGTAAACAACTCCTTATATGGAGATTGACGCGCGCGTGATGTGGCGCACAAAGCAGATGTACTGGTGTAGTGTGAATTTAGGGCCATGAAATACTGACTCACTGGTACATGTAGTATTGCGCATGCCTACGTGAGAATTGTGAATGTTAACCCTAAAGGGGCCGGGTTATTTTGACCATCTCTCAGCCGGGCGGGCGGATTCCGCCCCCCCTAAGATCTCGGCCATCGAGTGACGAAAAATTTTGAAACTCGGCACACGCATAGAGCAACTCTTCCTAAACATACCCAAGAAATTTCATGACTATAGGTCAAAGGGTTTTGGAATTATGGCTAATTAATTATTCATATGTACGAATGGCAATTCTGCTCTGTGTACACGACGTATATGCGAAAATTCATTTTTCACGGCGTGAGCGCCGGCAAATTTTTCGCTACGCGGCAACCCGAGGTCCGATTTTTATGTTTTTGGTATCAAAAGATGCGCAAAGCTCGAGGCTAAAAAGTCATAACAGCTCGGGTCCCGAAATTTTTTTTTTTAGAGGCTATCACGGAAAATGTTGAGGGGGGGCGGATTCCCCGGCCCCTTTAGGGTTAAACCAATAAAACGGCGCTGGCATCAGATTTCATAGGAGTCAAAATTTCATGTGACACTGGAAAAGTATTTAAGACCAGCCAGCCATGTCTTTATCAACCGTTTAAAACCGGCCACGTGACGGGCTCTCGACCAATAGGAATGGGTAAACGTCTTGGATATTTATGAAACGTTCTCAAAAGTTGCCACAGTCAACTTTCAACTCAGTTAGCCTCTCACAAAAGCTTATAATTACAATCATAATATGTGCATTTTTTTTAATGAAAAAATCAATGTTAATCTGAAATATACAATCATAATGTGCATTTTTTTTAATGATGAAAAAATCAATGTTCATCTGAAATATAGAAGTCAGCAAACAAAAACTTATTACTCCTTCCCTGTCCGCACCCCCCTCCATTAGCCTTGTAACCTACCCTGAGTATATCCTCAGCGCCGTGTTGTACAACGAGCACAACCTTCTCGCCGGCATTCACGAACTCATTGACTGCATCCTGGTGGGGCACATTCCTGACATCCTTGTCATTTATCTACAGGAAGAAGCGAAGAGACGGAGAGGTGATGAGGTTCAATGTCAACTCTTTAGGACAGGTCATCACATTCAGGGGGACACGGGGGAAGGGTCAATTTGCAAATTACCGCTGCGCTTGGGGGTCAACTTGCCAAAGTCACCCAATGTACAGCCAAAACTTGGTTGATACTGCACCATGGTGGACTTCGGCATGTAACTGTTTCAAACTGTGCCAATCAACATCAATAAATGGACTTTTACAAATCTACCCACAGGCCAAAATTACAGTCAACAGTTTCTTCAAGTTTTTGCAAAATATTTGCACTATATCAAAAGTTTTCAGCACAGACAAGAAACTTCGAAAATTTCAATAAATGTACTGAAACATGTTCAATGTACATGTACATGTTTTATAACAGTTATAGTGCAATGATTTTAACTAAATTAGTACAATGTAAACGTGAGAATGGTAATTTGGTAGCAAAAAAAAATAGTTTGTGGTAATTACTTTAAAAGGCTTCATATGACCATTTTTGATATGCAACACAAAGCTGAGTGTACACGTACATATGTATGTGACATACATGTACATGTATATGTATATACCGTAATACATGACTTGTCTATGAGCAAGATACTTTAAAGTAATTTGATACTTCTGTAGTCCAACACGTCCAACCTTAATTTGCAAAACCCCAACTATGAAAGTGACAAAGTTCCCACTACTCAGTCCAACGTTTTGAAAAGGAAAACTCCTAAACGTAGTCACCGCTAACGTACACATCCAGACACACACCAAAAGGAAAAGTGGTTGAGCTACACATACATGTACACGCCGACCTTCCCGAGACCCAACTTGATACTGACTCATGATTCATGATCACTTGCGCACTTTCTATGTCAGCAGATACCGGTAGGATATCTAATTTGGGCAGTCTCTCCTTGGGGTACACATGTATTGGATATATCTGGCTTAGTAAGTACCTTGAATACCTTGCAAAGTCTAACACTGATTCAGTTTTAAAGAGGCAGAATGTAGTTGACTGCCTAAAGACATCTGCTTCATAAATAAGGGCATATGTGCTTGGCCGATTTTCAAACAAGTACGTTGAAGACTGGCTTGGGGACTGGACACTGATCACCAGGCCCCAAGCCGGTCTTAAACATGCTTGTTTCAAACCTGCTGAGCACATATTATTCCCAATCATAAATATCATTTCGGTCAAAAAGTCAAAACAAGTCAAACATTATAAAATTCCAACAATTTTGTTCAACATTTTACTTCATATTTTGTATACATCCCTGTAGCTACAATGTACATGTTATGGTATACATGTGCCTCTCGCGAGTAGTCGTAAACATATGGAGATTGGCGCGCGTGGCACGTACTGTGCGATGTGTGGCGCAGAACGCGGAGGTGCCGGTGTAGAGTGAATTTAGATTGACTCTTTGGTAGTATTGCACATGCCTAAGTGAAGACTGCGAGCGTTCAACCAATAAAAGGGTAAAAGGGACCAAATTTAATAGAAGTCCTAATTTCATGTTTCATCAACCATTTTAAAAGCACCAACGTGACAGGCTCTCGACCAATAGGAATGAGTAAACTATTTATTGGTGTGAATGCATTTTAAAATTGCAATAACTTCCGGTGTAATGTTGTTGTTTTTTAAGTTACTTTGAGTGCCTTTTTTCTTTTCTTTTTGCATGTCCCATCTAAAACCGCTTCAATTCGTCTAAAACAAATTTGCCGGGTACAGCCAACAAATGATGCAACAAGTAGGAGTTCTGGTTTAGTGGTTTTGGCTTTAGTGCTGTGTGTGTGTGTTGTAGTAGCAGTCAGTTGTTGGGAACCATAGTACCGGACATGTATGTTCTATCAATGTCACAAGTCAGATCCTTTTATTTTCTGAAGTTAGCCTGGGGGAGCCAATGACTGTTGTTTATATTTTATACACACACAGGGAAAAAAAAAATAAGAACGGGGAAAAAAAAATAAGAACGTTTATGAGGAAATTCTGTACAAATACTTACACAATGTAAGTGCATGTAAAGGCCACTGTTTCATAACTGGCCTGATGGTCTTCTGTACAGTTTATTAACATGTACTTTAATAAGATGTACATGCAGCACACTACCGGACCACAAACGTAGACTTATTGAGGACTCAATTTTTAGGGAGTTTTATTCAAGTTCAAATAACACTTGCATTTTAATCCTAGCTATCTTTCACCGTTGAGCATTAGCTTCAGCTGGTAACATGATGTCTATTTCAAGCATTTACAGGAAGTTATGCTGTATATGTACCGGTACACTACTGCAACACACTTTTACAACAACATTTTGTCAGATTTCATTGATGGGTTCTTAAGTAAATGTAAGACTACAATTGCAAGAAGGCATAAATGGTGCTAATTATGACAAATTCTAAGAAGTTTTCATTTGTGAACTCTTTCAAAGAAATTATCCCTCCCTCCTCCCCCCCAACACAAACAAACACCGAACAAATTAAAAACAGAAACACATACAGTTCCAACATGTGAGTTGAGAAGCACTAAAACCTTTTTTTTTAATCCAACACCCTAAAAACTTTTCAGTCAGGCTGCTGTCTGTTAGAATTTCTAGTTTGAAACCTATTTAGTTAAACCCTTTTAGTTAAAGACACTGCTTTTAAAGGAATACCACAGACACCTAATTGAATAAGGAAGTGTGTGGTAAATATGGCTGTCAAGCACTGGGTCATCCACAGGTCATGTACAGTAACCATGGTAACAGCTAAATACCTCTGCATTGATACATGTAGTATGAACTACCGGTAGGTACACATGATTTTGTCGCGTCAGTGCAACAAGGTCGTAACTGGATTCTGCAACAAAGTCGTATATCGCGCAAATATGCTCCATGCAACAAGGTCCTGTCTCGCGTATCGCATCTATTGACTTTGTGTGTACATCCGAGTTATTTTAACCGAGATACGACCTCTTGACATGCTTGACATTGAAAAATCGCATTTCACGTACATGATGTCAGGCACCATTTTAGGAGATACAACCTTGTTGCAAGGAAACGACGATTTGAAGAATTCACTCAAGTGGGATTCCACATAGACACCAGGGTATTAACCAGTTCGCGTCGGAGGACGGGATAACACGCACTGTCTGTTTTTTATACACAGGCACAGCTGACGGGTTAAGATGTCAAGATTGCCTCAACTCTCCTCCGGGTGACGTCTAAACATGCTAATCCCTTGTGCCTTTTATACACACACACAAAGTCCGTAAAGTCAGGGTATGAAGTGTTCAAAACCGGGCGAAAAAATGTATGACCAATATTTTCAATATTTTTACCTTGTTGGAGAAGCTAATTTTTATGTATTAGTATTCTATGTGTCCTTATCTATTGATCCGGGGGTTCAGGAATTCCATATGTGATGCTGACCGACGTTAATCAGGAAAATAAACTCTAAAGCAACGTTAAACTTGTATTTTTTGTAGACTCGTTTCATCAGTTTCTCACACGTACAATGACCGAGTTCGTGCAACGTGAACGCACAGTGCGCACGCGCGATTTGCTTTAGTAACTGCCCTCATACACATGCGCACTAACGTGAAGGCGCACGTACGCACGTACATGACGTACGACCGTACTGATGAAAAGAGACTACAAAAAGTAGAAGTTTAACGTTGCTTTAGAGTTTATTTTCCTGATTAACGTCGGTCAGCATCACATATGGAATTCCTGAACCCCCTGGATCAATAGATAAGGACACATACCGTACATGTAGAAAATGTAGGCGTGAAATAAGCTTCTGTAATGAGGTAAAACGTAACAAAAATCTGGTCCAAATTTTGGATGGTATTACGTAGAGAATTCTCATCCTGGACGTCGGTCGTAATGCAATGAAGACTTCGTCCAACCTGGGCTACGCGTACAGGTGCAATGTATGTACAAACACAGAGTTAGTGCAATATCCCTCGAATGTAAACATACATTCTCTACTGAGTAGTCCTTTCAGTCAAAATCAAACAAGTGACTGTTTTCAACAGTTAAGGATTCCCAGCCTATATAAAGCAGGGTTGATTGGCTGGGACTGTTTAACTTGATACAGCTATGCTTTGACTGCGGGTGAGTACACAATGTAATAAAACAGCTGTGACCACAACTTGCCTGCTTTGCCTGTCATTGTCTGTTGACCCAGTTTGACTAGACACAGTGCTTGTTTGACATTATGATCTGACTGCTGGTGACTAGCCTTTGTTAAATGTATAGCAGGGGAAGTGTACAATGTAAGTGAATTTTGACCGTCTGTGACTGTTTAAATAGCAGGAGGGTTAAGCGCTTAAACCACTGCATGCAAATGGTTTGTCCCTCCCACTGGTGCTCTGCTGTTGACATGGTTTATGCACAGAGTCTATAGACCAGAGACTTCATCAGACACATCACATACCTCAACGATCTTATCCCCCTTCTGTAGCCTACCGTCCCTCGCCGCGCCACCATCCTCTCGGATCTTCGTCACAAAGATGCCTGGGTCACGTGGTACATGAGGCTGGTCCCGTCCACCTTTAATATTGAAACCCAGTCCTGAAAAGAAAACCAAAAATTGCCAGAATTCCCTAAATTTTTATATTTCTTATTTTCATTCAAGTTTTTATTTATGATCGAATCTAACAATGTTTTGCGATTACCGGTGGCACCACGCGTACACGTGCCTGTTGTATTGGCACGGTTTTGGGACTCGGGTTTGCAGCACGACGACTTTTTGATGATGCACTTTGAGCAGAGACGCCACATGGTCTGCTTGAAAAAACCGGAACAGCTGCTTGAAAAAAATGGAACATATTCTTCGTGAAAAAGCCACTCCAACACAAAGTCCCCGTTGTCATCTTTATCTTGTCGCCAAGCCCAGTTCAATTTATTTTCTATTTTTGCTTCTATGTTCTTTAAGCTGTTGGTTCATTCAATCACTTTGAATGTTTCCATATATTCCTATTATTTATTCTGCCTACCCAAATTTCCAACGTAATATTGGACTCGAAACATGCACGATTCCACAACACTGTCAATGTACATGACTTTGCACTACGCAATGCGCACGACGAAAACATGGTTGGTACCCTAGCGTTTTTTGTATTCACATATCACTGCGATCAGAAACCTCCAGAAACCACCGATAGACTTATTTCCAGTCTGAATGCTACATGAGCTTAGAATGGTGAAGCACACGCGAGGTGCCGTTGTATACTGCGTGCAAGTGCGTTGGCCGCCTGTATCACTTGTTTTTAAGACTAACTTCAACTAACAACATTGTGCCATGCGTACGTACGTGCGCCTAAATGTACTAAACTCGAGAGCGCTAACAAGGTAAAAATCAATGCATTTCCACAGTTTTTCTTCTCTCTTTCCAGTATATTTTTTTTGACGGCCGGAAAAACTGGTATTTTGTGAGATTTAAAAAAGAAAACAGAATTCCGGCTAAAACCGGAAAAGTGGCATCTCTGTTTGAGGGCGGTCCGCGAGATATCAAAGGAGAATGCATGGACCACTCACAGTGCATCACAAAAGAGCCGTCAAGTTTTTTTTTAGAGGATTCTCTCAGAATTACAATACGATCAAGCTGAACCCCCAAAAAAGGGATTTTTAGTGCAACTCCAGGACCGGTGGGTACAAAAGAATTGCGTTGTGCCTGGGTTATGGTCGTATCATATACAGGGATCGTATTGTCATTTTGAGAGGATCCTCTGCTGCAAAAAGGATGAATAGTGAAACAAATGTGAGATTTTGCTTGTTATTTGAAAGGAAATTTAAAATATTGGCCCAAAAAACGCATAAACCTAGCTTAAAATGTCCAGCTTTCTAGGCTCATGACATGGGGAGATTCGCCAGGAAAGCTGGAACTACTAACCATACTTAGAATGCGGATTTCATACCATGGTCAGGTCATTGTCACTTTTTTGGCCGATATTTTCCATTTCCCTTAAAAATACAAGCAAAAACTCACCTATCACAGCTAGTTATAAATCCTTTGCTGCATAAAGGATCCTCACAAAATGCAAAAAAAGGTTCAAGCTGAACCCTAAAAAAAAGGTTGTTTTTTTTTAATGCCACTCCCGGTGTGAATAACTGCTTACCGTAATTTTTCGGAATATAAGCCGCGCGGAGTGTAAGCCGCAGCACGCAACAATCTTCAAATTAAGATCTGAAGTCGGCGTATAAGCTGCACCGACCGCAGCGGTTTCAGTTTTGTAAGACCTCCAAATTCTAGTCAAAATGCTCTGGACCAGTTCCATTTACACTACAGAAGCTATAAAAAGGGCCACAAAAGTTATATCAAATCATTTACAATCGATACTCTTACAAACAAATGTGAAAATTGATGATGAGAAATAAACAAGGGAATTGCTGCCGGCTGCCCCGTCCGGTCCGCGGCCTAATAAGTTATTGCATGGCCCGGCAGTCTGCGCCGCGCCGGTGAATGACAATATTTTCCCGCAGCACATGAGAGAGTATGCAACCCACCGTGTGTTGTCTGACTGGAGCTCTACAAATCTTGCTTTGTGGCAACAGATGCTGATTTGTTTTGTCCTTAGAATAAACAGGTCCGTTTTTACCCTTGTGTTTGTACACACAAGTGCATTTCGAACGGTAAAAGGGAGTCGGGAACTAGCTTGAACTGGTTTCCACCCATAAAAGCTGCCCTAGTTCCCGACTCCCTTTTATCGTTCGAAATGTACTTGTGTTTATAAATGTGATCCAGTCTACTCATTATCATAATCGATGCATCGTGCGCGCTCGATAACGGAATCGTACTCGGGATACGGGGAACATCGAATGTACGCTGGGCATGAAGACCACATCGCGTCGTTCAAACATTAACACGAGTTGGAAATTTAACGTGTTCACGATCGCGAGGGGAGCTCTCGGAATTGAACGGGAAATTTCACTTTTCATCCGAATCGTAAGTAAATTTCAGTACAACCATCTTAATCATCAATGTCTACTTGTATCTTAGCTGGCGTATCTAGTAATTCGTAGGTCATTTTGAGGGTGAAATCTGATGTTTTTGTTGGGCAATGTTGGGTTTTGGGTCAAGTACAAAATTGTGTTGCTCGGCATATATGGATTAGCTTGGACCCTACAATCGCCAGACCATGTCCGAATGTTAAAAAGGCGATAAGTTGGGTCCAAGTTAGACCCGTGAACGTGGCGTTGTATACAACGCCACGTGGTTCCCTCGCATAAATACAAGCGAAATCATTATATCTTTTGAGCCGCTACATATAACCACGTATAACTTTGCCCATAGGTAAATCACTTACTTGTTATGCTTCCTGTGAATTTATACCAGTGTTGGATCTGTCACTGTCAAGAAATTCGAAGTAAAATACGGCACAACTTTGTCACAACGAATCTTTTCAAAATGATCAGAAAATCAAAGGCAGGCATGACACTCTGGTACCCCGAGTTCCGCATGTGCAAAACGGTACGAGTCCCACCAGTGGGTACCCGAGTAACAGTCTTACATGGCAGGATGACCGTAATACCATGTAAAATTCTGCTAAATCCACTTCGAAAGTCTGCCAATCACCCAGTAGGCCTATATATTGCTGTTCCATTGTGTAAGGGTTTGTTTTTCAGGGATCTTTCAAAAAACGAAGGTTTTTCAAACCAAATGTGCCCATATTTCTCTTAATCTTTTTGATTGTCCTTCATCTACATAATTCTGCCGAAAAAAATATTCTGCTGGATTTTCTGTACAACTCATTTTTGGATACAAATATTCTGTCAAATGTAGCCGAAATTCGGCTAGAACGGTCACTCGATCACAGTATGTTTACTAAAAATTGAAGCGTGGCTGTTACGCCCCAACTATTGCATCGGTCCCAACTATAGTTGGGACTGTCCCAACTATAGTGCGGCAGTTGGGTCGGCCCAACTATAGTTAGGACTGGAGTTGCGCCGGACGCTGTGGCCCAGCTATAGATGGGCCCCACCCATAGCTAATTTCAGTGGTTCCAAGTAAAGTCAGACGTGTATATATCAGAGCTGTAGAAATGTTACGGTGGCTGTACAGCAAGTGAACTATAGTTAGGACCGCAAAATTCAAAGATTGGCGTGGCCCAACTATAGATAGCTAATGTCAAGGGTCCCAAGTAAAGTCGGACATGTATCAGAGCTGTAGGGAATGTTTTATAGTTGTACATCAATGTAAACTATAGTTGGGACCGCAAAATTAAAATATTGCACTGTGGCCCAACTACCCCACCCATAGCTAATTTCATTGGTCCCAAGTAAAGTCAGATGTGTATAAGAGTTGTAGGGAATGTTTAACCCTAACCGCCCTGAATCCTCCAAAATCCTTTTTGCAAATTGGAGGAATTTGCAGGATTGAGGTCACATGGCAAAAGTGCATTGCTGATTTCGGAGTACGCACTGTGTCAAGGTCTTGGGCCGGACCTTGTGTTGTTTATGCTCAGCCGTGCATAAATTTAGTCCTTGATTATACTTGACATCCTCTCCGCACTGCTCCAGGATGTCACTGCCTCTGCCTCAGCCTATTGACAGTTATAGCCGGAGGATTTTGCAGGATTCAGGCAGTGGTCACCCCTCCATGGACCATATTCAAGAAATAACGGAGGAATTTGCAGGATTAAGGCTATATGCTATTTTCCCACGAGGCCAATTGGAGGATTTTGCAGGATTGAGGCTACATCCTAGCAAAAAGGCCTAGGGAGTTAGGGTTAATAATCGTACAACAACGTACACTATAGTTGGGACCACAAAATAAAAAGATTGGGGTGGCCCAACTATAGATTAGCCCCGTCAATAGCTAATTTCATTGGTCCCAAGTACAGTCAGATGTGTATCAGAGTTGTAGGGAATGTTTTATAGTCGTACAGCAACATAAACTATAGTTGGGACCGCAAAATAAAAAGATTGGAGTGGCCCAACTATAGATTGGCCCAATCAATAGCTAATTTCAATGGTCCCAAGTAAAGTCAGACGTGTATCAGAGCTGTAGGGAACGTTTTACAGTTGTACATCAATGTAAACTATAGTTGGGACACCGCAAAATAAAAAGATTGGAGTGGCCCAACTATAGATGGGCCTATGACTACCAACTATAGTTGGGCCAGCCCAACTGTGGAACTACAGTTGGGACCGTACTAACTATAGTTGGGACGATCCCAACTATAGTTGGGACCGATACCATAGTTGGGGCGTAACAGCGCTATGTATATAGCCACATTCACGGGTCTAGGTACAAGTTACTCGGACTAGGGTAAAATAACGATGACAATGGACAACTACAAAACGCAACACATAATATAAAAATGGCAATCACCACGCGATGTACCGTAAATGGGAGTTTTCTGGGGATAACACTGGGAATCCATGGTAAATCAATCAATTATAAATGCCGGAGGCGCGCTGTACGGCATCAACTGGCCCATTATTTTTTTAAGGCAGTGTATATTTTGCCGGAGACGGCAAACCTTCAGAAAACGTTAGTTTGCCGGATATGCACTGAACATTTTTTTTGTACTTAAACATTTTCCGGTGACAAATTTTAGTCTGGCTCCATGCCAATACTATCGTTGTATTTTTGTATTTACAAGATGGGAATCAGACCATTTTATAATTTCGGACTTTATTTCCCTTTTAAAAAAAATCCTCCAGAGCCACAAATCTGAAAAAGAAAAAATAATACTCTGCAATAAAATGTTTGAGTCATATTAAAATAATAAAAGAAGAATATTCTTATTTATTTGGAAACAGGTCAACTCGTACGCGAACCAACTCGTACGCGAGTCAACTCGTACGCGGATTGGTCAAGTCGTACACGAGTCAACTCGTACGCGAGCCAACTCGTACGCGTGCCAACTCGTACGCGAGCCAACTCGTACGCGAACCAACTCGTACATGAACCAACTCGTACGCGGGCCGTTTTAGGAGTGGTTTCGAGGATTGGGTTGGCATGGTTGGGAAGAATTTTCAGGGCCACAAAAAAAAACCGGCCCTTTTCAGGGCCACACATTTTCACAAAAGAGAATAGACAATTTGCACTGTCTAACTGAAAACCCAATCGGTCCTTTTCAGGGCCACCACACATTTGCAGTGATATTAAATAAAATTCAAATTTTTAAAAATAAATCAAATTCACCTCCCCATTGTTTTATTTTACAAAATATAATTTGGAGACATAATAATTAGGACTAACAAATTATCGGACCCAAGCAAAAAAATAATTTTCTGACCCAAGAAAATCGCATTTGACCCAAGAAACCTCGCATTTCCGGTGAAATTATATAAAATTCTGATTTTAACAAGGCGGATTCAGCACTGGCGGATTCAAAAATCAACTACATTTAATTTGAAAATCTCAACCTTTCAAAAAAAAGGTAAAATTATGCCGACCTACCGTACCGAACCTAATTTCATCTGTCCATGTGAGCTAAACCCATCGTCTAAACTCACGCGTCATTTGTTGGTCCGCGTACGAGTTGGTCCGCGTACGAGTCGGTCCGCGTACGAGTCGGTCCGCGTACGAGTCGGTTCGCGTACGAATTGACTCGCGTACGAGTTGGTCGCGTACGAGTTGGTTCGCGTACGAGTTGACCTGTGGGAAAAAAACACTTAAAATTGTGGCGGGGATCAGGATTCGAACTCGGGACATCCCACTCACTAGAGCCATTGCCTAACCACTACACCGACTGTGCTACACAACTTTGGTGGGAATTTAATACATGTTATAATTCAGCCCTATCTCAAAGAGTACAGCGCCCTCTGTTGATTTGGATTGCCGCCGGCAAACCTTTAATAAACGTTAGTTTGCCGGCGTTACCTCCGGCAAAATATACACTACCTTTTTTTAAATTTAATTGATAAACTGCGAAGGAAAATCATAATTCTACATGTACCCCAACATGCCCAAGAAACTGTTCAAAAATTACCAAAAAGGTGTCATTACATTGAGAGAAGTCTGCTTTAGGTTGACAATGTCATTTTTTTTAGTAATAAAAGAAATTCTTGATTCTAATTTGATCGAAACAAAACAGGATCAAACACTACACGATCGCCATTTTATTAGAAGGGGTTTCCCACCCATTAACGTTATGCCGCTACAAATGACTAACTGACCGACCGGTCCATGCCGACCAAAAAAACAAACCTGTTGTTCCCCTTTCAAGCTCGATCCTTTCTTCCGGCACATCAGATAGGTCCATCATGCCACCAGGATTACGTCAGGAATGCTAAAAACAAAATACTTTCGTTGTTATGGGACGCAAAATGAGCTTTTCGGTAGCAAGCTTTTACGGGACACAGAAGACGGGTTTGCAGATCGACATTCGCGAATGACCGAAGTGCGCCCTCTAGCTCTATCTCTATTCGAGATTGCAATAATTAATAAGCCGCGGCATCATTCCCGCTTGGGCTTCTTAGCTTAGCCCACGGTCACCAGCAAAATATTGAAAAGTCCGTTAAAAATTTGGGAGTTTTCTGGGGATAACACTGGGAATCCATGGTAAATCAATCAATTATAAAATAACAATTAATTGTTGTTGGATCACCCATTGATCACCCTTTTTGATTTCAGGTCGTGGGCCGTGGCCGACCTAGCCTTTCGCCAAGGCCATCGTGGCTTAGAGCGGCCAGAGTTGCGAAATAACTGTAAGTTCAGATCAAAAATAAGTTCATACACTCAAATAATTTCTTGAAATACTTTTTACAAGTAAAATTAAAATAAGATAATGTAAGAACAATTACGTGGTCACGATCTCGTGGAAAACTAGACTCGCATTTTTTGTTTTTAAATTTTGTGCAAGCATCTGGCCGGGCGCGTCGCCGATGGCCTTGGTGAAAGGCTATAGCCGTCCTTACTTTCCTTGCCTGTAGAGGGTGCTGTTTTACCATTCTAAAATCCAAATTAAACGTGATCCTAGCCTCGTGTCTAGTCTACTCAAGTCGTCGTATCGATCGATCGCCGGTGCCGAGTACAGGCAGGATTACCCACAATTAATTTGCGATCTGGTTTTAGAGATTAATGTAGGTTCAGATTCAGAAGGGCAAAGAGTTATTTAAATGCTTCCGTATTTATCTGTGTGATACTGATTCACTGAATGCATAATGATTGGCAGCCATTCGGCATCCGAGGGCTAGCCGATAACGTTATCATGGTTATGGTGGTTCTGGTTCTTGGTTCTTGGTCATGTTGATTGGTTCTTCTCCTAAATACTCCATGTGGGAGTTTATACAGGAGGCCAGAAACACCGGGGCAAACCCCTTCTCTTAGCGATAAGTGTTTACTGTGTTCTTTTACGTGCATTATACAACACACGAGACCTACAGCTTTACGTCCCATCCCAAGGACGAAGCAATAATGGTAAAGTGCCTTGCTTAAGGGCACAAGTGTCTGCCGGCAGGCTCGAACCCACGTCACTGTTGCCTCTGAAACACCAGAACTCGAGTCCGGTGCTCTTAACCGCTAGGCCATGAGTTTGACACTCCACTGCGCCTATCAATGTTCCCCCTCCCGGCCCGAGCTGCTAGCTCCACCCAAGACGTGGGGATTATCACTTTTGAAGTCCCCATCCCTCGGGCAAAATTGAAGTGACAATCTCTGACATACGTGTGGGGTGCTTTAGTGATTGTCTTCCAATGAAGTACGCCATGTAACAAGTTTCCATTTGCCCACCCTTAGCTCAATTTCTGGAGCAGGCAAAAGTGACCAAATATCCCGACATCGGTCCTGGGGCAGTGCGGCCGGGATTTGATGGGTGCATTTGATAGGCGCATTAGCATGAACATTGAACCAATGAATATATCTCTTTTGAATTTGTTCTTGTTATTGTCGCCATTTGGCATTATAAGACCAAATACTAAAGAAAGCCATTGACAGCACTGTTTGTAGGGCTAGCCTATCTACATATTATTGTAGGCCCTACGTGTAATTTACATAAAAAATCATAGGCTAAATATAACATCAATGTGTTAAAACAAGACTTTCTGAAACACGGTACATGTGACAAAACATTGTTTTGTTTTTTGGCTTCGTCATGCTTTGATCAAAGAAAAATCGGGTGTTAAACAGACCTATGCCAAAAACATGTACCAAAAAACTTTCAATTTTGTGGCCGTACATGTAAATACATGTATTTCCAACTAAACCAAAAACTCTGGTGAGTACATGTATTCATTGTTATAATGACTGTTTCTCCATCAGAATCTTGCGAGATGGATGTCGGAGAGAAGGCCAAACAAGTCATGTCTTACTTCACTCAGCCAAGTATGATGAAACTGCTGCGGTTGGCCAACATCGCCGGCGTCGTGTACTTCTGGGTAGTCTCCTCTCTGGTCCTGTACGTCAACCTCTTCTGCATCCTCCCCAGCCTACTCAAGGAGGATGATTTCTGGCTGAAATTCCACTGGTGGTTCTTCACCTTGGCTGCGGCCAGCATGTTCGTCAATTACTTCATCTGCTTGTGGAAAAACTCGGTGTACACGTCCGCCGCAGGAACAGGCAACACTGACGAGGCTACTGCCAAGGGCTGGGACCACTGCGTGCCGTGCCAGCAGTACATCCCACCCAGGGCACACCATTGCCCCATCTGCAAGAGATGCATCCTCAAGAGAGACAGGCACTGCTACTTTCTGGGTATCTGCGTGGGCCACTTCAACCAGAGGTACTTCCTGGTGTTCCTGTTTTACGCCACGGTTGCTGCCTTGCATGGTGCCGTCTGCTTCTTCGTGTACCTGAATGCCAACTTTGCCGTGCTTCTTTCGGCCGAGGTGTACAACTACCTCTACCCGTTCAGCACGGCAAAGTGGATCCTTGGTTTCACTCCCTCGTATCTGTACGGCACCCTCACTCTAGCCTACATTAGTCTGATGCTGGGAATCGGATGCGCCGGCCTTTTCTACTTCCATTTCCAGCGAGCACTGCATTGCCAGACCTCCCATGAGTATGGCAATAGAATCACTACCTTCAATCGAGGATCGCAGAGGAACTTGCAAGAGGTGTTTGGCAGCTATTGGTGGCTAGCTTTCCTGCTGCCCATTCCACAGAAGCAAACAAGTGATGGCATCGTGTGGAACAGGCCAAAAGAAATCAAGGGGATTTAATATTAACCACCCTGTTCATAAACAAATCCAACAAGTTTTACAAGATTTGTAGACAAGCAGTATATTTGTACCTTGTGATATGGAATTGGGTGGTTAAGCTTAATGGATTTTGGAGCTGTTAGGCCGCCCTCAGGTCGACCTTGCGACGACACAGAACAGTTGGCGACTGGCTTTTCAGGTTCAAGCTGCGCCTGAGCTACAAACGTCGGAAACATTTCAGTTGCCGATTTTTGTGTGACCTGAGTGTAACTCAGATGATATTAAGATGATCGGCATCAGTCGGCGCTAATAAACATCAAGTCGCAAAAGTAGAAAAATTTCAACTTCTGCGCTGCAATGGAACATGTTACTGACAGGCGGGAATCAATTGTAATCGACCTGTGTGATGTTACGACATCGTCGCGCATCCGGATCATCCTATTCCATTGGCCAGCCAATCAGCATGTGGCAAAAATGGCTGAATGAAAAGACGTGGCCGTGGAAATATTGTTTGATTGTTACCAACACACGCACCAACATTTGAAGACGTCACATGATCACGTCTACACCAAAGAACTGTCGTGTCATGAGTGACATGAGCACGGTTGCCATTATTTTGTGTCGAGATGCCCCTTGTTCGACGAGAATCACACAGTGTCTCAGTTTTGTGACTTAAGTATTACTTTTCTGCTTGATGCCAATGGTTTCGCTGCAGCGCAAGCAAATCGCAGGTTGACCTGAGGCAGCCCTTATAGTCACAGCTTTGTGGTTAAAATTATGCAGTTTCTAGAGAATCCCTAGAGATGGGATTATAAAGTAAGTGTTAGTGCCCCCAGTCGATTTCACACAGCGGTTGATTTCACGAAATGCTAAGACGCGTCTTAGGAAGGATAACTCGTCTTAACTCGCGACTCGTTTTGGGATCAATTTCACCAAATTTAAGACACGTTCAACACGTCCTAACTTCCTGAGCAACGTGGCTGAACTCGTCTTAACTTGAGATCGGTCCAAGCATTGCTGTACGGTCTGAGGGTCGTCTTATTTCATAAATGCATGCGTTAATTTGTGTAAGACAAGTTTCGTGAAATCGGCCCAAGGCTGAATGTAAAAATTGAGAATTCACCCCAGGCTGAGAAAAAAAATGCAACAATAGATGTGAGCAGTGCCAAAGGGAAGTTTCCCTCACTTTTCAAATTGTCCAAAGGTTCTAATTTTTTAATGAAGTAAACTCCTGGTGAGACATCTTAGGATGCTATTCAGGCCCAGTCAAGATGTACTAAATATGAGCATTGAATCCTGATCAAAATCAAGACTTGTCTTGAATGTTTGTTCTCTTACCATAATACCATGTCAATTTGGTAGCTGAGACAACTGAAGTAAAATGCCTCCTGCTAGGATTGGAATTGGCATTATCAAATAAATTTCACTAACATTCACAAATTTAAAGAAATCGCTTAGTGAATTTTAGGCATGCAAACATGGCCGTCACAAAGAATGAGGAAATTCCAGCTTTACAAGACTCGCAGTGATGTTTTAAAATGTTACTATAGATTGCAAGAGAACTTTAAAAAGTAAATCACAAAATCGGCAAATTTGTCTTCTTGCAATTTTAATGTAAATGTGCTCATTCTGCATTTGATGTACAATGTATTCATGTTATACATTTGATAATATTACCCAGTTGAGCGTACAATAGTTCCAAGCTGTCATGACATTTGATTAATTAATATTTCCTTTTTAGAGTGTTCATGTATGTTAGCACTACCTTTCAAATATTACACGCAATATGCATGAAAGGTTCTTTGTACAGTACTAAATTACATGGCTGAAACAATTTGATCTGCAGTTTAATGTGTCAGATATAAGCAGTTAATTATCCATCGTGTTTTGGCTACGTTTAATGTACTGTACAGTACAAAATAAATTTTGAGACTTGGTAATGTGATTGCTGTGTAAGGCCAAAAAAAAAGTCTCCGGTTTCAGGTATGCGCGCGCGTAGCCGTAGCCATGCGCGTCGGCAAAATGAAAAAGGTTTTTATTCAATGAAAGATGATGTCTCAAAACCGCCAAACTCACTGGTTTGACTGGAATCCTGCTGCTGCACAATTTTAACGTGTTTTTGGATGGGGTTATGATCGAGAATAAGCTTTATGTGGCCTCTCTGGACTCCCATATATTTGCACTAAGTTTAGTCGGGCACCATTTGCAGTCATCAGCCAACATTTAAGGCAAAAAAAATCAGGTAAAAAAAATAAAGCCGCGTCGCTGCACCACTTTTTGGGCAAGCTCAATACCAGAAACCGGAGACTTTTTTTTTTGGCCTAATAGTTATATTTTCTCCAAATTGCAGTAAAGATTCAATCATGCTTTTCTGAGCAATATAAATCATTGCCCTCTACCTTAACACACCTTGTGCCTTAACGCACAAGGTCTATTACAGGACAAGTCCAAGTCCAAGAAAAGGTCCCCTGTTTTTGTCCTGTACGTAACACCATGTTTTCTTTAATTACATAATCATCGCAAAGATAATAATATACAAATTCTTGTGGGTATTCTCCTTGCAGATGCCCAACAGTTGAATGAAAATCACTGAAATCCATGATCTTGGAGGGTTAAACTTACATTAAGTATGGGACATACATGTAGCATGCGCGAATTCATGTAGCAGCACCTGAAAAGATGAAACCCTTATTTCATGTTGGCTTCCCCCCCCCCTCCCCCGCCAATATTAGAGAAAACAATACAAAAACTAACCTGTCAAAATTTCAACTCGGTAGAAACTTTTTGAGAAAACTGAAAATGCATTTTCATTTTTCTTGATGCAAAACAAGGTTTCCGTTGAAAGCCCTCCCTTCCAAAATGTTCTTGCTAATACGTTTTGCTCCCTCTTGTGGTATGATCCCAGTTTGTCACTCAGGAAAAATAATTCTCATTCACACATACAGGAATTTGTATCCTGGTGGAGTCATTTCTTTGTTCTCGTGTCCTAAAGTTTTCGAGTTTGAAAGTGTAGTTTCAAAATGCTCCTATTTTAACCAGAATTTATTTCCTGGGCTGAAATTTGGACTTAATATCCCTTATATAAAATACTTCAATTTGCGACAAATCAACACACCTTGGAATTTCCTACATTCATGACTTTTTGAGTAAAATCCATATATCTATTTCGTGATGATCTTGTGGAAACGTATTCATCTGCCCTGTGGAGACGTATACAATCTTTTGTTCCCTATTATGCTCCACAGGGTACCATCATCATTTGAGAGAAAATAAATGAAAGCATAATAGGTGCAATACATGTACATATTTACTTGCAATTAAGAAGCATAACTCATATTATTTTGGCAGTGTCATTTTTGAACGTTTGCAAATGGTGTGATCATTATCTTTAAAATTGACCACTGACCACAGGTTTAATTCCAACTTTATTACCCCCCCCCCTGCTGTTTAAAAGGTCACCAACAGTCAAAGTTTCCTTCCACTTCCCCTGGTATACTTTTAACACACCAATGGGTCACTTGACCAATTTTGACCCAAGTAACAGCATGGCTCAGAATGCATGTTTGCATAGGAGGGTTAATACTGACATTTATATTTATGCCAAACATGATCACATGTAAAAAGTAAATTTATTTCTCCACAACGGCAGTGAATCAAAGTATTAATTTCATTATTAAAATTAAGAGTTGTTGACACTATTTGTACTAGATGTATGTTCTACTATTCGAAAAGACTTCCCGCCAGATGATAGTTTGCTCAACTGTTTACAAGTATCTATTTTTGACAATCTTTTTTTGTACTCTGATTCGTATAATTTGTACTTAAAATGTATACCTTGTGTTAAGGTTTGAAATATTTAGTTGAAAGTAGCCAAGTCGTGATTTGTTGTGCAATTATGAAATAAATGGAGCATGGAACATGTTTGATGTCATCACTACTTGTACTTTGTGTGGCATCTGTTGGATAAAAAAAGACAACTTCAGTTACAGATGTCATTCAATTAGAGATGTCATATAAACAAATTACAAGTATTTCAACAGATTTAGATCAGAGATTCCACATGATATTTTGAGTTCAGAAGGGATTCATATTTGGAGGAACTAGGAAAATAAAATTCAAAATTTGAACATTGCGTACTCACAAGATGAATATATCACTGTAATACTGTGTTTTGGTTTTGAGATGTCTTTTATTATCCAAACTACAAGGACATCATTTCATATGAAATGTCAGATATGATACGGTTCGGTTACTGTTGAGACTTTTGCTCAATATTTCCTGATTTCTTTTAAATTTTGTCAATATGCCATTATGTTGGAATTGGTGGTGGGAGAAACCGGAGATTTCAAAATTTGGTTATAAGGCCACAAAAAAAAAGTCTCCGGTTTCTGGTATGGAGCTTGCCCAAAAAGTGGTGCGGCGATGCGGCTTTTTTTTTTTTTTACCTGTTTTTTTTGCTTCAAATGTCGGCTGATGACTGCAAATGGTGCCCGACCAAACCTAGTTGTAAATATATGGGAGTCCAGAGAGGCCACATAAAGCTTATTCTCGATCATAACCCCGTCTAAAAACATGTTAAAATTGTGCAGCAGCAGGATTCCAGTCAAACCAGTGAGTTTTGCGGTTTTGAGACATCATCTTTTATTGAAAAAAAACCTTTTTCATTTTGCCGACGCGCATGGCTATGGCGACGTATGCGCATACCAGAAACCGGAGACTTTTTTGTGTGGCCTAATCCTTCTTTTTTTTTCAAACTGAATTTCTGATTTCACTAGAACTTTCCATTCAGCTCACATTCATGCCAAAAAATAGCGGAGAGTGAGTTGCCACATGGTATGCGCTCAGAGCTGTAATGGTGACAAAAAATGGGCGGGAACTCTCCTGAACCAAGAAGACCACTAGCGAGTAAATGTGGTCACGGTCAGAGACCGTGGAGCAAATTGGGAGATGTTCCAGTTGGTTGGGTTTTTTTAGCCTGTGTCACAAAAAAGGGAAAGCTTACTTTTTAATAAAATTAGTTTTGAATATCGGGTTTTCAAAATCCAAACCAAATCCATGTAGTGGAATTCAAACCGAATTGTAAAAGATCTGGATATTATTCCCATCACTGGTCAGAACTAATCAATTAGCATACTTTCTTAAAATTCTCGTCTGCAATGTATTGTGGTTTGTAAACTGAAATAAAAGCTTTCAGTTTCAATTTGATTAAAGGGAATATACAACATTTGCAAACATCGAAAAATAAAACTACCAAGTTTTTACGAAATACCTTACTAGGATGTTAGTAAATGACAGTCTAAGGCATCCTGTAAAATTATGGCACCTGGTGTCAAGTCATTTTCAAGAAACTTGTATTTCTGTATACATTTCCAATGGTGGTCGGCCGACCACCGTTGGAAAAACCTAACTATTTTTCAACTACTGCTCCAAATGTACAATTTTCAGTCCAAATTTTGTTTGCTATTGGTTACATGTTCGTGAACGGGTGCAGGCCAGCTAGACTGGTTTCCTTACCTTACAATTTTCCGACAACTATAAATTGATCCATTTTATCTTTAGTGGAGTCAGGGAACCAGACTACTTAAACATTTTTTGTTTCTCTTGGTTTTTCAAGCATTTTCGAAACACAAAACTTCAAACATGTCAGTTAAACAGTATTTGATCTAGGCCTAATTATACTTACCCCTCAAATAGTTCATTTCTGAAAATTACAGCAAAAGCCAATGATGTACATTCCCGTTAAAATCTGATGAATCTTCAGAAGATTCATATAAACAATAAATGCACATGCACATGTATTCTACAATCCTGGCCAAATCTCGCCGGCCCCCACTCAATGTTGTCTCTCATTGCGCAGTGTGTGCTCCATCAGCTGGAGAGAACAACATTGACCGGAGGAGCGGGGGAGTGGGTGACCGTGGCAGGCTCAGAAAATGTCCCAACCATTTTGGCTGTAGTTTGACACTTCAAATTGAACCTTAAATTATTCCCTGCCCTGTATGGTCCATACATATATCACAGGCATGACACAGGTCTTATGATCTGAACTTTTCTTTACATTTTTATCTTTTCCTTTCAATGCAGAGTCACACAGCAGTTGAGTTTAGATATGACCTTGTGACCTGTTGCCATGGGATACCAACAGCGTCAAATTCATTTCCCTGTGTCATATAGAGATGCCTATACTGCATATACATGTACTGTAAAATTCATTTTCCTGTGTCATATTGTGATGCTTATACTATAATATTACGTTACAATCATTGTCTGACTTAGCACAAGTATTTTCCTGCACTGTTTTTCTTCGTAACATGTACATTTACATTGTGTACATGCATTGGTTTCAGTTTCAAAGCGTGAGGTGTCATGTGTATAGGCGGGGCTAGTTCTGAGTTGCACTTTCACTGAGTGAATTGTGGTACAATGGCAGTGCAATTGTCCGTGTGTATTCATCCAATATGAGGTTAGCCAGGCATTGACCTGATGATTCCAATAGCCATTCATACATGTGTATTGATTGTGACAAGAACTGGTATGTACAGTAGGGATGGCTTGCACATGAGCATATCCATGTACATGTTTTCATAGATAAGTGAAGCCTGTTTCTTTATGTGTTGCAAAGGAAAATGGGAAGCGCCGATGGACCAAAACAAAGTGACAACTGGATAACCAGGATTTTGCGCAGGCCACTAACGACCACATTGAATGTGATTGGCGTCAGCTACTACACGAGTGTCACCATACTGGGTGCCATCTTGCAATGGACAGTCGTCTTGCCGGAACTGTCACATGCCCTGGGATTTTCCCTGGCCAGCCACCGAGCGCTGATGCTGTATCTGTTCGCCAATGCCATGGGCAACTTTCTGCTTGCCGCCTCCAGCGACGTCCACTTGAAAAAGCGCAAACGGACGTCCTTCCTCACGGCAAACCGATACCCCATGATTCCCTTCCGCGCCCATTACTGTAAAGTGTGCGAGCAGTGCATCCGCAAGCATGACCACCACTGCTTCATCCTTGGCAAGTGTGTCGGCTACAACAACCAGAAGTACTTCATTTACTGTTCTCTGCACACGGCCCTGGTGTCGGTGTACGCGCTCCTCACCACGGCCATGTACATGCACGTGTCCTTCAAGACCAAGTTTCTCGGGCCGTTCACGTTCTTCACACTACTTCCGTCGTCCATGGAACGGTGGTTTTTTGGATCTGCAGGGTCTCAGGAGTTGCTCCTTGTTCTGTTCCTGTACGTTTGTCTGACAGGGGCATTTGGAGGGCTTTGCTTCTTCACTTGGCAGATGTTCCTCATGGTGATGGGACTGACTACCCACGAGGCCATCAACGGTGAGAGGGGTACAGACACATCCATCTGGGAGAACTTCACCGACACTCTGGGAAAATACTGGCTCTTGGGTATGCTTGCCCCTCTGCCGCTACCCCAATACGGCACGGGAATGTACGAGGGTGTGACACAACTAGCAAGGAACCACTCGGATTGAGTTGTAATTTTTTGATGCAATTCTCACTCACATCCCCCTAACTCTGCTAAATGCAACAGAATGCACCAGTGGTAAAAAGTTCTTGCAAGTTGTTGCATTTAGCAGTCTCCTGATCTGATGCATTCCACCCCTACATTCTGTTGCATTTGGCAGGGTAGGTACTTGGTACCAAGGCTGGCATGTATTAGTTCACTGCATTCTGTTGCATTTGGCAGGGTGCCTAGAGAATGCCCCTGTGGGGGTTAGTGACATTCAAGCCCAGCAGAGGCCAATATAGAAGAAAGGAGGGCAGTCGGTAAAAAAAAAAAGACTGAGAATATTTCTACTCCCCCTGGATGGGGTGTTAGTCCATCGCAGGTTACTCCCCAGCTAATTCTGGTACCCATTTATACTCCTGGGTGGAGAGAGGCAAGTGGGAATGAATTGGCTTGCCCAAGGACACAATGTATGGCCAGCGTGCAGCTGGATTCGAACCCCTGACCCTCTGATCATGAGTCACGAACCCTAACCGCTAGGCCACACTCAGTAAAGGGGGTAATAAATAAAGTAACACACAAACATAAAGCTAAGATATATGAGTTTCTTCAAGACTATAGATCTGTTGTTAGGCCAAAAAAAAAAATAAGTCGGTCTCTGGTCAGCGCGCGCGTCGATTTTAATCATGCGCGTCATTCTTTTTTTTTCCAAAATGTTCCGCGGTAGCTCCAACAGCGCCCTCTATTTCCGCACCTCCTCAATTTGTTTTAACAAAGAGCACCAAGGAATGGGAAATTGCACCAAGGCAAATGATCGAAAGCACCAAGGCAAATTATGGAGGACACCAATGTACATGAGGACACCAAAAAAGCAAAATAGTACCCCACCTTGTCTGTACAATCCAAGCTTGAAGAAGAAAAAAAAAGTACAAAAAAAAAAAAAAAAAGCCGCGTCGCCGCATCAATTCCAGAACTTTGGTCTGACCACAGACCGAATATTTTTTTTTTTTGGCCTTAGAGATGTATTTCTCGTGCTATTTACAGGTTTCGTCCTGAAAAATAGATTCCGTGGAAAAAATGTTGCAACCCGACTTTTTTTCTTCATATGTCATCTCAATGAAGGTCAGTCATTTCAAAAAAGGATGATGAGACATGAATCTTGGACTGAGATACATTTCCGATTTTGTAAGGAAATACTTGACGGAAAATTGTCTTGACTCTCCATAGACTTGTAGACAACCACTGAAGTGGCAAGGTTGCAACATTTTTTTTCTGATTCCTTTTCTAAATTGCTATTTTTATAGCACTTACTTAGGTTATATTCACTTTTGAATTAGATATCGACCCAAACAAATCTTATTGAGTTATTTATTACAATTTTGAGTGGTTGGTTGCCAGCAGTGCCAGACAATAATTCCATTCTTGCAGGGTAGGCTGGTTCCCACAATCAATATTATAATAATGTAAAAACTTGGAGGCAGCCTACTCACAAGTGGATCTGATGTGCCCAAAACAAAACCTTTTCAGAGGGTTGCAGACGTCCAAAACAGGATGGATTTTCATTGAGATAAAACATACAAGTTAAACATTTATTATAGAAAAACATTGAATTTGTTGAATTCACTAAAAAAAAATATCAATTAAACCATAGAGTACTTGGGCGGTTTTGGCGCTACAGGGAGTCATAGTGACTAAAGGGTTAAAGGGATATTACGTCTTGGAATGCGCCAATTGGGCTACAAAATGCATTTTAAAAGACGTGATGTTATTTGGAAAGAGCATTTAAAAGTAGGATGTAAACACACAAAAATTCCGCAGTGTTGGTTGTGAACAACTGGGCTTTTTTTCGTCTTTTTTTTTTCTTTTCATCTTTCAAATAGACCTTTGAAGTAGGATATCAAAGTAAACAATCCAAAACAATTTTTTTTTGTTAATTTTTTTTTTTTTGGGGGGGGGGGTTTCAGGCTGTGATGCCCCTTTAATGTGGTTCGGTCAGATTGGACAGTAATTGAACTTCCTTTATGAAACTGGTTTATTGAGATTATGCAAAATTGTATTTACATTAAAACAGAATCGAGATGGCCAACAAACAATATAATTCATAGTAAATTAATGGAAACATAAAGTGTTTTGTTTGTTTTTTCTTTCATTCTCGTTACATGCTCAATGCAAGTGTAGTTTTGTTACATTACACATATTGTATTATTTATTGTGTTTAAAATAATTTATTATTAAGTATGGTTGCATATTAAATGATCTAAAATGTTGAAGTAAACAGTGCTGTTTGTGAGTAAAAAAAAAATGAAATAAATAGGAAAACTTAAAGCTCAAATGCAAAATCTTTTAACGTGCCAACAAGTTGATCCTTGTTTCATAAAACTTATTTTCTTGGACAATCTAAACACATTATGTTAATGTCTTATTGGAGGCCAAAAGTGTACCTTTTTTTCCAAGTTGGAATGACGCAAAACAATTGTAGAAATTCACACTGCATACACACAAGTCTTAATATTTACAGGAATTTTTGGTTTCAGTGACAAAATGGACGGAGTCTCAAGACATCAGCATTTGTTGTAGGTTTACTATATACATACTGTTATGCTAATGTACTGTAAGTGAAAAATCTTTGAAGACGTTGTGGAATGCTCGAAGACATTTCCGTCATTTTTCGGATATATGTAGCCTAAGGTGTGATGAAATAAAAACGACTATTGTTTCTGTCATGAAATGAGTACAAAAGGTACTTTTGAGAGCTGTTTTTCAGGTCCTCCCGATGCACAGTAGCATACACGAGTCCTGTTTATTACGTCACGATTTACTGTGTTTTGTTTGCTGCCCGCAACGACAACTTTTACACAGTTGCACGTTCGGGTCGAAACTGGACCTGAAAAACAGCTCTCAAAAGTACCTTTTGTACTCATTTCATGATAGAAACAATAGTCGTTTTTATTTCATCACACCTTAGGCTACATATACCCCAAAAATGACGGAAATGTCTTCGAGCATTCCACAACCTCTTTAACAGGAAAGTCTTTTGAAACTGAAAGTTATTCACAATAAAGAAAAAGAGTGTGTGACTTGTATCCTGGTTCACAACAGACAAGCAGCCTTATTTTGTACACTACGACATGTACAAACCCGAAGTTCAAAATCAGTTTATACATGTATGAACTGCACTGTGAACATGGTGAAAACGGTAACCAGGCATATTCCATAATAATGATATGGTTATAAATATAATTGCATATAAACTCTCTCATGGCCGGAGAGCTGTGGTTTGTGGAGTAAATCTTGGTATTCTGTTTTTAGTTTCAATTTTCACTTGATGACCACTTTATTTTTGTTTTTCAATTTTCCCTTTATAACCAACTCACCCCCAAAAAGCCCCAATTGTATATCTTAAGAACATGAAGAATGGTCCTGACAGCGGATGGACAGATAATAGAATCATCAAGAAAACAGTCTACCGACTGTTTCTTTTAGAAACAATACTTTTCTAAATAGAAGAGCTCTGCTATTTCTGTGGTGCCATCAGCAAAGCTCATTCTTGTATTCATGCACCTATGCAACTCATACTTACAAGAGAGGAAAGCTTCAAACACCCCCACCCCAACCCCACTTTCAAGTGTTTTGAGTTTCTCGTAGTCTTGAATCTATCATAATACTGCAAATACTGGTGGGGGTGTCAGGATTAATAACTATTATATCGTGTGCTTGGATACTCATTGGTCCAGAAGGGCCAGGTGTCCAGTCTACAAAACTAACTGTTTACTTTATGATACATTGTTTATATTGTGTTGAATATAAATTACTTCATATACAATGCGTTGCTATCAATTACTTCATATACACTGGGTTGCACACACCATGCCTCGCGAATGAAAACTGCAAGCTAGTGCTCAGTCTCATGTCTGGCAGGAAAGCTTGCAGTTACCAAAAGGTTTCACTTCTACGATTTGTTTTATTGCTTGCATTGTAAGTTCAAAGCCTTAATCTTTTGTACTCATTGACACGATGTAATACAACAATTGTTGACTGCTGTGATGTGGAATATGGCCATTTTAACCACCTCTGGATGCACATCACCCTCAGCTTCGCCTTGTGCGTGTTATTATGTGCCCCTCTGGTGTTAAAAATGCCATATCCAACATCACAGCAGTCAACAATAACTGTCAGAAAGTATGAGTGCAGCCTTATTTAAGTCCTGCTGTTTATGGCACAGACTACAAAACCTTTTTTAAACAGTGGAAGATACATAGTCTTGGTCATCTGAACATGTGTAATATGACAAATAAAATAAATGTGTTTCCTTAAAAGATGACCACTCATAATTTCTTCTCAAATGTCCATAGGATTGGGTCTGTTCAGCTCTCTTAAATACTCCACCTTATACAGTGTTTGTCATCAGCCTATCGGCAATTAAACTGATTCTTTCAAAGTGTTCTGCTGTCATTTTGCGGGATGGGTATTTTCATCTCAAAAGCCAGCTTAAGGTTTTAGCCAGAAGGGTGTCTGGACATCTTGTGGCCACCTGTATGCTGTTATGGACACCCCATGCGATGCATATAAAGGCATAAAACTGCAACAAAAAGGATGCCCTTTTTCAATTGAAGGCAAATTTGGACCCTGATTTTTAAATGCTGATTACAGCCCTGAAAAAAAGTACCTCATTATGTTAACACCAATTCCATGAAAGTGAGAATTATATTTTACATAAAAATGGTGCCATATATAGATAAAAACTTGGATGCAATACCTGCAGCAGCTGAGCTCAGCCGTTCATTAGCAGTGCTTAGAGCTTGTCCAGAAGTTCTTTAACAACCTGATGAAGAAGAAGGGTTATGAACTGGTTATTTTCTTTAATAATAATATAATGATTCTATGAAATGTCATTTGAATCTATAAACTGCAGTGAATAGGGAAGTAGGTTTGGGTGTACATGGACAAATCACTTTTGTGACAAAGTGTTGGCTCTAGAGTGGTGAGAATACGGTCTCGATGTTTCCAACACTATACATGTACCGTACTCTGTTCAATCTCCTGAAGACGAACAGAGTATTCGTGTACGGTTTGAAATGTTGAGACCCTATTCTCACCACAGGTACTCTTCAGAGCCACAGCTCCTCGCAAGAGATTTGTCTACGATGTCCCCGCAAACCTACTTCCTTATTACCACTCCCTCATGCAAAGCTTCAAACAACACTCGAATTGCAGTGAATGAGGGGTCAAAGTCATAGTGGGTAAAACAGACTGAACCACAGGCAGGTGAGTAGATGTGTGTATTGGGGATGAGATGGGTTGCTTCTAGCAGTGATCAATTACTGTCTATAATTCATAGTAGTATTACTTGTTGAATCATGTGAAAGTTACGGAAGTGTGAATTGTTTTTCTTCTTTTGCTGGTTCTAGAGGACCAGCCTAGTGTCCTCTTTGTACCATCTCACTGACTGACTGACGACTGACTCTATGTCATTTGTGATGTAGACTGGTTGTAGAACTGTGGAGGGAGCTGGGCAGTGCTCTTGTATAGGATTACCCCGTAACGCCAGTGAATAAGCTCAATCCGGCCCATTATGTAGACCAGATGCATGAAATGACTTCCAGTGAATAGCCATTCAGAATCAATGGAATAGAAATTTGTGCACCTGTTTTATGAGACCAGCTTTACTAGGCTTGTCCGGTCTTATTAAACTTCTAGCAATAGGGAAATGTTTGTAGGTGGGCTACACCACTGATCTCTACATAAAGACTGGATAGCGGATATCCATACACCAGTCACATAGTTGAATTTGCATTTTGACAAGTTCACCCCTGATCTTCCAAAAATGGCCGCCGATATATGAACGTTTTACGCATACGTACATACAGCGCATGCTGTATCAAGATTTGACATGCATTTTGTTCACGTACATGATGTTCTAAAAAGGACAGATTTCCCTCGTAATTATATTTCCAAAAGTTGCAAAAAGTGTAGGCCTACTGCGGCATTCATAAAGGAAACCACGACGTTTGAAAAATTGTGAACTGTCGTCAGTAGTGGTGAACAAAAGGTAAATCAGGTGAACCACGATGGTACAAAAGTGAATCAAGACTGCCTATAAAGATGGCAACTTGTCTTTTATAGATCTCCAATATAGCTTCAAATGTCATTCGTCTGTGGCAGCAAGTCTTGATATAGAGATCAGCAGGCTACACACTTTGGCAAAACTTTATAGACTAACCAACCTGGGCCCAATTTCATAGAGCTGCTTAAGCAGAAAATTTGCTTAAGCACGAAAAAACATTGCTTAGTAAAATTAGGTTACCGGCCAAAACTCCGTGTGATGTACATGTACGTTGCTTGTGACTGGTATTTAGCTGTTGTTTACTTAGCATAACAATCGCATGGAGTTTTGGCCGGTAACCTGATTTTATTAAGCAAGACGTTTTTGTGCTTAAGCAAATTTTGTGCTTAAGCAGCTCTATGAAATTGGCCCCAGCAAGTAACCATGCAGACACCCACCTTGGTACCCAGCTGTGATGATTTTGGGGTATCCACTTCTAAAACTATCTGTAAAGGCACAGCTCTAGATGGGTCGTTCTATATATTGAGGATCAAATTTGTGACATCTTTTCTGTCCCTATCGCCTCTGAACTAATTTTTATTTTTTGGATAGTTACATATTCAGTTTGCTTTCATTACTATCTAAGAACGAAAGCATGAAGGAGTGCATTCAGAATTCCAAACTTATAGATGTCAGATGTAACAGGGACAGGACAAAATGTGGACCCCCATATATAGCATGAGCCAGATGCAGTTTATCAGTTTTAACTATTTTAACTGGGATGCAATTTATCAGTTTTAACTATTCCGGTGTATTATAGAACTGTTTGATTTTGGACGATCTTGACACTTGTGCGGACTGTCGTGCTCCGTCCCGGCTTAATTGTCCATGGAATTGATTCCATTCATGGGATGATTGGGTCGGGATGGAGTGTAGTGAGTTTGCGCGGGTGTCGAGACTGCGCTGGTTTATCTGCGCTTTGGTGCATTTTTGTCTTTTACTTTTCTTAAATGTTTTAAATATATATTGAATGTTATTTCTTCATGTTTTTTCAATATTGTAATAACTGTTGCAATTCAGTTTTTTTGCTGTGATGACAATTTTTAATAAACCTTTTATGAATGAAATGAATGAATGATACATTATCCCCTTCAGGAAAATGTTGAGGACAAGCATTGTTTTGGCTTAGCAAGCATGTACTATATTTTTCATACTTTAAGATGAAAACCTTGATTAACTTCACAATATGTACCTTAGCTTTCTTGCCAACACTTCCCTGTCTGTCCGCTAGCAAGCTCACGGTGTCTGACATGGCAACCATGCCACTGTAGATTCCAGAGACACTTCTGTAAACAAAAAAATCAAATAAATAATAAAATCATAAAAAAAACCCAAAAAATCATTGTGAGCGACTGAGCGATCATTTTCCAAAAGAGTTCATCAGTTGAAAGAACACACACATACATGCCAATAATAACAGGAAACAAACATGTACCCTTGATATTTTACATCTCCATGTATTTAAAGAGGTTGTGGAATGCTCGAAGACATTTCCGTCATTTTTCGGGTATATGTAGCCTAAGGTGTGATGAAATAAAAACGACTATTGTTTCTGTCATGAAATGAGTACAAAAGGTACTTTTGAGAGCTGTTTTTCAGGTCCAGTTTCGACCCGAACGTGCAACTGTGTAAAAGTCGTCGTTGCGGGCAGCAAACAAAACACAGTAAATCGTGACGTAACAAACAGGACTCCCGATGCACAGTAGCATACACGAGTCCTGTTTATTACGTCACGATTTACTGTGTTTTGTTTGCTGCCATAACGACTTTACACAGTTGCACGCTCGACTGGCCCTGAAAAACAGCTCTCAAACGTACCTTTTGTACTCATTTCATGACAGAAACAATAGTCGTTTTCATTTCATCACACCTTAGGCTACATATACCCGAAAAATGACGGAAATGTCTTCGAGCATTCCACAACCTCTTTAAGTCTAAATCCACCGATGCCCATTGTGAAAACTGCAAAGCTTGTTGCCTGCAAGTACATTTTTATAACTATGTGAAAAGCAAAGGTTTCAACATATTTTAAGAAACTACAAATCACACAGAGGTACAATATACAAAAGTACAAAATGAAAGCCTGTTCCATGCCTTTTCATCTTCAATGTTGTTTTGTGACACTTTCTTACAAAGAATTCTATGTATTCGTTTCTTACTGGCTTTGTAGGAGGTGTGCGGCATTCTGCGGACACTTCTGCTTTTCTAGCTCTTTAGTCCAGTGACGGAGTAAAGTCCGTATCAGGTCAAGACTCACTTTAATGTAGCTGCAATAAAATTCAATCAGAAAGTACAGATGTGATGAGTGGCAGTTATCAGATTAGAAGTAAGCATGCAATGTACTGGACTCTGGACTGTGCAGTAAACACAGTTTTTTAACTTAAATATTGAAAGATGTTTTAAGGACTTCTACTGTGAACTGAGAGCCAACTCGCATGAGGGAATCAACAGGCAGCTTGCCCCTGGAAATCTCCAAAAAGAAAGCATTGGGCAATTTTAATTCAAGTTATGAGTAATATCTCCATTGACCGTTTTAAAAATGTACTTGGTTCATTTCCAGCATTCGTTCACCTTACAGTGCATTTTGTTGCCTCAAGTTGCCTATAGCTTTGCCTTGTCTGATAACTTGGCCCACACGACTTATAAGCTGCAAAGTTTCACCATGAATTTGAAGTTTTGCAAAGCTAGGGGTGAGATCGGGGAAAATGTAGAATTCACAGAATAATTAGCAGAGGCTTGAGGGGGTATCAAAGAATCCCAGAGCAATCGTAGGGTTGATGGTGTATGTCTGTATTTACCTAAAGGCACCCCTTACAATACCCATTTTTTCTGCCCATTATAAACTTTTATTATAGGTAAAAACACCTTTACGGTATTTAAACTCAGGAACTCTAGATTTCAAAAGGGATTCTTAAAAAAAAAGAAAATCTCGAAATCAGGAAAAATCCCGACAAATCTCGCCCCTGCAAACTTTTTGATTTCATGTTACTACATATTATTTGCAACAGTAGATTTTCACCAGAATTTTCAACACAGCAGCCAACATAAATGAGCAGATTCAAATTTTTGGCATTTTCAATACATTTTTAAATGACATTTCATTGAACTAACGCTGTTATCACCTTTAAGTAAGCCGTAGACAAAGCAACCCAGTCATTTTGCAGTGATCAACACATTCAATTCGGGCGATTCACAATGCAATGCGCCACCAAGAATTTGCCATGGAGAGTCCATTTTTAAGTTTTACGGTCGACAAAACATGGTCCATTTGAATGAGTGTCAGAAGACAACTTGAGCTAATATGTTATACATTGGATCATAGCGTTGGTGACTGCTCTATGTTCCGACACCCCTATGTTCCGACAACCTAGATTGTGTTACTCCCGGTTAGGGTTAGGGTTAGGGTTGGGGTTAGGGTTAGGAATAGGAATATGTGCAGTCGGAACATAGGGGTGTCGGAACATAGAGGTGTAACCATAGCGTTCTGCCGCCTTACAAAAAACGCAATATTGATAAGAAGAAAAGAAAAGGGCAAACAGATCCTCGAATCATACGCTTATGAAGCTACTGACCGGAAAAAACTAACAATTTCAAATGTCCCGCTCTGCGAATTTGTCGACCATCTCCCACAATGCACTGGGAAAAATGAACTCTCCGTGGCAAATTCTTGGTGGCGCACTGCATTGTGAATCGCCCGAATTGAACACTGATGACGTGCAAACCGTGTTATTTTTAAGCGCAAACCAGCCATCTGCACTACAGTGTTATGTGTCATGTCTTGCTCCTAGTACTTACTCTGCAAACTTGCTGCGCAGAAGCCTGTGAAGGGTTGGTAGAAATTCCAGCCAGGCACCCATCGATATCAGTTTAGCCTTAGGCGACTGCCGCACTAAACTGAAATGAAGCAAGAGTAATATATTATAACGGTAATTTATGAGTACTAGCAATGGCTTACTCAATATTCAATTATTTTCTGAAAAAAAAATATCCTTTGATCAAGCCTCTGTTTTCATTTGACTTTACATGACTTCGACCTTCCAGTTCTTCGAAAAGTAAAGGTCACGCGACTTGATCTCAAAATAAAAATGTTTCTGTAAGGCCCACAAAAAAAGTCTTCGGTTTCTGGTATGGAGCTTGCCCCGAAAGTGGTGCGGCGACGCGTTTTTTTTTGGTTTTTTTTTCCTTTGTTCTTGTTCAAATGTCGGCTGACGACTGCAAATGGTGCCCGATTAAATTTAGTGTAAAATATATGGGAGTCCAGAGAGGCCACATAAAGCTTATACTGCATCGTAACCCCATCTAAAAGCAACGGCGACGGGAGCAGACCAGAAATCAGAGACTTTGTTGGGGGTTTTTGTTGGCCTAATGTCTACTGGAATGTCTACTGGATTAGAACATTTGAACTTTTGAGTTCACCGCTAGGACACACAGCAGCAATCACATTTTGTGTCTATGCAAAAATGGAAAAGAAATTTATTCAGTAATTTTTGAAGCACCATAGACATAGTGCCACGTACAACAGCAGAAAGATGGCAAGTTTCGAGTCTCAGGCAAATTTTCACTGTAAAATGCATTAGTGTGAAGCTTGTAAATTTAAGGTAAATTTTCCGTGCATAAGAGATGTGCATAAATTTAAATTGTGTTTATCAAATTTCATCTTAATCAAGTCCAAATCGACAGTACATTCCATGCACATATTATCAGGCAGAAAGACACAAGGTCTCAGTCAAACAGCCAAAAAAAAAAAACAACAAATGTTACCTCAATGTCAAAACTGGGAGCACATCCACGGTAACCGAATCATCAGCTGTGCGATTGAGGTAGGTGATGAGGGCACCGGGGTTCTTCCTCCAGAAAGTCAGGGCTGCGTTGAGGTGGATCAGACGATTGGATATAATGGACAGAAAGGTGCTGTGGCCACCAAGGAGCTGTCAAGACAGAACAGGTTGGTCAAGTTTAAGTTGGGTCTTGCCCTTCACCGACGTCATTTCAAAAGCGCTAACTGTCTTAGAGTTTACTTAAAGGTTCATGAAATGGATTTTAGAGTGGAGCATACTTGTAGCAAATATCCAATCCTCTGAAAATGTATAAAAACTATGAGACATCCCTTTTTGGTTAGAAGTTTTGCAAAGTGCAACTTGATTAACCATTAAAAATGGTTCATGCCTTTCCTGACAACTGAGGGCGCTATTGTTGTGATGTCACTTTAAATAGGAACACTCTTCAGCTTAGGGATTTTTCTCTTCAAACTGTAAACCCAAAATTCTGCTGATTGAAAACATTCAGTGCATAAAGTTTTCTGATTGTCATACTGTCATATACTTAGGCAACAATGCACCACTGAAAGCAGAAGAATAACCAAAGTTAACCCCTAAAATTCGGGTGATCGTTTTATGCTGAAGCAGATGTGAAACTGAAGTTTCTGCCTTGAATGACAACACAGTTAGCATAAAAATAAAATAATAAAATAGCACAAAAATGCCCTTAAAAAGACAATTGGCCCTTTGAACCACTGGACCACCAAGCTTGAGGGGTCAACTGGCTGGTTGGAATCTATTCTTATGGGGCAGTAATATCTTAATTGATGGAATTTGCGTCAAGGTGGAGTGAAGATTAGGATTGGTCCTTTACTGATATTGTAAATTATTGAAACTTATGAATTCATTTTAATCTTTTAGGCCTATTTGTCTGAAACTTGCTTCCAATAAGAAAATTCAGGGGCCAGCCCTATGGGCAACACAGAAAAAGTGATGGTAGCTTTTTAGAAAAGGTTCAAAGGGTGGTTCTAACATTGATTTTTATCCACGTAAGCACCACCACTGGGGGATTCTCCAATCCTCATGGCTTCAGTCTCCCATTTTATTGGTTTGGTTGCTGAAATGGAAGAGGGACTCATTACTGGGTCCATTTTCTGCTACTGAACATCAAATCATGAGCATTAAAGGCTCCTTAATTAATCTGTCTGGAGCCAGAGACAAAGTAGTCTCGGTCAAAGACTGCATTTGGATTTTATTCTCCTAATTCATCTGGTGCTGTCAAGCTGCCGTGGGGGTATCGAGAACGCTATCAACAAGATGAATCAAATTCAGTCTTGGGAACACTGGCACTGCTATCCAAGAGATTCCGAGCATACCTTAGATGGACTGTATTCAAGGGCATGAGGTATATGCCTAGAATGTCTTGGATAGCACTGCCAATCTTCCATAGACATCTTACACACTTATTTAGTTCAACAAAATTCAAATGAAGTCTTGGACAAAGACTTAGAGACGAAGCCAAAGTCAAAGCCAAGGTTTGGAAGAAATTCCTGATTATTAAACCCACCAGGGGTGTGAGTGACCACTGATAAAAGTAGCTGAAGACAGCTGAAAAAGGTGTAAAAAAGCTGAATTTTGGAAATTTCCTATACTTTTGTACACAGCAAGTGAGGGGAAAAAGCTGAAATCCAAAACAAAAAAAGCTGAAATCAGCTAAAAAGCTGAGATTTCACACCCCTGGACCCACGTTTCAAATTTCCACAAACCTCAGAAGGTGGGGCGGCAACATTTGCCTCCTCTCCACCGCCTTGCTTGATGGGATGATTCTCTTTGTTGTTAGCCTTTTGCCTCCTCTGGATCAGTTCTTCCCTGCCTGGACGATGGCCCCCGGATGGTTGGACCACTTTTTTGACTGGAGAGGGTGCTTTCTGTCCCTTCCCTGCATTTCCTGTGGGCTGCAGTAAGGAAAACAAAAAAATTGAGAATACAATGAGTTTTTGAGCGGCCATTTTTTGCTGTGCTTCATGGAGAAAAGTCACAGTGTGTTTGCAAATTTACATGTATGTTGCACATGTTTGGTTTTTTAGAACACCAATGATTACATTTTAGAAGTGATATTAGTGAAATAATTCTAAATTTCCATCACTGTAATGGTTATTTATGAAACTTCTAAATGTATTTATGTTTGTGGGGTCCTGAATGCAAAAAAGAAGGATGGATAGTTAACAGCGGGACAACATGTGTAAAAAGTTGACCATGAAGTTGAAAAGAGGCATCTTCACCAAGAAAAGTAACTGCAGTGTACTGTGTACTGCTCCAATTAGCCAACACTGTTTGTACCTGCGTATGAATCTGTGCTTCAGAAGACTGATGTAATCACATCAAAGTATGTTGCTCATGGACACAAACAAAACTGCAGGTACGGTATTCCACAGAAACTCACTAGCACAGCTGTGATACACGCATGGTATGGAACAATATAATAATAATTTGGGAGGCTAATCATCCTTACTCGCAGCTGGTATGCTGAATTGCGAAGGACGCGGCTACAACGTGGTCGGGCCGCTGGCACGTAAAGGCGCCTATGGCTGCCGGCCACATCGACCCATATATGACCACGGAGCACAGCCTGAGATCGAAAGTGTTTGATTTTTCCGGAGGGAGGAAAACCGGAGGGCCCGGAGAAAAACCCTTGTGGCACAGGAGAGAATCAACGCACAACTCTACTCACATGCGATCCGCGGACAGGATTCGAACCGTGGTCACCTTGGTGAGAGGCGAGCGCTTTACGCACAAGCCACCCATATAAAATAAAATCTGCGCAAACTGTCCACCAACCAACCAACCATCCCACCCACCAACCAACATAAGTAGCTCAAGCCCATGGCAGTTTCACACCGCCATGGTAAAAACTTTTGGAGGTACAGAATGAAAATGGGAAAAAATAGAACATGTACCTTCACTTGCTTGTTTGACATCACCAAAGGTTGTCGGTAGGCCTTCTTCACAGGAACTTTAAAGGATGGCTGGTTGTGATTTCGCTGCCGACTACACACAAACACAAACATTACGGCGTTTATTAATAAGTGACCAAAAAGACATTTAATTACCGCCCCGCACTCAGATGACTATGCATGCATTGTGTTTCAAATTTATGCTTTTCACAAAAATAGAAACTCTGTGAAGCAAAATTGAAAGATGATCCATGAATTACAAAACTACAGAATGCTGATCATTCATAAGCACAGAATTCTAGCTATAGTTGGCAGAACTCGTGTGTGTAGCACTTACTTTTTGAGGGCTGCGATGTTCTGCTCATAAGGTGACGGTGCTATAGGTTTCTGGAAGTGTAAAATAAAAGGGTTCAATTATATACATGTAAGCCATAAGAGTCGGTTAAGCCATTTTGGAAAAACCTGAAATAACCCCCCCCCCAAAAAAAAACCCTGAAACTGTTTGGAAATTCAAATGGTGCAATGTTTATTGCAGAGTCACTGTGCCCGGCACGACCAAAAATGGTTTGCAGTCTATCACGTTCAGTCTAGGTCACCAGTAGGTCACGTTGTGAGTGCCGTACGGTATGATTCAGTTACTCAGAGACAACAATTTTCATGCGACGTGGGTATGTTCAGGCAGAAAAGGCGGACACAGTTGCCCAAGCCGGGTCGGTTCGGTTTTAATCGGTTCGGGTCAATTTTCCTTGAAGTTTTGTCAGGTCGGTGTTAGGGATTTCAGATCGGTTTCGGTTTGATTACATCTATGTTTCAGGTCGGTTTCACCTGGCCAACCTGACCCATTGCACAACACTACTTCGAAGTCAGAAAGAGGCAAGTGCTTTGGGTATTAAGCTTGCCAATTTATGGATACACACCTTGTTAATTGCTTGCTTTTGTAAGTCCTTTTTGCTGACCCAGACGTATTTATTCTTGTTCCAGTCCCATCGGATGAACCCACCTCCAGCGTTCATTGCTGCTTGGTATGCTCTGGCATCACCCATCTTGCATGTCTTGGAATGTGACCCAAAAAAAACCCACCAAACAAGTGTCAACCATTACACAAACTAGAAAACTTATCAATTTTATAAACAAATTAAACAGCCATCATCACTCCAAGCTCCTTAATCTCTGACTCTACTTTAATATAAAATGTAGCATTTGATTTAACACAATAATATTCTCTATATAAATATGCTCTCTATATATAAAATAGTAGAACTTGACTATTGTAACACATACATGATGCAGGACCTATGACATGTAAAACTAAAATCACGTCGTGGCAGCCGTAATGATCATTCACGATGATCGTGATGATGGATGATAGCCACTGCGAGTGCGAAGAATATTGGGTAATCCTTACTTTTAGGACCCCGTTCCTATAGGCTCACCAAAACAGTTGACTAAATGGCACTCAAAATTGACATTATGATATTTCTTGGCACATCTGAACAATTGGCAATGACACCTTCTTGAATATCAGCAGGTTTAATTTTGTGGAAAGAGGGCAGGGCTTTGATTTATGAGGGAAATTCAGGGGTAAAAGACGAATATGACAACCAGAAAACAGACTCAAAAACCAAGATAGCAAACGTGAGAGCTCGATGCGATGATAGCTCAATGCTGATTGGCTGATAAAAAAATAAACATCTTACTTATTTTTTTTAGCAGCCAATCAGCATCAGGCTTTCATTATGCAGGGCTTTCACGCGTGTGAGAACTACAACACATGCACGTCTGACTGTGAAAAAAGGTAGGAAAGTCACATTTTCTTTGAAAGTGCTTTCAAAATTACAACTAACATGAGTTTATATGAAGAAAAAAGACACTTTGGAACTGGACAGTCATCTGCAAAAGTCAGTTTTGAACAGAACTCGTAAAAAATAGAGGTGTCCTAAAAGTAAGGATTACATGGATTACCGATTGCATTCTGACAAAGCAAATGCAAAGTGACACTCAGTGAGTCACCCACACCACTTTTTTCATTCTTTATATTGTCTCATTGCAAAAATGTTGAATAAGATAGGCCTAGGCCCTAGGTCTCTAGCCTGCCTGCCTCTGGGACTTAGCAACATTTCCAATTTTGTTACTTAAAATGTTAGAAAATACTTTGAAAATGCACTTAACTCATCAAACATGTCAAATTCAATAATTCATTGATGGAACAAGTTAGCTAAAGTAACTCCAGCTGACATGTGTTCCATATTCATTCACATGTGAATGAATATGGAACATGTCAGCTGGAGTTACTCTAGTCCGAAAATTTGGGACTCTCAATTCTTTGTATGAGAGTCCCAAAACTTAAGGTATTGAAAACATGCAAAACAAGAAAATAGACTGGCACCTAAAACAACCAGTCCAACACAGCTTCAGTACTGAATCAATCAACCAGAATTTAAAAAACATCATGTGGCATGAAGCGGGAACTAGTCTCAATTTACTACACATTTCTCCATAGTCAAGCCACCAGACTATTGACACTGAATGAATAGGTCAATCTTTTCAAATAGTTGGACCATGGTTGGACCATAGAGCAAGGACAAGGACATGTACCAGTCTAGTATTTAGCCCCATTTTGAAATCACTTGACTCCCCTCTCATGTCATGCATGTGCAAAATATTGAAGAAAAGTCTCCTTTAAAAATTGAATTGAGTCTGCAAACTTGGTTGGTGGAATACTGAGGACATTTTCTTTGCCCTAGTGGATTTTTTGGAGAAATTTGCTGGCTAAACTGTGACTGTGTGTGAGTAAAGTGGGCCTGATTTATTTTTGCACGTTTCAGAGCGCTCCAGAGCCCTGTCTGGAGTTACTCAAGCTACATGTGAATGAATATGGAACATGTCAGCTGGAGTTACTCACAAGTGTGGCCTTTATTTACGGAGGTACAGTAAATTGGCCACATTTATGGGGCTAACCAAATACATGCTCTACCAATTCCAAAGACTTACGGTTTGTGTACAGTAGTCTGATTTAAAACTTCGTTTCTTGTTAAATTTCGGAGCATACAACTTTCAATGATGACTGCAATAAACGATTTGTTCAAAACAACCGGCTAGCTTGCTGCAATCAGCTGATTGACCAATGGGACGACAGTTTGGACCACCAAATTTGATCTTACTTTCTGAACAGCGCCACCACTCGTCGGAACTACACGTGTATGTACATTCCGTCTTGGGTGCACTATATAAGGTAGCAGACCAGTAAATAAACTTCCATAGACCCCAATGGTAAATGCTCCAACTTCAAAAATTCGGGAAAAATACTCACAACTCTCCAAGATGATCGAGACACACATCAAATTAAAGCTTATTTCATCATCTTTCATTTTCTTTTCAATTTTTGGGGGGTCAACTGATGACTTTTAGGAGAAATTTCCATTTGAAGATGATCACCCCTGAAAATAGTCCTGAAGCCCATCGCCATTTTGAAAAACGATGCCTACACTCCATTGCAAAGTAGAGCGCTTTTAGGGTCCAAATTACATCAAAATTACACAGAACTGCAAGCTCCAAGTCCTGTGCACGGTTTCCACCCATATTTTTTACAAACCCTCAAGTTCATGGCCCACAGCATGCTCAAATACCAAAGATTTTGAGGGCATGCAAATCGTGATTTGGCCGGCGCAGGCAATTTCGGACCGATTTACTGGTCTGCACCCATAATTCCCATCAGTGTTGTAGTCGAGACCGGATAGTCCGAGACCAAGACCAAGACCGAGACCTGAAGTTGCGAGACCGAGACCGAGACCGAGACCAACCCCTTCAAGGCGGACCGAGACCGAGACCGAAATGGTCCGAGACCGAGACCGAGACCGCGGATAATAAATAACAATAATCTAAATTTAAAAAAACAAGACACTAATTACAGCTGAACAGTCTGTCCTTGAGATGTTGATGTTCATGGGGATGTGAAGGAAGTGATTGAAAGTTAGGAATCACCTGTACCTGCTTAATTGGGTCATGCGAGTGTTCTTCATGTGTGCTTCATACCATAAATTACAACATGGCAACAGAATTTGTTATTGTCCAATCAATTTTTTTAAAAAAGGGAAACAACCTAATTTAAAGAAGGGGAAAACCTTATTTGATGAACTCCATATATTGTTGCCACTTTTTTGAAAACACATTTTTTTAAATATAATATTGTTTAACTACTATAAAGTGTCAATCTGATGAAGAAACTCTAACTTTATAGGAGTACGGCAATTTGTACTAGTTTTTTGCAATGTTGAAACTTGACAAAAGTAAAAAGTTAAAGGTGGATGTTTCATCTGTTATAGGAACTAAACTAAACTGTTACAGGACCCTAAACTCCACAGCCACCCCTTGGTTTCAGCAATGACTACTAACGGATATTTAAAAGCAGCTTTAATTTTACATTGGACCTCCTTGTAAACCTGATTCAAAAAAAATTTGGAGCAAGAAAATATTGATTTATTTTTTAAAATTTCAGTCATGGAATATAGACTTGTACATGTAGACCCAAAAATTGAGAGGTGGTCGCCAGAGAGGCCTGGCTTAGGCTGAAATGTAATGCCACTTTATTTGTGTATAATGTCAATACCATTACATACACTATAGAAGATCGATGAACCATATTTGCCTGATCTATCTTCTGTTAATCTGCCCGCCGTCATCATCGCCATTAGCCTATTTGAGAATATGGCCGACACAATAGAAGGGCGCTGTCACAAACTGAATGTGGTGGGCGAGATGTACTTTTAGGATTCATGGCTGCGTGCGCACGCCTATTTGTGTTTTAGTAATTTACAAGTACAACATATTGCCAATATTTCAATCGTTTATTGTGATGGCCGTAAACAGCATTTAGCGATTAATGGAACAAAAGTCTTCTCGACTCATGCAAACACAATTGACATTTAGAAAGGAGACAATGCAGGCAATTAGACTCTATTTTAGTGTGACTATGGCAGTAGCTCAATTTGTGTTTATCACAGATGAAAAGATGAATACATGGCAAGTCAAAAATAAAGTGACAGTATGATAAAGAAAAAGAAATGGCACCCTCCATTTTGTAAAAAAAAATATATAATTGGGATAAAGAACATGTTATTGAGTAGCAACTCTGAAAATTTCACGTAATTTGCATTCTCCATTCCCAAGTCGTGCCTATTTTAATAAAGAGATCACAAAATTCAGCTGTCCACCACTAAGGCCAAAAAAAAAATATTCGGTCTCTGGTCAGACCAAAGTTCCGGAATTGACGCGGCCACGCGGCTTTTTTTTTTCAAGCTTGGTTTGTACAGACAAGGTGGGTACTATTTTGCTTTTTGGTGTCCTCATGTATATTGGTGTCCTCCATAATTTGCCTTGGTGCTTTCGATCATTTGCCTTGGTGCAATTTCCCATTCCTTGGTGCTCTTTGGTAAAAAAAATGAGGAGGTGCAGAAAAAGAGGGCGCTGTTGGAGCTATCGCGGAACATTTTGGAAAAAAAAAATCGACGCGCATGATTAAAATCGACGCGCGCGCTGACCAGAGACTGACTTTTTTTTGGGGTCTAATAGCAATTTAACGGTCTACGAATTGATGAATATCCATTAATAAATATAATGAAAAAAAAAACGTTTTCCCGCCTCCACGAATAAAGTTAAAATTGAAAAGGAAAATAGAAAAAAAATCACCAACATTTCTGGGGAAAAAGAGTTGAATTGTTTCCCATATTCAAAACAAAAAATCTGACGGTAAAAATAATGTTTTAATCTTGATTCATAAGATTTTAATCTCAGTTGTATTTGGAATCAATGAGGATGGCTATAAAGTGCTTGTTTCAACAAACCATCCCACAATAAAAACAAGAAATAAGAAAAGGAGCAATGGTTGTTGGACTATGCCTCACTCACTAGAAAGTGAAGAGAGACATGTCTATCAGCATCACACTGCAGTCACATTTGCCCTCAACTGATTCTTTACTTAATCCAAAACTGGGGCCGGGGCAGAATCCGCCCCCCTCACTTTTTGGCTGGTCTCGACTCGAGACCAGCCAAAATATCGAGACCAAAGGGGACCGAGACCGAGACCACAGCTCCCGAGACCGAGACCGAGACCGAGACCAGCAAAAAGTGGTCTCGAGACCGAGACCGAGACCGGTCTCGAGACCTACAACACTGATTCCCATAGACACTAGTGCTAAATGCCAGTACTTCAACATTCTTTTAAAAATACTCATTACTCTAACCGTGAGGTATTCAAGCTGCACAGGAAAATGATGAGCAACACGTCATCTTTCATTTTCTGTTCATGTTTTGGTGGGTTGACTACTGGCTTTTCGAGGTATTCTCACCCAAAGAAGACACGACCCCTATTTTCCCCAAGGCGGAAAAGTAGCCATCTTAAAAGACGATTCCCGCCTCCACAACATGTCAAAATAGCACCAGTTTCGAGCCCAATAGCATCCAAAAATGCTCAGAATCGGAAGCCCCAAGTCCAGGCCAGTGGTTCATTACCATATCTCTGCAATTCCCCAATTTCTCTCAGAACTCTAATATAGAATATTTTGAGGGTATAACTTTTGCAATTTTGCAGGCGTGCACCCTTGGTGGTACTGGCTGTTTTCTTAAACCTCCATGCATGATCCAATGATGTTTTAAAACGTGTGCAGGTAAACTAGGCGATATTTCAAAAATTGTTACTTGAAGAGGTATTTTCGAGGAGAAGTAGCTATTCAGTTGGGGTGCTGAATCTGAAAATGATGGCCAAGCTGGATTTATATAGTGGAAATATGCCTAATTTGCATAAATCGTTGATACCTGTCGTGTAATATATTTTTTTTCCCACATTTGGGTAGGCCTATATATTTTTTATTATTTTATTTTTTGAAAAGTTTATTTTGGTGATTCTACTTTCACTTAAGGCTTTTAATAGGGTATATCTGTACCAGTAAGCAACATGGTGAATTTGAAGTTCATCGATACTAAGGTTTGGCAAGACTAGGCCTACTTGATGATATCTGGCCGGAGACAAGTGCGCGCAACTTCAGGGTGTAATATGCTACTTTAAAACATTTTTCGCTCAAATTCACAGAATTTGTGTTCAAATTCGTCCGGCAAAATCAATTTAGTGCACTTCCCATGTTTTATTTCGTCTTTTGTCAAACAATTTCAAATTTAGTCCAAACAAATTCAAACAAGGAGCATACGTTTTCGACCTAGAAGTATTCGATTTCGTCTCGCCTACGCCAAATCTTGTTATTCAGAAATCAAATTCGTCTATTAAAGTGGATTTATTCTCGACCCGTGACTAAAGCGGATGACCAAACTTTGAAATTGAACAGTTTATGACTAAATTGGTTTTGTTAAAAGCAAGTGATATTTTTCTCTGACGAATTTAAATGTTAGAATTAGTGAACTTGAATGAAAAATGTTTTTTTTTAAAGCCGGAAAAACCTATAGTAGCCATTTTGGATTGTTACTATGTCCTCATAATCATTCAGTCACTATGCTTATAAGAAAATGTTATTGAAGCCAGGAAGTGTCTATAAGTAGAATCACCAAAATAAACTTTTCAAAAAATAAAATAATAAAAAATATACCCAAATATGGGAACAAATGTAGGTTTTCTCGGTCAATTTCGGCAAATGAGCAGCCAATTTAACCACTACGCTATTCTATTTCGCGCGAAATCAAATGCTACTGAAAAGGGTCATTCGATTTCGTTTTATGACCAGTCAAATGTACTGTTGCGTCATTCGATTTAACAAAATAATCATGCAATTTAACAATTCAACAAAGCAGCATTCAAATTCGCAGGAGCTTTTTGAGGCGTGTGTTTAGTCATTCAAATTCATTTTGGGGCAGTCATTTCTGGAATTTGTGCAATCTAAAAAACGCTTTGTTAAATTTTTGTTTCCTTAAGAATGTTGAAGGCATAAATACGGTTCACTTGTTGGCACTTGAGTCACTTTGCCGGTGTACTTCGAAGACAAGCTTTCGCTACAGTTTTACACGCATATTTCTAGAAATGGCAGCTCGTGGTCGCTACGCTAGAGTGGCCCATAGATCGAGAAAGGTTGATTGAGGCCTTCGAGGGAAACGAGCAAGACTACCTTCAGCTTGCGGTCAATTTGAACATCAACAAGTCTACAGCCAGATCAATTGTTGCAACATATTTGAGGACTGGAAGGCGAGAGACGCTGGCAAGAGGAGGAGCAACCCACAGCAAGATGGATGATGGCATGCGAAACCATCTGCAAGGCATCCTTGACGCTAATCCCGTCTTGACACTTCAACAAATGAAGGCTAGTTTGAGTGAGCATCTGCCAGAGAAGCCCCAGGTTTCTACTGCCACCATAGCCAGGGCCTTGGATGGGATGATGATTACACTGAAACTAGTGGAGGACGTCCCTGATGCAAGAAATTCCCCTGAAGTTCTTGATCAACGCGTCCAGTATGGTGAGTGGTTCCTGCAGCATGGTGTTCTGGCGCATCTAGTCTTCATTGACGAGACAGGTTATATAACGTCTGGACTCGACGCTCCCAGGGTAGAGCTCCACGAGGGATCGCTGCAAGACGAGTCGTCGACAGACAACGAGGGAGAAATTGCAATGTCACCTTCGCTGTTTCTAGTGAAGTAGGCTTGGTGCACCACCGAATCGCATTCGAAACTGTGACGCGAGAGAGATTCGAGGAGTTTCTTGCGGACACAATTCAAGAGTGTGATGCAGTTTTCCCAGACGACGAACCCATTTACCTCATATACGACAATGCGAGGCCTCACGTGCGAGCCCAACTCCCTGAAGGTGCCAACCCAATGATCCAGCTGAAGCGCCTCCCTCCCTACTCCCCACTCCTGAACAGCACGGAGATGGCACACTCTGCATTCAAGGCTGCAGTTAAACGCATCCTTGGGTTACCTGAGTGGCAACAACGTGTCGGAGACAGACAGGCTGCCCAGCAAGCAGGAATGAACATGCAGCAGTGGAGGTGCGATCTCCTTCAACAAGCAGCCATCCAGAGCGTTGATGTCATCACCCAAGTGAAGTGCATGCAGTGGTACAACCATACCCAAACATATATGCTAAGATGTCTGGCACGCCAACAGATTGATGGTTGAGGAAGAAACAACATAAACAAAAAAAAGCAGGAAAACATAAAGAAACACCCCATTCAAACACAATACAAAATTAGGTCTTGGTCAGTTAACCAATGAAGATCCCCCCAAACAAACAAAAAAGAATGAAGAAGAAAACAAAGAAGAAGAAAAAAACTCATTGGCCCCATGTAAAGTCTACTGGAAGCATAAATAAAGAAAACAAGGTTTGCCTGAATTAAAGTGAAGATACGAAACAGTTGCCTAGTACAGTTTATCTGTTTATTCGTATTTCTTTAGTCGTACTTATTTGAATTCTCTTTAAGCGAAATTGATTGCCTCTTTACGAAATTGAAAAAAAAATTAAATCAGTAAAATCTCCAGTCGAATCAGCTTTGCTAAATTGAATGATGATTGTGTGTCACGAAAAAGAATGACGATATGCTAAATTGAACACAGTGCTAAAGGAATTTGAATGACTCAAAACGAAATTGAATGGCCGAATTCTGAATTTGAAACGCAGTAACAACTGGAGAGGCAAAATAGCTTCAATTCGAACGCACGAAAATTAAATTGGCTGCTCATTTGCCGAAATTGACCGAGAAAACCTAATATTTAGTTTTTTTCGGCCAATTTCCTTAAATGATCATTCACTTCTGAAAATCGGTCATTCATTTTCGTCTGAATTTGAGAATCGCTCAACTGAACTCGCGTTTCATTTTCGCTACCACAACATTCGATTCCATTTGAGTTCAATCAATTAAGTGACTGAGCAGCACCTTTCGTCAATGTCCATTCAGATTCGTTTACAAGACTTCCTTTTTTTTGGCTTTTAGAAGGCGATTTCAAACACTTACCATTCTTTATCTATTTCGCGAAAAAAAATTGCTTGGCCCCCCCTCTAGAAAAACTCCTGGCGACGCCCATGCTTATAACGATAAAACTTTTTCGGGGAGGGAGAGGGGGATTTTGCTTTGTTTTTTACCGTCTCTAAATCCGGGGATGAGTTATGTTCTTGTTATTTACTTTGGTTAATTAAATACGACAGGACTCACCTTATGTTGAGAATATTCAGTTGGAACATTGATAGGAAAAACATGCAACCAACGAACCCCATGCAAAAGTTTACTCTTAGATCTGCTCAGTCAGTCTTGAAGTATAGTGAAATGTAAACATGCTGACATAGCCGACCGTAAGCTTGCTTCTCTTGCGTCTTAGCTTTTAGACGTCTCGACTGCGTTCCTCTGTGATACGCATGAGTAGACGCATTGTACTTCCACCGTGACTTTTGATTTAAATGACAAAACCTGTCCTTGCGTGAGGGCGTACTGTGCAAGGCGCTTATTGGCTCGGTAATCACACGTGACTGTGACTTCAGCGCAGTCGAGGTCAGTTTACCAAGGGCATTTAACCGAAAATCAATCCCGTAAACTGGTGAAGATCTTTTCAACACGAGATGTTGTTTCTTTTCAATTTCTTTATAGACGTTCTCACAATAGTGAACTAACTCGCGCTAACCGCATCAATGGCATACGAATTGAAGACCTCAATCTCATGGCGAGATTTACAGTGAAATCTCGACAACTCAAACTCTGATAACAACAGTTAAGTCAAATAAAGAATTCATTGCTTTCAGCAGTAGGCCTATAACAATGATATACAACCCTCCTTAACTCAATTCATCAATTCAAGTTTAAACTCTGTAGATAATTCAGATAATTGTTCTTGTCTTTGTTTTTGTTTGTCCACTCATGTTTGTAAATTGTTTTTGTTTGTCCTGGCATGGCAATATAAACCTGTGGTTTCTGCATTTCCCGCCATATTGCTGTTTTAATTTAATATATGTAACGAGTCGTTAGGAAGGAGGGAGGCAGGGAGGCAGGGAGGCAGGGAGGAGGAGTCATTTTGAACCTGTTCCCTTGAGGTTTGACTTATCAAGATTTCACTGTAGTTAGACTAAACAAAAATCAGAGGATCAAACAAGGACTATATAGGGAAGGATTGAAATGAAATTCATGTGGACGGGTTGGTCGTATATTGGTCGTATAACACAATTATTGTGCCTCCTGCATAACGACACAAACGTGAGAGCTAAAAGTGGCACGGAGCATATTAGACTCTACTAATTGCCTGCAAACTCAAGCCCTGCAAGTGCATGAACAACCGACACAATCTGTACGGTTATGGTATCCGCCCTATACTGTCCCACCGTTTCGTACATTTCATATTTTGATCATAAAAATGATATCGCATATCTATCAAAGGATATTCAAATTTCAAATTTCCGTAGATACTAGATGACTTGTATGTTTTGAATAATCTGGCTTTTTCTTTTTAATATTTTGTTGGTCGTTTCTGTATTAGTTAAGGTTTTTTTTGCTGTGACTTAATTACTTACTTTTGTAAAGCTTTCTTCATGCAACCCTGCAGATCACGCAATAACTTATTCCATCGCAACCTATAGACCATTATCATGTTGCAGCCATTTGATTTTTTTCCCATTCAGATCAATGTAACCGAAGCGAGGCTGGAAGGAAAATAGTCTGGTTCCTTTTTGCACAAAAACATTATCATTAAGTACTGTTATTGGATACAGGGAACATGACTAAAATGTTGGACGCGTGATCTATACGCTAGCCTCACACTTAAGTTCGATGCATGGTCCACGTTTATGGAACTCCTTTCCCGATGACATCAGGGCATTCTTACATTTATAAAGGATTTCTTCTCTCCCAGTATGTAACATAGCCATCCCTTCTTTACCATTTATATGGTTTTTTTTCTTTCAATACATTGTATTCAATATTTAGTTTTCCTTCCGTTTTTATTGTTATCTTTGTGCATTTTTTCCTTTTAATCTTGCATCAGCTTGGTTACTTGCGTTGGTTTTGTTTGTCTTTTGTTTGTGTCTCCGATCGTGTCTGTCTTTTTGTTCTTGTGATTACGTTGTATTGTTTGTCCAGGCTGTTCCACCTATACAAGCCTTGGCTTATGTGAACAGCCTTGTACTCTTCGATGCTACTCTTTTCTACACTTCGCTTGCTGTTAATCTTAATTTAAATACTTAGATTCAAAGCATTACCTTTATGGTAGTATTTACCTTCATATTTGTATTCGTTTATTTAAATACCACTGTATTATACTTTTATTATCCAAATTTGCATTGCTTTATTGGAGATTGCTAAATAGATGTCAACTGATTTTAATTGAATTGAATTGTGTATTAATCTGTCTGTAATTATAATATACGACGATTTTTAATTGTTTGCAAATTTAACTACGATTTGGCCTTTTGGCCATGAAAGTTAAACAAAATTAATCATGAATAATGAATAGTATAATGTATATTGTGCTCTCATCCCATGATGTTTCACTTAGTGTGCCATTATGATGTAAAGTACTGGCAGGAAGCGCACTTTAGTCGTCATTGGTGGCGTAAAGATAAAAATCTCTGTGAAAACGTAGACTTTAAGTGGATCTCCTTGAGCAGTTGACCAAATCCAAATTCAAATTATTATTTTTTTGTTTATCCGCTTTCGAAAAATCGCCTTGCCTACAGAAATATTGAAAACATAAACGCGGGGGAGTTGTTATATACGTCACTCAATAATGCATCGTTTTAAGGTAGTTTATTTCCATAGGCTACCTTCCAACGAGCCCTTTGGTTTAATAAAAGAGAATCCCCAAATTAAACGAGAGAATTGAAGTTTGATTAGGATTCTACCGATCCTTTACCGTAATGAGGAATCACGTGAGATTGTATTGTTTGGTATTTAAGCTATGCCACTCTTCAAAGAAAAGAATGCTATCTGCGCGCATATAAGGGGCACCATGCCCATTCAACCGTCAGTGTTCAAAGTACACATTACACTGGTATCAGTGACCAGGGTGGGGGAGCGCCATGTCCCTTAAAATGGAAAAAGTAGGGTGGGTGTCACGTGATTCCTCATTACGGTAAAGGATCGGTAGAATCCTAATCAAACTTCAATTCTCTCGTTTAATTTGGGGATTCTACCTCACCATTACCTCCATTCAGAATCACGTGAGACTTCAAAGCTAAAGGACAGTGTAATGTGTCCAAAACCAACCATAAAACAACCATAAAACACAGCAGTGTGTTCAACATGTGATTTAATTTTATTCACTTGAAATTAACTCATTGTCATTGCTTCCTAAAACTGAATTAGCAAATACTGTCTGTGGGGTTTCTTCCCCAATATTCCTTTTATAGAATTTTGCAAACGTGGCTGCGTTTGTCCATCCTGCTGTTTTTAAAATAACGTCAACAGGGATTCCCCTACTATTGGCTGCTGAGGTTGAAGCTGATCTGAAACTGTGGGCTTTGAAAGCAGATACATCGATGCCACTTTGAACTAAAACCTGCCTCAGCCACCTGCTAAGGGTCGCTGTACTTATCGCATTGTGTGGGGGTGCATAACTCAGAAAAAGCTTAAGATTACCTTTGCGTAAAGATTTTTAGTAATGTACGGACAACACAAAAAATTTTATCTGGCCGGTACATTGAAAAAATCACAATTGGTTGTGGCTTGCCCAACTTTGACGTTTTAGTTAAATCTGTAATTGTAAACTTAACGAGTGCGTCTCTAACAGTCATATTGTCTAGTCTGAGCAAAGACAATGTTTGAGCTCGTTGACCTGATGTTAACGCACTGAGCGATACAAGTTTGTGACTTAGTTGTTGTAGACTAATTTCACTCAGGGGCTCTAGAGTACGGATGTACCGGAGCGCTTTGCTAACATCCCATGTGCTAGTGTAGCGAGGAAGCTGTGGTCTCAAGTTATATACTCCACGCATAAACCTTACAGTTAGTGGATGATTCCCAAATGTGGTATCATTGTTCATGCAAATTATTGACGATAAAGCACACCTCGCTGTGTTAATGGTACTGTACTGGGCCCCGTTGTCAACCAGCTGGGTTAAAAACTGTAAAGCTGTGCTGAAAGGGGGATGAATGGGATGGACTTGTTGTTCAGAACTGAAACGTAACCATTTGCGTAATGCTGAACTGTACTGTTTACGTGTCCCGATTCTCCACGATTGTATGATAATGTTGATTGTCTCATCTGAAAGTCCTTTCTCAATGAGGGAGTTCCTGACAAGTGTGCCGCACACAGAGCTAGACTGGTTGCTAGTGGGTGTTGACGCTCTGGGTCGTGAGGTAGACGCAGGAGTGTCTTGGACTTGGGTAGTAGGACTGGCTCTGTTGTCAATAGACGTAGTAGTCTTGGGAACCAAAGCTGTGTTCTCCAGAAGGGGAAGATGAGCACTCCTGTAGCACTGTCCATTTCTATCTTCTGTAAGACTCTGTCGATTAGAGAAAAAGGTGGAAAACAATAAATAAGTTCATTTTCCCATGGCACTGAAAAGGCATCGCAAGTTTTTGCCTGTGGGTCTGGTAGCCAAGATATGAAAGATTTGATTTGGCAGTTTGTTCTGGAAGCAAACAGATCTATAGTCGGTTCAAAACCCCAAAACGACATGACGTGGCAAAACACATTAGGGTCAAGTTGCCACTCAAGATTATCATTAAATGATCGTGATAGGGAATCAGCCATGGTGTTATTGACACCCGGAATGTGACGTGCAATTAACCATATGTCATGTTCTATTCACCACAGCCATATTCTCTTGGTTAGCTGATTAAGTTCCAATGAATGGCATCCACCCATATGATTTATATATGATACTCCAGTGGTATTATCCATTGATACGGATATGGTTTTACCTTCGACGTGCGATACAAACGAACAAAGGCCATAGAAAACAGCCAACAGCTCAAGGTAATTAATATGAAATTGAGTTTCATTAGCAGTCCATCTTCCATTATAGTACAGGCAATATAAGGTTTGACCTCAAACAAATTGCAACAGAATTTTTTTCACCACAGTGCATTTCTATAAGGTCCCTAAAATGACATACTAAAAGTCTTAAAAAATCGAGGTGGTGGAAATATGCCTAATTTGCATAAATCCAAAATGGCCGCATATGTTAGGACTTTCGCATTGATTTGGTCATATTTCTCATACTTGGTGGATTTTAGAGGTACTTTAAACAACAGTTTTAGTCCTTTTACATTGATTTACTCATTATTCAAGTCCAAGGTAAATTCCAAGATCCCTATGTTTCCGAAATTTTCCAAATGCCGTATAATTTGCATAAATGCCGTATATCAATTTGCCTAATTAAAGTTAAAATAATGGATGCCATGTGTGGACATGTACCAATTGAGTGTTCCCTGATAATCCAAGTCAAATTTCACACCACAGTACATTGCTATAAGGTCCCTAAAAAAGTTGTTAAAAATCCAAGTGGTGGAAATATGCCCAATTTGCATAAATTCAAAAGGCCGCTAATTATATGATTTTCATATGATTTGGCGCGGCCATAATAGTATATAGGCCGTTATGTACTTTTGCTTTTTTTTTGTTTAAGAAGTAATTTTTGCCATAATTGGAAAGAGTTTACCTCCCTAAGCCGGAAATGCATTGGAGACATTTTTTTCCAAGCTACCGTATGGCGGCCTTCTTGAATTTCAAAATGGCCGCCATTTTGAGCCTAATTTGTATCATAACTTCGGACTTGATTGTCACATGAAGTTTATTTTGATGGCAAACCCCATGTTTTTGATACCAAGGAACCTGAGTACATTATTGTTTATGGTGTACTCCAAATGGATGGCAGCCATCTTGGATATTTCAAATATATGGCCGCCATTTTCGGCTTATTTGCATAATAAATTTGGACTCGAATGGCGTACGAAGTCAATTTCGGTGGCAAACCCCATACATTTGATACCAAGTAATCTTAATGACCCATTGCTGATGATCTATCCCAGATGGATGGCAGCCATCTTGGATTTTTTTCTTCAAAATAGCCGCCATCTTGGATCTTATTTATAATAACATTGCACCTGAATGTCCTATGAAGTCCATGTATTTGAATGAACTCGAGTAAATCACTGTGGACGGGGTACTTACAGTTGATGGCAGCCATCTGTGATATGTCATAATTGCCGCCATTCTGAACTATTTGCATAATAAATTTGGACTTCAATGTCGTATGAAGTCACTATTGGTGGTGGCAAAGCCCATAAATTTGATACCAAGGAATCCAATTAGCACACTTAGGCATCCCAAATGGATGGCAGCCATATTGGATATTCAAAAATAGCGGCCATCTTTGATTTCATTTAAATAATAAGGTGGCACCTGAATGTCATATGAAGTCCATTTTGGTGGCAAACTGCATATGTTCTTGATACCAAGGAACCCAAGTTAATCATTGTTGATGGGTTACTCCACTGGGAGTATACCCCATCAACAATGATTTTCGTGGGTTCCTTGGTATCAAAAACATGGGGTTTGCCACCAAACTGAACTTCTTATGACAATCAGGTCCGAAGTTAGATACAAATTAGGCCCGAAATGGCGGCCATTTTGAATTCCAAGATGACCGCCACATGGTAGATAGAAAAAAAATGTTACCAATGGATTTCCAGCTTTGGAAGGTAAAGTCTATCCAAATAATTATGAGAAAAATTCCTTTTTTAGCAAAGAAAACTGCAGTGGCCAAAAATATGACATAATATGCTATCTAGTAATAACTCTCGTCCTAAGTTGCTTTTCGGGGTACTTTAAACAACATTTTGTCATTTGACATTGGGGCCATTCAGTGTCAAATCACCCCCCCCCCAAAAAAAAACACTTTTAAATTTGAAACCCCAACCTCTTCAAATTGGATCATATTTAGTTTATGGGGTAATTTCGGCTGAAAAGCCGAAATTGTAAGTTTTAGCATCATCGGACAAACAGTTTTTGCGCTACCGCCCAGGCAATTTTGGTCAAAATGGACATTGCTGCCATTTTTAAATGACCATATTTCTATAATCTGTGAGCCAAATGTGTTAATCTTAATTTTTTTGAAAGGTTACATCATGAGAAATCCAAATTTACCATTGTTTTTTTTTCATGTCGGGGTTATTTCAAGTATAATGACATTTTGACCTTTAATTTGACCTTGAATTTGACCTAGTGGATCACCCGACATTGAGACAAACCTGGATGAAAATTAAACCCCAAGATGTTCGCTACAAAATATCAAAAAATTGGGAAAGATATTTTTGGTTCGGTTTTTGGCTCATCTCAAAGTTGGCATACGCGGTGCAAAATGTGATATCCCTATGCAGTGTACTAGTGGATTTAAGGTTGGGATTTTTTTGTCCCTGAAATGTGTTTATGTACAGGGTGTCACAAGACTGTTAAAATTATTCCTTTTATTTTCTGAGTTAATTCATCAATCACTAATTCTTTACGGCCGTAAAGTGTTATGTAACTTCGGAGGTGGGTGCTAGGTGAATTATGCAAATCGTAATTCCTTTTTCCTTTGTTGCATACCAATTCCGGGCTTGCACCCATGCGGGAGGGGTATAACACCCTCGGCCACGTATTTTCGGATTGAGGTTTGCGGTTGTTTGGTTTATTTCTTTCCAGTAATATTGATTTTTGTGATTTGTAACTCCTGTGTTGAATCCACTGTTCTCTTGAGTTATTCCTTGATTTTTGGTCCGAGTAGAGCGGCGCAAGGGTTCGCTCTGCGACACAGGGATATCACATTTTCCAACACTTATACCAACTTTGACAAGAGCTAGAAACCTTAACAAAAAATATTATACCCCATAGGAAACATATGATCTCATAAGGTACCTCGGACTGGAATGATGATGAAATCAATGTCAAAGGACGAATTGTTGTTCAAAGTACTCCAAAAAGCAATGCAGGACAAGAGTTATGGCCAAATCAAAAATCATGTAATTAGTGGCCATTTTGAATTTATGCAAATTAGGCATATTCCACCACTTGGATTTCTTTCCTTTTTTTAAGGAACCTTATAGCAATGCACCATGGTGTGAAATTAATTTATGTACGTGACTGGACTTGGATTATCAGGGAACATTTTATTGTGACATGTCCACACATGATAGCCATAATTTTAACTTTAATCTATGCAAATTAATAAATGGCATTTATGCAAATTATTATCGGCATATCGCAAATTTGGGAAACATAGGGATATTGAAACTTACCAAGGTCTAGAATAATGAGTAAATTCGCCTGATGATCGCCACGCAGTGTGCGTGTGCGTGAAACCAATGGTAGTAGAATAGATTGAACCTATATGTTATATATAGATTCATATATATATCATATTGCAGATAGTATATATATATTACAGCATAATCAATGAATATAAATCATCTACAGATCTTTTCTGAAGTCAATGGGCATCTCAATAATAAATTAAGATCAACTCTCTGTGTTTAGTATTAAATATATTGTTGCAGCATCACTAAATATTCCATTATAAAGTAGCAAAAAAAGTGGTACTGGGTGTGGTTAAGAAACACATTAGAAAACTACTTTCCACCACTCGGATTTCTTAAGACTTTTAATATGTTATAGAGGAGATTTTTCTGAGTAATAACCTTTTTAAATGGTTTCTGTTGCAATTTGTTTGAGGTTACCCCTTAATTTTTCACATAATGCCTGTACTATTAGCTTTAAGATTAACTGTGGAGCAATAGGCCCCCCATCCACTATTGGATGCATCTGTCTCTATTTGCAAGTTGCTCACTTTAGGCAAAATAGAACGTGACGCACTGTGCAAATTGGACATCCACCACTGTAACTCACTTTTTGCTTCTTTTGTCAAAGACATTTTTGCTTGAAAATTTTTTCCGTTTTCCTTAAGTGCTGCATCTTTCCTAATTTCAAGATTCCTGTAAAACAGGGGACCCAATGGTACTCCTGGAAAGCAAGAAACCAGTTTCCCAATTACTTGAGCGACAAACTGTACAGTCGGCCATGTCTGGCTGACTAAGGAACGACATAACTTCACAATTGGTTCAATTTTATCAGCAGGAAGTCGGACTTTCATTTCATTTGAATTTATGACGAACCCTAGAAACTGCAATTCATTTGTAGGGTGTAAGCAGGATTTTTTGTCATTGATGACGAAACCCAAATCATTCATTAGATTACATCGGGCGAGGATGTTCTGTTTGCATTCCTCTTTAGTGTCGCCAATGAGTAGCGAATCATCAATATAGTTGGCAGAGATATGACCCAAATTGCGGAGTGATGCTACTGCTGGTTTCATAACCTTTGTAAAAATGCGTGGGGCACTTGTTAGTCCAAAACATAAGCAGGTAAACTGCCACAGTTTGTTTTGCCATTGGAAACGCAAGTACTTTCGATGTTCGCATGCCATGGGTATTGTAAAGTAGGCGTCCTTGAGATCAATGGATGCCATGTAACAATTGGGACGAATCAGAGTTAATGCATATTCAAAAGTTTCCATTTTGAAGTGATGGTATTCAACAAATTTGTTGAGGCCTTTCAAATTAATGATTGTTCGCATTGATCCATCTTTTTTGGGTCTGAGAAATATGTTCGATATGAACTGTCCTTTGCAAGGATTTACGTGAACAATTGCACCTTTGTCGCACAAAGCTTTGATTTCATCATCTACCATTTGTGACATAGTCTCGGGAAATTCCGCCGGTTTGGGCGGACAAGATTGATAAGGTATTTCCTTAAATTCAATATGGCAATGAGACACCGTGTCAAGAACCCATGCATCGGAAGTAATTGCTTTCCAATTCGACACAAAATGTCGCAGTCTGCCTGCGATTTGATTTTGACAATGTAAAGAGTACTTACTCCCTTTCTCAGTGGAGTTCTGTGTGTCGGGACCTGCCGTTGGCGTAGGTTTGTCATAGCTGTTGTAGGTTCGTCTCTGATAACCATAGCTGGCAGTAGAGTTTCCTCTTCTGTAATAGGGCGTTCTCTGCTGACGACCACGATACATGTATCTGTGGTCGGAAGTTGGCCGGGTGAATCCGCCACGCCCACCTGGTTTGCGACCACCAAGTGCAAAGTCAGAGCCATATACCTTGGAACTGATCTTGTTTGTTTCTTGAATTGCCTTGCATGATTGTACCAGGTCATTTCCAAAGAGCAAGTCAGTAACTGGAACCTGTGAGGAGCATAGTGGTGCATATCGAGCACTCAGATCTGGTCGAATAAAATCGCGTCTACGAATGTTAAGAAGCGAGTTCCCATGACCCATTATTGCTACCGCGTCAATCAGGGTTTTAATAAGCCCCGCGGTATCCAATGTATTGTTTGCTGCGGTCTTTGCATTCCGCATTTGCAACAATTGGTCTACTGCCTTAGTGGTTGCAATTGATGCACATACAAATGCCTCTTGTATTTTTTGGAATTTCACATCCCTTGTTCTCGTGCCTGGTTTGAGAAAGGCCCAAATTTCAGGGTTTACCTTTGTCAATGCAAGGTTCCCACAATTTTTAGGGCGGTCATATGTCTTCATTTTTTCGTTCAACTTTTCTTGTTGAATTTTACCATGTGCCAACGAGTTTATAGTTTTTGCCAACTGTTCATTGATAGCAGGGCCTTCTTTTTTATCGTTTTCAACGAGTGAGGCCATTTCAGAGAGGAGTTCATCGTCCTCTTGGTCAGTACCCGTAGGTTGAACTGAGTCAGTTTGCAACAGGTTAGTTACCTCATCTTCAGAGTAATAATCGCCCCTTTCGGGTACGGCTGTATTAGCACAGGATTGCTCGCCCTCTTCAGGTGCGAACTGAACTGAAGGCGCTGCCATGTTCGCAATTTCGCTGCTGAGCTTATTAGCGCCAGTGCTAGATTTGACAATGCGAGAAGCCGGCGCGTTTTGCTTGGCATAAGCCTCGGTGAGACTTGTGACCGTCTGCTGCAGATTATACACCATATCGCGCAAATCAGGCTCATCATCATCGGCGCTCTTGCGCTTTCGTGTAGGCGCTGATTTAGCTGAGTGCTTGCGTTTTTGCTTTGGCGCCGGTGTGGCAGGCTGCAGTGCTACCTGTGTCAGTTCAGACATCTCTGCATGCAGTTGTGCAGTAACTAATGCTTCGTCCTCGGACGGATTGGCATGAATTTCAATGGAACATAAGTCCGTCATTATAACAGTGGCCACAGCGTGGTCCTATGCGCGCTGAGTGGCGATACTTCGCGTGTAACACCAAAAATACACTGACGGTTGAATGGGCATGGTGCCCCTTATATGCGCGCAGATAGCATTCTTTTCTTTGAAGAGTGGCATAGCTTAAATATCAAACAATACAATCTCACGTGATTCTGAATGGAGGTAATGGTGAGGTAGAATTAACAAGGAGAATCGTCGCCAATACAGCTCTCCTTCTAAGGCCTTTGAAAGATCATGACGTTCACACCATCAGCTGTGCTCGGCTTTCTCTTCTACTTGCTGTAGCTTGCGTCTCCTCAGGTCAACCGAACAAGTCGTCTTGCGATCGGCAGAACAGTTTTGATCTTTCCAAACTATGGCCGATATTTCGGGAAAGACGAAGTGGCTAAGGATTGCCACGAGCATTGGGGCCCTGTATCTGGACAGCTGCTTGCACGGAGCCGTCGTGCCGATTGTTGCCGAGTGGGATTGGGCAGCTACCGACGTCCCCCTAACCACAAACAGATCACAAACCAATGGAGACGAAGAAACAAGGGCTAGTTTCGCAATTGGTGCCATTTTCCTTTCTACTGGACTTGTAGAGATCGGGTTATCGCCCATTGCTGGTATTACAGCCGACCGGTTTGGGTTTGATGTGGTCATTTTGATTGGGCTTCTGATTGGAATATTGAAGTGTCTTCTGTTTGGACTTTTAGGCACATCGATTGTGATTGTTTCAGCCAATCGTGTTCTTCAAGGCGCACTGAGTGCCTGTACACAGACCATAGCAATGGCTCGCATAAGAGATGTATATGCCAAGGCATCGCCAGAGTGCGCTAACGTGATGGCGATAGCCCTGTGCAAAATGGCATTTAATTTCTTCGCGGGACTTGTTATTGGAGAACTATACGGGTATTTGAAGTACCGAGTGTTCCTCCTGTTTCTGCCCATCTCTTTGCTACTCATCATCGGCGTATTGATAACATTCAGAAATGACAATTTCCATTCAAAAGACGAATCGAATGGAAAGGATGAATGTGAGCAAAACTCGTCTGGAGCTGTTCGGTGGAGGGTGATCTGCGACGTCCAGCTCATGATCGTTACAACTTGCTGCATGTTTTCAACTCTTGGCCAGTCTTCCCTGGAACCATCATTTGCCGTTTGGATGAAATCTTCATTCGAGGCAGGTCCAGAATCTACAGGTGTCATTCTTGGGCTCTGCGGAGTGGCATCGATCACATCCAGCCTCGCCAGCGCTCAGATCCTACCCGCTCTCCAGCACCGATCCTGGATCTTCTGTATGGCGTCACTGTGTACGGCAGGAGTACCTTTGCTTCTTGTCAACTTCTCACCGAACATCGTTGTTGTCGGCGTCGCCCTGTGTACTAATTTATTCGGCGCCACTGCTGCGCGTTTCACCCTCCTGATGATGTGTTCAACCATCGCAAACAGCCGCTATCCCCAATCGTACGGTCTAGTCTTTGCCATGCTCAACGTGGGCTGGGCGGCTTCCTTTCTTGTTGGACCCCTCCTTGCCTCCTACCTGTTTGGATCGGCCTGCGTCATCTGCATTATCGGAGCAGCTTGCATTGCCAGCTCCCTACTCACAGTAATCTTACAGACGCTTGACTCAAAGCAAGGACCTAATATCATGGACTGTTTTCCTAATGATTACCCCAAGTATCAGATAGTGACCTCTACCGGAGGCCCTCCATTGTCTTATGAAGAAGAAATTCAGCAGCCGGAAGATTAAACGTTTTAAACAGTTGAAGGGGTATGTTTATGGATATGTCTTATTTGGTTGTATTTATGATTGTGGTATACAGCAAACACTTCTTTAGTTCTGACTTCGGCACAATGGAAGACATTATGATTATGGTTATGATAAAAATGTTGATTATTATCATGACGACAATATTGACATTGCCAATTACATGTATACCGATAATGACAAAAAGTAGAGAGAAATAACGAACAATTGAAACGTGGCAGAAAATCTGTTGAATCCCAAATGCCAAAATCGAAAGTCAAGAGGATGATACACACGTGCATTAGCTACGGAATGAATAACATTTTCTGTACACTGCAGTGCCCTATTTGTCACCCACTCTACCCCATATATTTTGATTTAAAAAAAATAATCGGGATTAGAGCTAAAAGGTGATGGTGTTTTCATGACACTTTAAATGTTTAAAACAAAATCACGTTCACATGAATAACCTTTTTGCATTTTGTTTTCCAATAACATTGACACTAACCCGCTTCACTGTAAAGAGGTACAATTTTGCAAGCAACTGAAAATGTAAAAGTTCACCTATTTAAACTGATGAATGATCGTTTTTAAAGGATAAAACCGGTAAAACAAGTTTTAAGGTTTCCATTCCATTTCGTCAACAAGAATCTGATAATATAAAAAATTAAGGTGAATAAAATCTAATAATGTATGCATACTGCATCAAAGTGTAATCGGTCAATATCACCCTCGACCCAAGGGTGTCGAGCAGTACGCGCCCATCACTACCTGGGCCCAATTTCATTCCATTCCCGATGACATCAGGGCATTCTTACATTTATAAAGGATTTTTTTCTCTCCCAGTATGTAACATAGCCTTCCCTTCCTTACCATTTATATGGGTTTTTTTCTTTCAATATTCAATATTTAGTTTTCCTATCGTTTTCATTGTTATCTTTGTGCACTGATTTTTTCCCTTTAATCTTGCATCAGCTTAGTTACTTACGTTGGTTTTGTTTGTCTTTTGTTTGTGTATCCGATCGTGTCTGTCTTTTTTGTTCTTGTGATTACGTTGTATTTGTTTGTCCAGGCTGTTCCACCTACAAGCCTTGGCTTATGTGAACAGCCTTGTACTCTTCGATGCTACTCTTTTCTACACTTCGCTTGCTGTTAATCTTAATTTAAATACTTAGATTCAAAGCATTACCTTTATGGTGGTATTTACCTTCATATTTGTATTCGTTTATTTAAATACCACTGTATTATACTTTTATTATCCAAATTTGCATTGCTTTATTGGAGATTGCTAAATAGATGTCAACTGATTTTAATTGAATTGAATTGTGTATTAATCTGTCTGTAATTATAATATACAACGATTTTTAATTGTTTGCAAATTCAACTACGATTTGGCCTTTTGGCCATGAAAGTTAAAAAAAAAAAAAATCATGAATAATGAATAGTAATGTATATTGTGCTCTCATCCCATGATGTTTCACTTAGTGTGCCATTATGATGTAAAGTACTGGCAGGAAGCGCACTTTAGTCGTCATTGGTGACGTAAAGATAAAAAATCTCTGTAAAAACGTAGACTTTAAGTGGATTTCCTTGAGCAGTTGACCAAATCCAATTCAATTTATTATTGTTTTGTTTATCCGCTTTCGAAAAATCGCCTTGCCTACAGAAATATTGAAAACATAAACGCGGGGGAGTTGTTATATACGTCACTCAATAATGCATCGTTTTAAGGCAGTTTCTTTCCATAGGCTACCTTCCAACGAGCCCTTTGGTTTAATAAAAGAGATTTAACAAGGAGAATCGTCGCCAATATAGCTAACCTTCTAAGGCCTTTGAAAGATCATGGCGTTCACACCATCAGCTGTGCTCGGCTTTCTTTTCTACTAGCCGTAGCTAGCGTCTCCTCATGTCAACCGAACAAGTCGTCTTGCGATCGGCAGAACAGTTTTGATCTTTCCCAACTATGGCCGATATTTCGGGAAAGACGAAGTGGCTGAGGATTGCCACGAGCATTGGGGCCCTGTATCTGGAGAGCTGCTTGCACGGAGCCGTCGTGCCGATTGTTGCCGAGTGGGATTGGGCAGCTACCGACGTCCCCCTAACCACAAACCGATCACAAACCAATGGAAACGAAGAAACAAGGGCTAGTTTCGCAATTGGTGCCATTTTCCTTTCTACTGGACTTGTAGAGATCGGGTTATCGCCCATTGCTGGTATGACAGCCGACCAGTTTGGGTTTGATGTGGTCATTTTGATTGGGCTTCTGATTGGAATATTGAAGTGTCTTCTGTTTGGACTTTTAGGCACATCGATTGTGATTGTTTCAGCCAATCGTGTTCTTCAAGGCGCACTGAGTGCCTGTACACAGACCATAGCAATGGCTCGCATAAGAGATGTATATGCCAAGGCATCGCCAGAGTGCGCTAACGTGATGGCGATAGCCCTGTGCAAAATGGCATTTAGTTTCTTCGCGGGACTTGTTATTGGAGAATTGTACGGGTATTTGAAGTACCGAGTGTTCCTCCTGTTTCTGCCCATCTCTTTGCTACTCATCATCGGCGTATTGATAACATTCAGAAATGACAATTTCCATTCAAAAGACGAATCGAATGGAAAGGACGAATGCGAGCAAAACTCGTCTGGAGCTGTTCGGTGGAGGGTGATCTGCGACGTCCAGCTCATGATCGTTACAACTTGCTGCATGTTTTCAAATCTTGGCCAGTCTTCCCTGGAACCATCATTTGCCGTTTGGATGAAATCCTCATTCGAGGCAGGTCCAGAATCTACAGGTGTCATTCTTGGGCTCTGCGGAGTGGCATCGATCACAGCCAGCCTCGTCAGCGCTCAGATCCTACCCACTCTCCAGTACCGATCCTGGATCTTCTGTATGGCGTCACTGTGTACGGCAGGAGTACCTTTGCTTCTTGTCAACTTCTCACCGAACATCGTTGTTGTCGGCGTCGCCCTGTGTACTCATTTATTCGGCGCCACTGCTGCGCGTTTCACCCTCCTGATGATGTGTTCAACCATCGCAAACAGCCGCTATCCCCAATCGTACGGTCTAGTCTTTGCCATGCTCAACGTGGGCTGGGCGGCTTCCTTTCTCCTTGGACCCCTCCTTGCCTCCTACCTGTTTGGATCCGTCTGCGTCATCTGCATCATCGGAGCAGCTTGCATTGCCAGCTCCCTACTCACAGTAATCTTACAGACGCTTGACTCAAAGCAAGGACCTAATATCATGGACTGTTTTCCTAATGATTACCCCAAGTATCAGATAGTGACCTCTACCGGAGGCCCTCCATTGTCTTATGAAGAAGAAATTCAGCAGCCGAAAGATTAAACGTTTTAAACAGTTGAAGGGGTATGTTTATGGATATGTCTTATTTGGTTGTATTTATGATTGTGGTATACAGCAAACACTTCTTTAGTTCTGACTTCGACACAATGGAAGATATTATGATATGGTTATGATTAAAATAATGATTATTATCATGACGACAATATTGACATTGCCAATTACATGCATACCGATAATGACAAAAAGTAGAGAGAAATAACGAACAATTGAAACGTGACAGAAAATCTGTTGAATCCCAAATTTATATTTATGCCAAAACCGAAAGTCAAGAGGATGATACACACGTGCGTTAGCTACGGAATGAATAACATTTTCTGTACACTGCAGTGCCCTATTTGTCACCCACTCTTCCCCATATATTTTGATTTAAAAAAAAATAATCGGGATTAGAGCTAAAAGGTGACATCTGGTGATTTAATGACACTTTAAATGTTTAAAACAAAATCACGTTCACATGAATAACCTTTTTGTATTTTGTTTTCCAATGACATTGACACTAACCCGCTTCACTGTAAAGAGGTACAATTTTGCAAGCAACTGAAAATGTAGAAGTAGTCACCTATTTAAACTGATGAACGATCGTTTTTAGAGGATAAAACCGGTAAAACAAGTTTTAAGTTTTCCATTCCATTTCGTCAACAAGAATCTGATAATATAAAAAATTAAGGTGACTAAAATCTAATAATGTATGCATACTGCATCAAAGTGTAATCGGTCAATATCAACCTCGACCCAAGGGTGTCGAGCAGTACGCGCCCATCACTACCTGCTCTCTCACTGGTATTGGATCATTTGCATGTGCAAGATTTTTGAACACGTATGCAAATGAGGAATAGTCTGGTGCCTGCATGTGCGTTACATTAGCGTTCGTTTTTGTATGCGGTGTCATGGGTAAAAACAGAGTCAATTCGTCGCAGCGCGAGCACAGCGTGAGTTACGAAAACACGATTTATTTAATTAAACTGTTACGATCTATCGAGACAACATGTAGTATTACATGTCATATTAATATGAACAAATTGGAAAAGAAAGGAATATTTTTTAGAAGGCGTGGACGAATGTTCGTGAAAACACGTACTGCACGTTGTGAATAACAACACCAAGTACACGATAAAAATCCATTACTAGCCAATTGCGGTATCGAATCAGGATACAGAAAGAAAGTTTACTATCCAGGGTTTATTATTGGAAACACGGTTGGAAATAAAGTAAGCACTGGGGACGAGGTTGGGTCAATATGCATTCAAATTCAAGGTCAATAAAATTCTAGTAATGAATGTATAATTTCTACTAACTACTATGCTGCATAAATGGACAATAAACAATAATCACCCTTTTGTATTTTAACAAATACTACAAGGTTGTGTATGTGATGAATTTTGCTTCGTTATTTACTTTCGTTAATTAAATGCGTCAGAGCTCACCTTATTTTGAGAATATTCGGTGGGAATATTGATATAGGAAGAACATGCAACCAACGAACCCCATGTAATAGCTTACTCTTAGATCTGCCTCAGTCTCGAAAAATAACGGAATGTATAAACATGCAGACGTGGTGATATTTTGTGAACAGATTGAGCAATTTCAGTAATGTTTTCACCTTTTTTTTTTTTTTAATTTCTTAACTTAACTGTGTAGCCCATTTTAGTGGAATTCACTGATCTCCCATGGGTCCCACTATAAAGAGAAGACAATGTAAAGAAATTACAGTTGTAGAAGTGGGAGGAAAAGTCCAGAAGAATATCCTGACGAAAACCCACGGAATCAGGCAGGGAATGAAAACCTAATTCACATGTGGACCACGGCAGGAATCGAACCGGAGTCACGGTGGAAGGCGAGGAAAGTACCGCTACACCAATCCGACTCCCCGTACCTTACGAAATTGGCTTCCAGTCATTATTATTTTTGTTGCTTCATCTTTTTGTTTTTTAAAAAATTACGTGATATTTATTTGAGGGTTTGGGTTCCGCTTTTTTTTACTCGCCCTGTATACAGTCTCTCTTGCTTAAGATATAGACTACGAAACAAAAATCAATCGTCCAACTTTAGAGCCTATCATATTTTAATTTTACCGTTTATTTCAATAAAGGTTTACCAAAGGCGAAATCGAGATTTAATGATAATAATGTGCTAAATATACGAATTAAACAACCTCTACCACTTACATTATACTACTCTGAATATAGCATTCAAGTTTGAAAAAGTAACTCTGAGAAAGTCTGAAAGGGAAGGTTACTGTTTAGCAAATAAACCTCTGTAATAAAAATGGGCGGAGGGGGGGGGGGCAAATGGGGGCTTCCCCCTTCCCCTGGAAAATCCCCCCCCCCCCCCCAAAGGACAAAAAGAAGGGGGTGGAAAAAAAAGAGGCGCAAAGCATTATTGCAGTTAATTAAATGGATGGGGGGGGGGGGAATGTCCCTGTCCAACCTCGAAAAATGATAAATCGAGAATATGCTGGAGAAAGTATAAGGATTTCTTTCGGGGAAAATGTGCTTTGCCCCCTCTACAAAAAAATCCTGGCGACGCCCAGGTAATAACATGACGCGGCGGCATCATAACATTGTAAAGATTTTTCCACCACAGTTTAATTCAAAGTCGACATATTTCGACGAAACTATCATATCATTTTACTCTAATACAGGCATTCAATTCTTGTGTTCCATTTTTAACGTCCAGTTTTGTGTTCAATTGATCATGGAACGGGCGGTGGATCGAAAACGCGTATACTATAGGAACGTATATGGAAATGACATTTTTCTTTGTTCCGACAGATGAGCAAACGGCTACAAAAAGCGCAATAAAATGGTTTGTACGTGTACATGTATATAGTGTGAATTTCTGTGAGTGTTTACATGCAAGCTAGTCGCCAAAATAGTGTCCTGATCATGAAACCTTCCTCTACTCGACGCTTGTGTTCGGGAATTTTCGTCTGGGGCCTACGGGTGAAGTGCTAATCACAATTTCCATGAAGGTTCTACCGAAGTAAAATACTACTCCATGCATATTGCATATATTCGATTTTACATTAATGAAAACAGAGAGTTGTCAAGACTAATTAAATCGTCATGTTTACGCCAAAGAGTTGAATTCATGAGTCGTCTTGCCAAATCTACGCCTCGGGTTGCCTACAAGAATACATTTGCTCGATATCTGCAATGACACTTGATGTAACCTCTGTAGCTCCACTCTGCATGTTGATTGCTGAAACTGACAAGCCAAACCAAAGGTACTCATCAGCGAAGATGATGTAGTCACGCGCTCCTTCGACTTCACTAGCGGAGCACATGCCGTCTTCAAAGCCAAAGTCGCTCACGTCGACAAACTTGGTGTCGATCCCGCCTTTGTAGTAGCACTCGACCTCAAAGGTAGCATCGTACAAGGGGTTGGATATGGTTATACCGAAGAAGGAGAAGGCAGATTGGCCGATGCTGCTAACCTTACCTCTGAATACCACCGATGCTTGCTGCAGCCTTTCCTGGAAACTCTGCGGTCTCCAATTTTGGGGAAGAGAACAAGCTTTGCCTGGGACTACCGCAATGGACAAACAGATCAACAGAATAACACCAACGCCCTGCATGGCTGATGTCTTATAAACCTGTAGCATCTGGGGAATAATGAGATAGCTCATTTTGAACTGTAAACCCAAAATATTACATCGAACATGCTATAAAGACATAAGTATATTAGGTGGAGACTTGGTTGCTTGAAAGGTGAGAGGTGAAACTTCTTACATTTCTTAACCCTGCGCAGCGTTTACAAAAGAAAACTTTACGACAACTCGCCAGGTACTTTCCCGCACTACGCAAGACCTTATTCATAGCAATACAACAAAAAGCCACGTGCCAGACAGTGTCCAGACAGTTGCCAGACAGTGCGCTGGAAAGATAATTGACTGGCGGCTGTGGAATGCAGTTATGAAGGGAGATGACTGTGTCAAGTTACAGGTCTTTGTTGATGTTTCAATGAGACTTGGCAGGAGGCCTGGTCGAAAGTTTGTTGACACGGCCTGGGTGTAGCCCTGGCTGCAAAGTTAATTGAACCAGCTGATTTGGCAAGGGTTGAATGAGGATAAGATAGGAGGTGAACGTTATTGGCCCTAAAAAAAACCCAAATTATTCACAAAATTGGGTTTGTTGATGCCCCAGGGGCATCAGGTCACTCCGCCCGGGGTTAAGTTAACGAATTTGGCTTTGTTGGCTTCTGCATTCCTAAATCCCTCTGTCTGTAGCATTCATAATTATAAATCAAAGTCTTCCCCTCTGACTGGACACGGAGGAGAATACAATAAATGCCTAAGGTTGATCAGATTTCTACTGGAACAAAACGTATTGTGATCTCAGGATTGAACAACTCATTCCAGATATGCAACCGGAACACAGTGGCACAAAAGGCAACACGTTCACACATGCAGCTTCCAAAGAAAAAAATACAAACGAATTTGATTTTCCTTCTTAAATATTGTTGCTTGAATATAATGCTACCGTCGTGCACCTTCGTTCGTGCCTTACGGTCACCATTTTGAAACACAGCACTGCATGAATTCTTCGAGGTCCGCCCGGTAGTCCGAAGGTTTATTGATTTGAAGGTACAATAGACCGAACACGCACACGTTTCCCGTACCCAGGTGTTCATTAGTCCGAAAATGAAATACGGTTCGTTAATCCGAGCATTTGATGCGATAGTCCAAAGGTGAGTCCGAAGGTTCGTTAATCCGTCCGAATGGTCATTTGTCCGAAGGTATGATAGTCTGAAATTAGAATAAAGTATGACAATTAATCATTATTAGTCCCAAGGTTTAATAAGTCCGAAATGAAAACAACATTCAGTAGTCTGAAGGTTCATTAATTCGATCGAAAGGTTCAAAAGTCCTTTAATGCTGTCGATTCGGAATGTTGACTTATTGTCGATTAGGACAAAATATAACTTATCGTCTATTCGGAATATCGAATCTGCGGATTATTTAATCTTACTCTATTTTTGGATTAATGAACCTTCGGACTAACGAGCCTTCAGACTAACGACCCTTTGGATTATTATCTAACCTTCGGACTATCGAACCATCGGACTATCGAGCGGTAACCTATGTTTGTCGAGTGAACATACAAGCTTACCGTGTTTTGGTGGGTGCTTTACGCTCGCCACAAAGTCGTCAGGTGGGACCTTTCGCTTGACAAGAAAAAACTTCTGCATCAGCTGACGCCCAAAATGTGACATTATATAGATTTTCCTCCACATGTTGATGACACCTTAAACTGAATGTGATACTTCAAATGACGATCATTGATATGAAATTTAATGATCCTCCTCGAGGCCCTGTCAAATGTTTCCCCATCAATTCAGAATGAAAAGTGAAAGGACGCTGCAAAATAATCCGTTGGCTGCAAGTACCAACAAGCCTCCACTCCGTTCATTGACCTCAATTTAATTATTGCCCTTTTTACGAGATTGAAGTAAAGCAAAATGGCTGTCTTTGTGAAGTTGCATCGATTACATTATGTCACGATACTGAATAGAGTGTGCACGGACAACAACAGCTGAATCTTGTTGTCAACAGTGAGCGGGAGTATAGGAGAATTTTTGAGGGAGTACTTGTGAACGGAGCGGATATGTACACGCCCATTCCTCGCACTATTGATATGGACAGTTTTACGTTGATTTACTTTAGGATGGGTGTTATAGACGTTAAGGTAACCTCAGTTACCGTTTATCGGAGTGAGTTACATTACCATTAGCGTTAGGATGGGTGTTATAGACGTTAAGGTAACCTCAGTTACCGTTTATCGGAGGGAGTTACATTACCATTAGCGTAACCATTAAACTGTAGAGTGAGTAAAAGAAAGCGGAGCCCAAACCCAAAGAAACATATTTTATATTTGAAAAAAGACAACTTCTTATGGGAAAGCACCGAAATAATTATGACTGGTAAGCCAATTTAATAAACTGCTTTTAGATGAAAAAAATACTTTAATTGCTCAATCCGTTCAAATTAGATCACAATTTAAACGAAATGATCTTAAAACCTGTTTCGTCCAAAAAAAACCCAATTTATTGTGTGTTCTAACTTCCGACTGTTTGGAACAACAAAAGAAAATGACACAGAATACTTGTTTCAACAACCGTAGTACGCAATATCTTTATCAACAACCCTGTTTGGGCGTAAATCCCGGGGTTAGGATTAGGGTTAGGGCCATTGGATCAATGCCCTCCCCATTTTGTGCTGAACCAAAAAACAAATATATAAAAACAATTGTGGTGGTTGTGGAAAAACAGCCTGTACAAAAAAAGAACAGGGAACATCTCAGCCACCTTAATACCAAGGTTAATTTTAAACTTACAGCAGTACAAAAGACCGAGCATTTTATCCAACCCGCAAGGGCGTCGCGAGGGGGAGGGGCGCTCCCCCGAAAAGCAAAAAAAAAAGGGGGGGGGAAGGAAGAAAAAAGAGAAAAAGAGGCGCGAAGTCATATTTGTGTAAATTTAATGGGGGGGGGCGAAATGTCCCTGCCCCCCTCTGAAACTGATAAATCGAGAATATGTTGAGAAATACAGGAATTTTTTTGGGAAAAATCTGTTTTGCCCCCCTCTAGAAAAAAATCCTGGCGACGCCCATGCCAACCCGACCCTATTTTACGTCTGAACCTTTTCGATCGGCTCTTTCTTTTTTTTAAAGTACAAACGTATTCAAGTTGTCCATTACCCAACATTAACACCCTTCTTAACGTCATACACGTCAAAAACGTCCGTAACATTCCTGCTGTCCACACTCTTGCATTTGCTTTTTCACAGTCGGTGAATTCTGTTGGAAACCTCCGGGCCCCCCCCCCCCCCCATCATTTCAGAAAAAAAGACCTGCCAGCTGATTTGTTCCTCATAATCACAAAATCGGACAGTGAAAAATTATGTTTCAGTCTTGACTTAAATTATTAAAATCCAAGCCATTTATATTTCAGTGCCCGTGTGTAATTTCTGGTTCTCACTGAGCTGAATAGCATCGAAATAGCATTCCATTGACGGGTGTAAAAAAGTTTGTTTTTCTATTGTAAAACATGCATAACTTCTGATAGCATAATATATCAATTTTAGTATTTTTTTTTACAAGAGTGGAAGAACATGCTCGGTTAATACGTGCTTCTTTGGTGTGTCAAATTTAATTGCTTGTTAAGGGTGATCATTAATCCGCGTCACTTTCGTTTTGACTCACGCTGTATTGTAGCTTAGTTAAGGCTACTTGACCTAGTTCTTTCAATGTTTTTTTCCCAGCATCTACCCAAGTATTGGTGAATATAATTGAAATCCAATATCGATGGGAAATTCTCACCTGTCGGTACGTACAACACACACTAATATTACAGAAATTTTAATTAAAGCAGGGAGCTCTTTGAATGGATGACAGATGACTCGTAAAATCCAATTTGGGCAATTCTATAACGGACTCTGATCGTGCATGCAAGCCAAGCCTTTCATCAGGTGCCGAAATTAATAATTAATAACACTTTTTTCAACGTAGCGTGCGACCATACATGATCATATCGATTCGGTGTGACTTTAATTGCCACTCTGGCGTCCAGCATAAGTACTCAGAGGCACCATTATGAAAATGAGTGTTTAAGTGTATAGTAAGAAGTTGGATATTTATGTCAAGTCGGGCTTATTGTGAAAAGCATGAAGTGCAACGCGAATGTCATTACTTTTTGCACTGTGGCGGCGATGTTGCTGCTGCACCTCCGGGTGGTACCGGCGTGCATGACCTGCCGTACGCCGTGGATAAGTTTCCAGAGCCACTGCTACCTCTTGGTTACCCAGAACAAGACCTTCGACGAAGCTGAGGCCCACTGCCAGGAATTATCCCGCCATGGTAAACCTTCTCATCTGATGTCCATCAAAAGTCAAGAGGAGCACGATTTCCTCCTCGAGTTGATCACAGCCACCTACGGTCACCGCCAAAATATCTGGTTTGGGTATCGCCTGGATCGCACCAACGGATCCTTTTACTGGTTGGACGGCAGTCCGCTTGGTGATTACACTAACTGGAAGTCGGGTGAGCCCAACGACGTGAACGGCCAAGAAGACTGCTGTCAAATATACGGCGACCAGGACTTGTGGAACGACAATAAGTGCAGCATTACCCTAGGGTTCGCTTGCAAGACCTCCACAAGATTTTCTTAATTTCTGTTAATGATGTCACAAAATAGCCAGTGATCTGCGGAGGGCAGGGGGTGCATCGTGTGTCGTTACATTGGGATATACATATCATTCGATTTATGATTGGCTGTAACATCCACTCGTGCAGCAAATCAGTCAAAGAAATAGCCTACACAACCCTCATCAGACCGAAGCTTGAGTACTGCGCATCAATATGGGATCCTCATCACAACAACACCAAGGCATCTCTTGAGAAAATCCAACGCCGAGCTGCTCGCTTTGTTCAAAATGACTACAGCAGGAACTCAAGTGTCGCAAACATATGCTGGCAAACCTCCGATGGGAACCTCTCGCAAGTCGTCGCACCAAACTCCGCTTAATTTCCATCTTTAAGGAAGTTCATAATATCACTCCATCAAACGTCAACTTTCGCAAGAACATCATAATATCCATCAGACTGATATGCAAACCGGGCCTTAGAAACCCCACCATTCAACAAAAACTGTTACCAGTACTCATTCTACCCCCGGACAACTCGCGAATGGAACATCCTCCCACCAGACGTTGGAGCTCAACCTGACATCAAATCTTTCAAAGAGAAACTGGATCAAATAAACATGGATGAGCTGGTCAAAAAAGCTCATTACAAAATCTAATCAACTCCAGCAGAAGCAGAGACATGATCTTATTCAACTTACTTACGGAAATGGATATGATGTTTGACTGGGAATCGAGAAAGTGCAAGTTTTGTTCAAACGGTAAATTCAGCCCAAGTTCCCTCCTTGACCATCGGATAGAATCGAAGATTTACCTTATCGGGTTGGGGATCGTTATAGACTTCGTCATACACGCACCAGCATGGTTAAACACTCAAGTTGCGTTAACTTCCGGTTCCAAATGGTTTCAATGCTACTTAATGTGCAGTGGGCGTAATGAAAACTGAAGTGACGTCACACTGACGAGCAGTATTGAACTCACTAGGCTACAAGCTACAGGCTATTATCTTGTGGATTTCTCTTAACACCACGTTAAAAGGACACGGTTATTGGTTTCACATGTATTTCACATGTTTTACATGTATTTCTCGGTGTGTGTTCATTGACAGTGCGATAGTTGGTGACATAACTTGCAAATTCAAGGAACAGAACAGATCATAACATCATATTTAACATTGGTCAGCCGTTGGGAGCGCGGGGGGGGGGGGTAGCCACCCCAACCGCCCCCTTCAGCCGCCCCTGTTTTTTGGTTTAATAGTTTTTGCCATCTATACTGGGCTTTTTTGTATTCCTTTTAGTGTTGCATTTTTATTACTTTCGTGAAGAGGGAATAAATATTCCGAAAGAATAGGCCTATAGGCCTACATGTAGGACGGGACGCTGCATTGGTTCGGCAAGCTCAAAATTCAAGCCCCTGTCACGTATCCGTATGGATTGTGCGTGTTTTGTCATCACTTTTTTTAAATGTAGGTCATTTGTTTTAGAAACGGCTCTTTCTACGTACTTCTGAGAGAAGGGGATCAGTAGAACACAAAATAAATTAGTAAGATATATACGGCAGGACCTAAATAACAGTGTTGTAGGTCTCGAGACCGGTCTCGGTCTCGGTCTCGAAACCACTTTTTGCTGGTCTCGGTCTCGGTCTCGGTCTCGGGAGCTGTGGTCTCGGTCTTGGTCTCGGTCTCGGTCCCCTTTGGTCTCGATATTTTGGCTGGTCTCGAGTCAAGACCAGCAGCCAAAAAGTGAGGGGGCGGATTTCGCCCCCCCGGCCCTTTTAGGGTTTAGTAAAGAATCAGTTTGAAGCAAATGTGACTGCAGTGTGATGCTAATGGACATGTCTCTCTTCACTTTCTAGTGAGTGAGGCATAGTCCAATAACCATTGTTCCTCTTCTTATTTCTCGCTTTTATTGTGGGGTGGTCTGTTGAAACAAACACTTTATAGCCATCCTTATTGATTCCAAATACAACTGAGATTTAAATCTTATGAATCAAGACTGAGACATTATTTTTACCGTTAGATTTTGTATTTTGAATATGGGGAACAATTCAACTCTTTTTCCCCAGAAATATTGGCGATTTTTTTTTTCTATTTTCCTTTTCAATTTTTCCTTTATTCGTGGAGGCGGGAAAGCGTTTTTTTTTTCATTATATGTATTAATGGATATTCATCAATTCGTAGAATGGTAAATTTGTTATTAGTGGTGGACAGCTGAATTTTGTGATCTCTTTATTAAAATAGACACGACTTGGGAATAGAGTATGCAAATTACGTGAAATTTTCACAGTTACTACTCGATAACATGTTCGTTATCCCGCTTATATTTTTTACAAAATGGAGCGTGCCATTTCTTTTTTTTAATCAAACGGTCGCTTTCTTTTTTACTCGCCATGTATTTATCTTTTCATCTGTGATAAACACAAATTGAGCTACTGCCATAGTCACACAAAAACAGATTCTAATTGTCTGCCTCGTCTCCTTCCTAAATGTCAATTGCGTTGGCACGAGTCGAGAAGACTTTGTTCCATTAATCGCTATATGCTGTTTACGGCCATCGCAATAAACGATTAAAATATTGGCATTGTGTCGTAGTTGTAAATCACTAAAATATTTAAGTAAATCGCCCTGCAAAGTAGCCGATGCGGGCGATACGCTGGCACGGTACAAAACACAGAGAGGCGTGGGCACTGAGCCATGAATCCTAAAAGTACATCTCGCCCACCACATTCAGTTTTGTGACAGCGCCCTTCTATTGTGTAGGCCATATTCTCAAATAGGCTATGACGATGATGACGGCGGGCAAATTAATAACTATTCATAAGATGAATTGGGCCGGAGTGATTTAAATGACGAAATTAATACGTTGGCACTTTTTTATCGTGTAGCGTGCGACCATAATTGATCAGTGTGACGTTAATTGCCACTCTAGCGTCCAGCATAAGAAGGCAGGCACCAGTATAAAAACCAGTGTACAAGACAGTGTAGGAGATAGGAAGTTCGATTTCTCGCTTCTTGCAAATTAATGTGAAGTCGGGTTCATTTTGAAAAGCATGAAGAGCAACGCGAATGTCATAACTTTTTGCACTGTGGCGGCAATGTTGCTGCTGCACCTCCGGGTGGTAGCGGCGTGCATGGCCTGCCGTACGCCGTGGATAAGTTTCCAGAGCCACTGCTACCTCTTGGTTACCGAGAAAAAGAACTTCGACGAAGCTGAGGCCCACTGCCAGGAATTATCCCGCCATGGTAAACCTTCTCATCTGATGTCCATCAAAAGTCCAGAGGAGCACGATTTCCTCCTCGAGTTGATCACTGCCACCTACGGTCACCGCCCAGATATCTGGTTTGGGTGTCGCCTGGATCGCACCAACGGATCCTTTTACTGGTTGGACGGCAGTCCGCTTGGTGATTACACTAACTGGAAGTCGGGTGAGCCCAACGACGTGAACGGCCCAGAAGACTGCTGTCAAATATTCGGCAAACAGGACTTGTGGAACGACAATAAGTGCAGCATTGCCCTAGGGTTCGCTTGCAAGACTTCCACAAGATTTTCTTAATTTCTGTTAATGATGTCACAAAATAGCCAGTGATCTACGGAGGGCAGGAGGTGCATCGTGTGTCGTTACATTGGGATATACGTATCATTCGATTTATGATTGGCTGTAACATCCACTCGTGCAGCAAATCAGTCAAAGAAATAGCCTACAAAACCCTCATCAGACCGAAGCTTGAGTACTGCGCATCAATATGGGATCCTCATCACAACAACACCAAGGCATCTCTTGAGAAAATCCAACGCCGAGCTGCTCGCTTTGTTCAAAATGACTACAGCAGGAACTCAAGTGTCACAAACATAATGCTGGCAAACCTCCGATGGGAACCTCTCGCAAGTCGTCGCACCAAACTCCGCTTAATTTCCATCTTTAAGGGAGTCCATAATATCACTCCATCAAACGTCAACTGTCGCAAGAACATCATAATATCCATCAGACTGATATGCAAACCGGGCCTTAGAAACCCCACCATTCAACAAAAACTGTTACCAGTACTCATTCTACCCCCGGACAACTCGCGAATGGAACATCCTCCCACCAGACGTTAGAGCTCAACCTGACAGCAAATCTTTCAAAAAGAAACTGGATCAAATAAACATGGATGAGCTGGTCAAAAAAGCTTATTAAAATCTAATCACCTCCGCCACACTGACCTATGTGATATAACCACCATCTGGTAGTGTTTGCATAGTATCCAGCAGAAGCAGAGACATGATCCTATTCAACTTACTTTTACGGAAATGGATATGATGTTTGACTGGGAATCGAGAAAGTGCAAGTTTTGTTCAAACGGTAAATTCAGCCCAAGTTCCCTCCTTGACCATCGGATAGAATCGAAGATTTACCTTATCTGGTTCGGGATCGTTATAGACTTCGTCATACACGCACCAGCATGGTTACACACTCAAGTTGCGGTTAACTTCCGGTTCCAAATGGTTCCAATGCTACTTAATGTGCAGTGGGCGTGATGAAAACTGAAGTGACGTCACACTTACGAACAGGATTGAACTCACTAGGCTACAAGCTACAGGCTATTATCTTGTGGATTTCTCTTAACACCACGTTAAAAGGACACGGTTATTGGTTTCACATGTATTTCACATGTTTTACATGTATTTCTCGGTGTGTGTTCATTGACTGCGGTAGTTGGTGACATAACTTGCAAATTCAAGGAACAGAACAGATCATAACATCATATTTAACATTGGTCAGCCGTTGGGAGCGGGGGGGGGGGGGGTAGCCACCCCAACCGCCCCCTTCAGCCGCCCCTGTTTTTTTGTTTAATAGTTTTTGCCATCTATACTAAGCTTTTTTGTATTCCTTTTAGTGTTGCATTTTTATTACTTTCGTGAAGAGGGAATAAATATTCCGAAAGAATAGGCCTATAGGCCTACATGTAGGACGGGACGCTGTATTGGTTCGGCAAGCTCAAAATTCAAGCCCCTGTCACGTATCCGTATAGATTGTGCGTGTGACGTCATCACTTTTTTTAAATGTAGGTCATTTGTTTTAGAAACGGCTCTTTCTACGTACTTCTGAGAGAAGGGGATCAGTAGAACACAAAATAAATTAGTAAGATATATACGGCAGGACCTAAATAACAGTGTTGTAGGTCTCGAGACCGGTCTCGGCCTCGGTCTCGAAACCACTTTTTGCTGGTCTCGGTCTCGGTCTCGGTCTCGGGAGCTGTGGTCTCGGTCTTGGTCTCGGTCTCGGTCCCCTTTGGTCTCGATATTTTGGCTGGTCTCGAGTCGAGACCAGCAGCCAAAAAGTGAGGGGGCGGATTCCGCCCCCGGCCCTTTTAGGGTTTAGTAAAGAATCAGTTTAAAGCAAATGTGACTGCAGTGTGATGCTAATAGACATGTCTCTCTTCACTTTCTAGTGAGTGAGGCATAGTCCAATAACCATTGTTCCTCTTCTTATTTCTCGTTTTTATTGTGGGGTGGTCTGTTGAAACAAGCACTTTATAGCCATCCTTATTGATTCCAAATACAACTGAGATTTAAATCTTATGAATCAAGACTGAAACATTATTTTACCGTTAGATTTTGTGTTTTGAATATGGGGAACAATTCAACTCTTTTTCCCCAGAAATATTGGCGATTTTTTTTTTCTATTTTCCTTTTCAATTTTTCCTTTATTCGTGGAGGCGGGAAAGCGTTTTTTTTTTCATTATATGTATTAATGGATATTCATCAATTCGTAGAACGGTAAATTTGTTATTAGTGGTAGACAGCTGAATTTTGTGATCTCTTTATTAAAATAGACACGACTTGGGAATAGAGTATGCAAATTACGTGAAATTTTCACAGTTACTACTCGATAACATGTTCGTTATCCCGCTTATATTTTTTACAAAATGGAGCGTGCCATTTCTTTTTTTTAATCAAACGGTCGCTTTCTTTTTTCTTTTTTACTCGCCATGTATTTATCTTTTCATCTGTGATAAACACAAATTGAGCTACTGCCATAGTCACACAAAAACAGATTCTAATTGTCTGCCTCGTCTCCTTCCTAAATGTCAATTGCGTTGGCACGAGTCGAGAAGACTTTGTTCCATTAATCGCTATATGCTGTTTACGGCCATCGCAATAAACGATTAAAATATTGGCATTGTGTCGTAGTTGTAAATCACTAAAATATTTAAGTAAATCGCCCTGCAAAGTAGCCGATGCGGGCGATACGCTGGCACGGTACAAAACACAGAGAGGCGTGGGCACTGAGCCATGAATCCTAAAAGTACATCTCGCCCACCACATTCAGTTTGTGACAGCGCCCTTCTATTGTGTTGGCCATATTCTCAAATAGGCTATGACGATGATGACGGCGGGCAAATTAATAACTATTCATAAGATGAATTGGGCCGGAGTGATGTAAATGACGAAATTAATAAGTTGGCACTTTTTCATCGTGTAGCGTGCGACCATAATTGATCAGTGTGACGTTAATTGTCACTCTAGCGTCCAGCATAAGAAGCCAGGCACCAGTATGAAAACCAGTGTACAAGACAGTGTAGGAGGTAGAAAGTTCTATTTCTCGCTTCTTGCAAATTAATGTGAAGTCGGGTTCATTTTGAAAAGCATGAAGAGCAACGCGAATGTCATTACTTTTTGCACTGTGGCGGCAATGTTGCTGCTGCACCTCCGGGTGGTAGCGGCGTGCATGGCCTGCCGTACGCCGTGGATAAGTTTCCAGAGCCACTGCTACCTCTTGGTTACCGAGAACAAGACCTTCGACGAAGCTGAGGCCCACTGCCAGGAATTATCCCGCCATGGTAAACCTTCTCATCTGATGTCCATCAAAAGTCCAGAGGAGCACGATTTCCTCCTCGAGTTGATCACAGCCACCTACGGTCACCGCCAAAATATCTGGTTTGGGTATCGCCTGGATCGCACCAACGGATCCTTTTACTGGTTGGACGGCAGTCCGCTTGGTGATTACACTAACTGGAAGTCGGGTGAGCCCAACGACGTGAACGGCCAAGAAGACTGCTGTCAAATATTCGGCGACCAGGACTTGTGGAACGACAGTAAGTGCAGCATTGCCCTAGGGTTCGCTTGCAAGACCTCCACAAGATTTTCTTAATTTCTGTTAATGATGTCACAAAATAGCCAGTGATCTGCGGAGGGCCGGAGGTGCATCGTGTGTCGTTATATTGGGATATACATATCATTCGATTTATGATTGGCTGTAACATCCACTCGTGCAGCAAATCAGTCAAAGAAATAGCCTACAAAACCCTCATCAGACCGAAGCTTGAGTACTGTGCATCAATATGGGATCCTCATCACAACAACACCAAGGCATCTCTTGAGAAAATCCAACGCCGAGCTGCTCGCTTTGTTCAAAATGACTACAGCAGGAACTCAAGTGTCACAAACATATGCTGGCAAACCTCCGATGGGGAACCTCTCGCAAGAATTCGCACCAAACTCCGCTTAATTTCCATCTTTAAGGAAGTCCATAATATCACTCCATCAAACGTCAACTGTCGCAAGAACATTATAATATCCATCAGACTGCAAACCGGGCCTCACATCTTAGAAACCCCACCATTCAACAAAAACTGTTACCAATACCCATTCTACCCCCGGACAACTCGCGAATGGAACATCCTCCAACAAGACGTTAGAGCTCAACCTGACATCAAATCTTTCAAAGAGAAACTGGATCAAATAAACATGGATGAGCTGGTCAAAAAAGCTCATTAAAATCTAATCACCGATCCGCCACACTGACCTATGCGTTATAACCACCATCTGGTGGTGTTTGCATAGTATCCAGCAGAAGCAGAGACATGATCCTATCAACTTAATTACGGAAATGGATATGATGTTTGACTGGGAATCGAGAAAGTGCAAGTTTTGTTCAAACGGGTAAATTCAGCCCAAGTTTCCTCCTTGACCATCGGATAGAATCGAAGATTAACCGGCCCATGGTACCTCATCGGGTTCGGGATCGCTATAGACTTCGTCATACACGCACCAGCATGGTTACAGGGAATATACATCATTTGCTTTTGCTGTAATTTTCAGAAATGGATGGAATTGGGGGGTTGGAAATATATAGCAAATATAGTTACACTGACTTTTTTGAGGTTTTGGATTCGAAAATGCTATAAAAACCAAGAAAAACGATCGTTTTCCTGCAGTCTGGTTCCCTGACTCCATATAAGAAGAGCAGTTTACATACATTGGGGAATTGTAAGGTCAGGGAACCAGTCTAGCTGGCTCGTACCCGTTCATAGGTTTGTAATCGATTGCAAACAAGTGCGATGGTCAATTTGGGCCAGTATTTGAAAAAAAAGCCAGTTGTTTCCAACGCTGATCGGCCGATCAGCGTTGGAAATTGATACAAAAATACCACTTTTCTTGAAAATGACAGTATACCAGGTGCCATGATTTTACAGGATGCTTTACACTGTCATTCACTAACAGTCCAGCAAGGTATTTCAAAATGATTTGGTAGTTTTATTTTTTGATGTTTGCAAATGTTGTGTTTTCCCTTTAAACACTCAAGTTGCGTTAACTTCTGGTTCCAAATGGTTCCAATGCTTCTTAATGTGCAGTGGGCGTGATGAAAACTGAAGTGACGTCACACTTACGAACAGGATTGAACTCACTAGGCTACAAGCTACAGGCTATTATCTTGTGGATTTCTCTTAACACCACGTTAAAAGGACACGGTTATAGGTTTCACATGTATTTCACATGTTTTACATGTATTTCTCGGTGTGTGTTCATTGACAGTGCGGTAGTTGGTTCCATAACTTGCAAATTCAAGGAACAGAACAGATCATAACATCATATTTAACATTGGTCAGCCGTTGGGAGTGGGGGGGGGGGGTAGCCACCCCATCCGTCCCCTTCAGCCGCCCCTGTTTTTTTTTGTTTAATAGTTTTTGCCATCTATACTGGGCTTTTTTGTATTCCTTTTAGTATTGCATTTTTATTACTTTCGTGAAGAGGGAATAAATATTCCGAAAGAATAGGCCTATAGGCCTACATGTAGGACGGGACGCTGTATTGGTTCGGCAAGCTCAAAATTCAAGCCCCTGTCACGTATCCGTATAGATTGTGCGTGTGACGTCATCACTTTTTTTAAATGTAGGTCATTTGTTTTAGAAACGGCTCTTTCTACGTACTTCTGAGAGAAGGGGATCAGTAGAACACAAAATAAATTAGTAAGATATATACGGCAGGACCTAAATAACAGTGTTGTAGGTCTCGAGACCGGTCTCGGTCTCGGTCTCGAAACCACTTTTTGCTGGTCTCGGTCTCGGGAGCTGTGGCCTCGGTCTTGGTCTCGGTCTCGGTCCCCTTTGGTCTCGATATTTTGGCTGGTCTTGAGTCGAGACCAGCAGCCAAAAAGTGAGGGTGCGGATTCCGCCCCCCGGCCCTTTTAGGGTTTAGTAAAGAATCAGTTTAAAGCAAATGTGACTGTACTGCAGTGTGATGCTAATAGACATGTCTCTCTTCACTTTCTAGTGAGTGAGGCATAGTCCAATAACCATTGCTCCTCTTCTTATTTCTCGTTTTTATTGCGGGATGGTCTGTTGAAACAAGCACTTTATAGCCATCCTCATTGATTCCAAATACAACTGAGATTTAAATCTTATGAATCAAGACTGAAACATTATTTTTACCGTTAGATTTTGTGTTTTGAATATGGGGAACAATTCAACTCTTTTTCCCCAGAAATATTGGCGATTTTTTTTCTATTTTCCTTTTCAATTTTTCCTTTCGTGGAGGCGGGAAAGCGGTTTTTTTTTCATTATATTTATTAATGGATATTCATCAATTCGTAGAACGGTAAATTTGTTATTAGTGGTGGACAGCTGAATTTTGTGATCTCTTTATTAAAATAGACACGACTTGGGAATAGAGTGTGCAAATTACGCGAAATTTTCACAGTTACTACTCGATAACATGTTCTTTATCCCGCTTATATTTTTTACAAAATGGAGCGTGCCATTTCTTTTTTTTTTATCATTCGGGTCACTTTGTTTTTGACTCGCCATGTATTTATCTTTTCATCTGTGATAAACACAAACTGAGCTACTGCCATAGTCACACAAAAATAGATTCTAATTGTCTGCCTCGTCTGCTTCATAAATGTCAATTGCGTTTGCACGAGTCGAGAAGGCTTTTGTTCCATTAATCGCTATATGCTGTTTACGGCCATCACAATAAACGATTAAAATATTGGCAATACAATACTTGTAAATCACTAAAATATTTAAGTAAATCGCCCGGCAAACTGGTAGCCGATGCGGGCGATACGCTGGCACGGTACTAGCCTTTAGTCAAGTCCCACGCGCCTATACCTGGACCATCCGGACACGTAACGCACCCCGGATGCTGGCACGTAAAAAGACTAGCACGAGTGGCGAAGCCGCGAGGGCCTTTACTTTCTCGTGGAACTAATGACTTATTCATTAATTCACGTAATATATAATGATCAAGCAATATAAACCAATCATCTAACGGTGGTTTGCGGTTACCAGCAACAGCACGCGCGCCTTGGCGCGCGTGCTGTCTGGCGCCAGACGACGGCTGAATTACTTTTAAAAATTCTGCATTTTCATTGGTCAATTCACAACGGGTAATGCATTGTGCATGTCTACTAAATCGGTAGACAAAAGTAAAGAAAAACATAAGCGTTCTCTGCGAGACGGTAAAGGCCCTCGCGGCTTTGCCGCTCGTGCTAGTCTTTTTACGTGTCAGCATCCGGGGTGTGTCACGTGTCCGGGTAAGCGCGTGGGACTTGACTAAAGGCTAGCACGGTACAAACACAGAGAGGCGTGGGCACTGAGCCATGGATCCTAAAAGTACATCTCGCCCATCATATTCAGTTTGTGACAGCGCCCTTCTATTGTGTCGGCCATATTCTCAAATAGGCTAATGGCGATGATGACGGCGGGCAGATTAACAGGAGGTAGATCAGGTTCATCGATCTTCTATAGTATATGTAATGGTACTGACATTAAACAAAAATAAAGTGGCATTACATTTCAGCCTTAGCCAGGCCTTCTTCAGAGGTAAATGCAATGACAGAGGAACAAGAAACAAACATGTAGGGGACACACAAACATGAAGGGTTGGAAGGAGAATCACAAACTTTAGGGATGGGGGGGGGCAGACCGGTTACAGCCCTATTGTCCGAAGGTTCTTTTCCGAAGGGTCATTAGTCCGAAGGTCCAATAGTCCGAAGGTTCGATAGTCCTAAGGTTCGATAGTCCAAAAATAGAATAATGTTAATTAATCCGAAGGTTCGACAGTCCGAATAGATGATAGGGTTTCGATAGTCCGAATCGACAATAAGGTTCGATAGTCTGAATAGATGATAAGGTTCGATAGTCTGAATTGACAATAAGGTTCGACAGTCCGAATTGAGCATAAGGTTCGATAGTCTGAATGGGCAATACGGTTCGTCAGTCTGACTCTTCGGACTATCGGACCTTACTGTTGATTCAGACTATCGGACCTTATTGTCGATTCGGACTATCGGACCTTATTGTCGATTTGGACTATCGGACCGTATAGTCTTTTCAAACTATCGAACCTTCCTGTCAATTCGGAATTATGAACCTTCGGACTATTGAATCTTATTTTCGTTTCGGACTATTGAACCTTCGGACTAATTAACCTTATTCTAAATTCGGACAACTGAACCTTCGGACAAATGAACCTTTGAACTATTGCATGAAATGTTCGGATTAACGGACCTTATTTCATTTTCGGACTAACGAACCCCCTCTTATGAATATTTTGTGCATTCGGACTACCGAACCTTCGGACTAAAGAACCTTCGGACCATCGGACCTTCGGACTATCGGGCGGCCCCCGGCAGACCAGTGTGGATGAAGATAAAAGGGGATATGGGAACAAAGGTATGCTGTGGAAAGAATCAGAGGGAAGGAAGTGACAACGCGCGGGGGGGGGGGGGGAACAAAGACTATTAATGAATGTGGCGTTCATGCGAATGAGGAGGGGGGGGGTAATAATGGGAGGGGTGGGTAACACGTAGATGGGGAAAAGGGTAAAGTTGAAAGGGAAGGCAACAAAGGAGGTGATAAACCCCAAGAGGGTTAGCCAGTGTTACCTGATACAAAACACAATTGAGGAAAAACATTAATCGTTGCCTTGTTGGATGTTGAGACCATGTGGTTCAACAGTCCGAAGACGCTTCATCCACACTTTCTCCCTGCTAAGGCGAACTGAGTCCTTGCGACGGCCTTGTGACTCAATACCAGTGTTGTAGGTCTCGAGACCGGTCTCAGTCTCGGTCTCGAGACCACTTTTTGCTGGTCTCGGTCTCGGTCCCCTTTGGTCTCGATATTTTAACTGGTCTCGAGTCGAGACCAGCCAAAATGTCGAAATTTGAGTCGCGCACATAAAGCAAAGTAAGTACCGATTTATGCAATAAGGGCCAACCATTTTCGGGGATTGTATAGTTTATTATATAGCCCACCCCTGTGGGCGTTAACTCAAGTATTTTTTATTTTTAAAATATATGAGGTGCTCCAAATTAGTGACATTTTCGACCCCAATCTTCTCTTTAATTTGGGATAGTATTTTGGAGAAAGAGTACATTTTTCTACCTGATTTTCCAGTAATGAATTCACACACTCTTACCAGTTACCACTCACTGTCGTCATGAGAGTGTATGATAACACTCGATTTTCTGGCTGCTCATTTGAAGTACCCCATTATTCCTCAAAAAGCAAAATCCCAGTCAGAAAAAAATAAAAATCCATATCTGGCTACCACCTTTCAACTTTTGGGTCTACATGTACAATTCTTTATTCCATGACTGAAATTAAAAAAAATAAATCAATATTTTCTTGCTCTAAATTTTTTTTGGAATTATGTTTACAAGGAGGTCCAATGTAAAATTAAAGTTGCATTTAAATATCCGTTAGTAGTCATTGCTGAAACCAAGGGGTGGCTGTGGAGTTTAGGGTCCGAGTTCCTATAACAGATGAAACATCCACCTTTAACTTTTTACTTTTGTCAAGTTTTAACATTGCAAAAAACTAGTACAAATTGTCGTACTCCTAAGTTAGAGTTTCTTCATCAGATTAACACTTTATAGTTAGTTAAACAATAATGTAAAAATGTAAATTTCTATAGCGCCGAATCCATTAAAATATGCTTAAAAAACACCCCAAAAAATATTTAAATATTTTTTCTTTCTGAAGTAGCAACAATATACGGAGTTCATCAAATTAGGTTTTCCCCTTCTCTAAATTAGGTTGTTTCCAATTTTTTTAATTAATTGTAACAATAACAAATTCTGTTGCCATGCTGTAATTTATGGTATGAAGCAAACATGAGGAGCACTCGCATGACACAATTAAGCAGGTACAAGTGATTCCTAGCTTTCAATCACTTCCTTCACATCCCCATCAACATCATCATCTCAAGGACAGACTGTTCAGCTGTAATTAGTGTCTTGTTTTTATTTGGATTATTGTTATTTATTATCCGCGGTCTGGGTCTCGGTCTCGGACCATTTTGGTCTCGGTCTCGGTCCGCCTGGAAGGGGTTGGTCTCGGTCTCGGTCTCGGTCTCGCAACTTCAGGTCTCGGTCTTGGTCTCGGACTATCCGGTCTCGACTACAACTCTGCTAAATAATACGTGTGCGTTGCTGTGCGATGTCGAAACTGAATTTTGCATAAACGTATGCGTATACGTGTGACGTCACACGGATACGTATACAGCATAGAGCTATATCTCTATGGTATTCACATACGTGCAATTTGTCCCGTTTGCCGAACCTCTCTTTTATTGCGGTACTTATCACGTTCCTCGATTGGAATAGAGATTGCTCACTAACCTTCCTGAAATGGTACCGTCTTTTGTGTTCTTTGTCTTTGGCATAGTTATTTTGGTATGAACGAGGAATATCAAAACCAACCCCAAAAGCCTCACAATGCGCCCTGAAAATGGGCACATAAGGCCAAAAAGAATTAATCGGTCTCTGGTCAGACCAAAGTTCCGGAATTGATGCGGCGACGCGGGTTTTTTTTTTTTTCAAGCTTGGATTGTACAGACAAGGTGGGTGTACTACTTTTTGTTTTATTGTGTCCTCATATACCTCGGTGTCCTCCATCATTTGCCTTGGTGCCCTCCATCACTTGCCTTTGTGCAATTTTTCCATTTCTTGGTGCTCCTTGGTACAAACGTTTCAGGTACGTGGTGCGGCAATCGAGATCACTTTTGTAGCTACCGCGGAAAATTTTGGAAGATGGTACCAGCCCCCCCCCCCGACCTTTCAGCACGGATGTGCCCAAAAAAATACTTAACAAGTGCCCCTTTTCGGTGATGCCCCCCCCCTCAGTTTGAAAACCGCGTTTCGCCGCCGCTGCCGAAGGATCGGACAAACAAAATGATCATCGAGACAGGTCTACCGATTGACGATTGGGGGCGCACGCGCGTACTTTTTTTTTATACAGAGCGCCGTTTTATCATTTTTTTCTAAGTATGCTAGTCCTTATTTGCATTCCGTATACATGTAGATATTAACGATTTCGCGGTGGAAATACCGTTCCGCAAATGTCTTTAAACTTTTGCAGCAGTGAAATGGGAACTAGACAACTGAACCTCCATGGACAAAGCATCATTAGAGACCAATGTTTAAAAGATAGACGGTATCTTTTGGCAGACATGGAGAGGAGAAATTTACAAAATTAGGAAAAAGTACAATTTTATTGAATATTGTTAAAAATTTACTAAAGACGCAACATTTAAAAATCATCTTTTTTATACAACTCGGCAGAAAGTCCTTAGTTACTATAAATTATGAACTTCGCTTCTACCTACTGTCCAAAAGGCTCTGGGAACTGGGGGGGCACTTCCCCCCCCCCACCCCCCACCCGGGCGATTTTTTTTTTTTTTTTTTTTTTTTTAACGGAGAATTTTTTTTCCTGTATTTTTTCCATAAATGGTTAGAGAGTTCTGACATGGAAAAAAAAGCCCAAGAAAACCAAGGTCCAAAACCACTACAATGCGCCGTTCAAATCGGCATTATTTTCAGTACTAATGGTCAGGTTTGAAGAGCGCCCCCATTTGGAAGATGGGTACCAAATTCATCCATTGTGACCGTTTTAGCCGATTTTCGGCTAACTTTGACAGATTGTTTTGTTAAAAAACAAACCACCGAGTTTGACAGAAAAGTTGACAGAATGGATTTTTTTAGCAGATTTCTGGCAGAATTCTGCACAATGGTTATATTAAATAAATGCATTGCAAATTTGAAGGAAAACATAGTACATTTGTTTACAAAAGCTTAAATCTTTTCAAACAAAACCTTTGCATAATGGTACAGGTTGGTTGGCTGGTCTAGGCATGGAGGATGGTCTAGGTACGTGCTGAGATTCACTGGGAACCGGACAATAGCATTTTGCCTAAACTTTACTCAATTTCATAACATCATTATGTGAATAAAGATTGTTTATAATGCAATTTGAACCTTAATTAAGGCAATACTACAACATCTGCATAGTGCATTTCGAGTAATTTTGGGGAATTTGGCAGATTTTTGAAGTGCATTTAGCAGAATTTGGCCATGACCGTACGGTCACCCTGCTATCAGAAGGTAGCATAAAATGGTACGAGAGTAGAGCGCGTAATGAATATGCATAACTATGACGTCACTAGAAGCTCATGAGTAATATATCACGCACGGTACTGATAGATATACACGTAGATGCACACTGTATGTGCTGCATTCCACTTCCTCTTTCTACTGTCGCGCCGCCACCCTCTAGTGTCACCCCACTTACCGATGATATCACATTTAACAAGTCCTCTTTCTACTGTCGCGCCACCACCCTCTAGTGTCGCCCCACTTACCGATGATATCACATTTAACAAGTCCTCTTTCTACTGTCGCGCCGCCACCCTCTGGTGTCGTCCCACTTACCGATGATATCACATTTAACAAGTCCTCTTTCTACTGTCGCGCCGACACCCTCTAGTGTCGTCCCACTTACCGATGTTATCACATTTAACAAGTCCTCTTTCTACTGTCGCGCCGACACCCTCTAGTGTCGTCCCACTTACCGATGATATCACATTTAACAAGTCCTCTTTCTACTGTCGCGCCACCACCCGCTCGTGTCGCCCCACTTGATGATCATCGGTAAGTGGGGCAACAGTAGAAGGTGGCGGCGCGACAGTAGAAAGAGGACTTGTTAAATGTGATGATCATCGGTAAGTGTGACGACACTAGAGGGTGGCGGCGCGACAGTAGAAAGAGGACTTGTTAAATGTGATATCATCGGTAAGTGGGACGACACTAGAGGGTGGCGGCGCGACAGTAGAAAGAGGACTTGTTAAATGTGATATACAGTGTGCATCTACATCAGTATCGTGCGTGATATATTACTCAAGAGCTTCTAGTGACGTCATAGTCATGCATATTCATTACGCGCTCTACTCTCGTACCATTTTATGCTACCCATCTTTTATTGAAACTGGAGTTATTTTTTGTCGGTGTATCACCTGTCACATGCAGTAATTGTTGTATCCCGCTGGCCCAATGTTTATTGAAAGACAAATATTGTGAGCCTTGGAGCAATATTTGGGTTATTTTTGTTTTTTATTTCGGCGGGTAAACCCAAACCAAATGCCAATCGAACGGTGTGCATTGTTACGGCTGAATTGGAGGCTAGAATAACGCACGTCTGGTGGCTGTACTGTACGCCCATTAAGTACGTAGTGAGATGTTTGTCATGTGCACCTGACCAGGTCACTGTTTTGACCTACTGGATTTCAGCCAGAGATGATACGGTTTCACTGCACTGTGTGCTTGCGGAGCTAGTTTGAGGGAAAGGTGGCGACTAGTCTAGGGCGATATCCCTCTCAAAATGAAAGCGATTCCAGAAACCTCCTTGCCACTTTACAATGAGGAATACGTGGCCCAGCTGCAACGATTTTTCGGTCTCGAACTGGCCTCAAAAACTGCGGGAAATGGGGACCTTCCCAACATGCCCAATGGAGATGGAGACATGATGAATGATGATTTGACCTCAGGCTCGGGAGATCATCATGATCATGTCCACGAAAAAGATCGAGGAACGACCTACTTCCATCTGAAGCAACGACGCCAAGCGCCCGAGGCTGAGAAATGCAGCGGGGAGCTGGAGGAAGGGCCTACCGAGGCGGACGGGCCAGACCCTCCGGACCGGTATCGGGTGCACAGCTGGTTCTGGTATGGAATCTTCTCCTTCGGTGCCCTGCTTGGCGACGATTTGTTCTACTTCTTCATTTTCAGTTTTGGTATGGCCAACTTTTCCTGGTGGGTCACCCGGCGACTGTTGATGGTGTGGGGCTTCTGCATGTTTGTAGGCCAGGCGTGCAAGGAAATCTTGCGTTGGCCTCGTCCAAGGGAGCCCCCCGTTGTTCGCTTGGAGAGCCGATACAACAGGGAGTATGGCATGCCGTCTACCCATGCTGTAGTTGGCACTCTCATGCCATTCACTCTTCTTGTTAGTACATGGAATCACTATGAGGTAAGGATATTAGTGTTTTTTTACCAGATCAGTCAGTGGGCAATTCCGTAAAATCCAAAGTACGTCCGACCAAGGTCGTAAGGTGGTTTCGACTCATAAGATGTCACATATGTATCACATTCACTTTTGCAACAGTAGCTCATTAAAAGTGTCTGGCATGTATGTCAGAATTTCCTTAGCAGTCACTAGTACATTTCCGAAGGGGGGGGGGGGGGGGTGGCACTAGACCTATATCCTCTTTGGGAAAGAATGTGGCACCCTGACGCCACTTCTTCAAATGGTTGTGAAAAGTCTACATGGAGAGTTGAGTTCATCTTCAAAGTATTTTCTAACAAAATTGGAAATGCTTCTCAGCCCCAGATTTATGGCTTTTAACAAGTTCTGCAATGACTGACCTTCATTGAGATATGAAAAAAAGTGCCATCAGGATGCAACATTCTTTCCCCTCTTGGTAGAAGGGGATTGAAAAAGGGTGATGCAAAAGACATCAATTTAAAAAGTACAGGGGAGGAAAGATGTAAATTTCACAAAGTTGGAGCTTTGCAGCAAAAGGCAATAAAACAAAGGGGAGGGGGTAGCATTTACTAAGTACTTCATTCTCAAATATTTGCAAGGATCAACAAGAGAGTACACATACATGTTTACATTTGCATATTTTTGGCTGTTAAAATCAAAAGCAATGTTTTGATGATTGAAAGAGATTTTTGAGTTGCAAAAAATAAACGAATTACAGTATCTACTTGAAGTACAAGTATGTGCAAAAAACAAATTGATTTGCTCCCTTCTGCCATGCATCTCTGACCATGCTCAGACATATTTGACCGGGCAAAAAACGTTTGGACAGAAAGTTGGGCTTCCAACCCAGAACTAATGTTCCTTCTCCTGTTTTGTCTTTGCATTCTGTGAAAACAGGATGCAACATTAACAGAACTTGTAAAAAACAAGTCACTTCATCGAAGTTAATGAATTTTGGCCCCCACAGTATCCACACTTGCTGGGGTTTGTTCTGGCGTGCAACTGGACACTGTTGGTGTGCTGCAGTAGGCTCTACCGGGGCATGCACTTCATTCTGGTAAGTTACAACAAGCACAAGTTCATCTCCGCAGTTTCAACTTTGATCCCAAAAAATGGTGAATTGTATCAGACCACACATGTAGGCTTGAGACCGGGTTAGAATCCTACATGCTGCACATGGTCCTGGATACATGCACCTTTTTTGTCTGAAAGAGATTTACTACTCAATTGAACTTGGACCCAGTTAGTCTATAGTACCTGTGCTTCATTGGGGTCAAGTTCATTATCAAGTGTTACTAATTGCCCAGGATAGTAATATCATCACTAACTTTTGACGTTTATTCAGTCCAAATTCCAGATTGTGACGCACGTACCATGTTTGCATGGTTTGATGAGATAATGCCTACGTTGAAGAAAGGCCTACAGGGGCAGATCTAGCTTTCAGAAAATGAGGAAGGGGGAGGGTTGAGTAAAGGCGTGCCGAAGGTATGCCTTGCTAGAGGGTCAAGGCATGTCCCCCCCCCCCTCCCCAAAAGTTTTGAAAAGTCCAATGCCTTCTCCTGCATTCTAAGGCATCTTGAGGATTATTATTTTTTGCCCCATTTTACTAGTATCATTTCAGTAGTCAGCAGCTGCACAGGAGGGTTTGCACTCCCCCTCCCCCCCCCCCCTCAATCCGTTACTGGCCAAACTTGAAATGTTACCGTTTATATTTTTTAAGGCTCAATTAAAGTTAAATAAAAAATAAAATGTTTGTCCAAATGGACTTTGTTCTGTAAGTGCATGCTACATGTATTTGCATGTGGCAGTTAAAAATTTATTGTGCACAGTCATTTTTGGGGGGTGAGCCGTTTTTTGGTCAAATTTCACCCTCTGATGTGTACTGTCTGCTTCCCAAAGTGACCATGGTGCATGCAGCCATGCACCCTTGGGCAAGTGGCTTTATCACACTTGTCTGAGTTGCTTCACCCTTGCCAAATGTTTGTAACTGGCTCTCTGCAAAACCATGGTGTACAAAAAGAAAAATCAAAATCGCAATTTTGGGGATTGTAAGAATTTTGTGTCGAATTTGTTTTCATGTGATCGGTATTACTGGAAACAAGATGAAACATTGAGAGAATTGTAATTAATGATGTTGACCTTTATCCTTTTCACGTCATTAAACAACCCATAAAATGTTACTTTGTGCAAAAATTAGGATGTCATTGTGGTCAGTTATGGCCGTTTGGCCTCCTCAGAGTTTGATGAAAAATACTGGGCAGTGTTTTTTTTTTTTCAGAGCGGGTCAAAGTTACATGTACGGTTACCTATGAGGACTGAGATGGTAATGGCATGTTGATAATCTACAGTTCTGATAAGCTTTGCCCTGCTTAGTTCCACATGGTTGTTGTATGAATGAAGGGTTTCTTTTTTGTTGTCTTGAATTTGATATAGGATTTGATAGCAGGTGTGACCCTGGCAGCCCTCCTGATGGCACTCATCTGGCCCTGGTTAGACACCCTGGACCACTTCAGCCTGACCCACCCCTATGCCCCAGTCATCATCATCACTGTCAGCATCCTCCTGATCATTGTCTACCCGACTCCGGATGGCATTGGGGCCTCCCGCAACGACACCGTCTCGATCCTGGGTACCATGGGTGGTGGGCTGTGTGCCTTCTGGTGTAACCACTACTTCGGCCTGGTGCCCGACGCCCATGCACCCCTAGGGGGCACCATCAAATGGCCCGATCTGCCCACTGCCGGCATCATGTTCGCCCGCTACTTGACCTACAAGTCTTTGGCCATCATTGCGTTCTTTGGACAAAAGTTCATTATCAAGCGAATTCTCCGCGCCGGCTTCAACATCCCAGTCAACATGAGCACCAAGAGATGGCTGAGCATTCAGCTTCTATACGGCTACATCCCACATGTATGCACCATGCTTGTAATGTATCAGCTAGGGCCAAGGGCTTGCACATGGTTTGGGCTGGATTAGAGTTTACTTGGAATAGAGCTGTACAGACATGGAGCTATTATAGCTCCATGGTACAGGGTAACAAACAGATACAGTTGGGGTAATTTAGGGGTATTTTTATGGCTCAGCACTTACTTTGCAGCCCAAAAAAATATTAGAGAAAGTACTAAAAACAATATTTAGAGAGGTGCTATCAAATCAAGTTGGATGTGTATCTAGACTGGGGCCAATTTCATAGAGTTGCTTAAGCATAAAATTTGCTTAAGCACAAAATACCTTTGCTTAATATAATCAGGTTACCCACCAAAACTCCATGCGATTATTATGTTAAGTAAACAACAGCCAAATACCAGTCACAAGCAATGTACATCGCATGGTGTGTTGGCCAGTAACCTGATTATATTAAGCAAGGGTTTTTTGTGCTTAAGCAAATTTTATGCTTAAGCAGCTCTATGAAAGTGGCCTAGTCCAAGCCCACTATCACTGAACACTCCCAGAGACTCTCTTCAATGGCAACAGCATTGTACCCGCTATAGACCTTTTTCATGCTGCGACCATTTCAGTCATGTTCCCTGTATCCAATAACAGTACACAGAATAGTAATTTTTTGTGCAAAAAAGAACCAGACTTTTTTTCTTTCCAGCCTTGCTTTGGTTACGTTGATTTGAATGGGGAACAAAATCAAGATGGCCGCAACATGATTCTGGTCTCTTGTTCAGATAATGCATGGGCAGTTGCTTTGTATAGTAGCAATACAATACTTTTGCCATTGAAGATGTGAGTACACTGTGATGGCATTCTGCGAATTGTCTACAAGACGAGATAAAGTCCTCATTTCCAATAGTCATTCCTGGTCATAAGTTTCTGAATGTCTGACAAAATGCAAGCTGATTATATGTGGTACAGTAGCAGTTGACTTGTTATTTGATAAACATCAGGCACCATACAGGTACATGTAGATGCAGCAATGGTTGTCATCATGCAATTATTCATGTATATGTACATATGTCGTCACTGTTTTTACAAACTGACAAGCACGCGCTGTGTGCGCGCAGATTTGTGTGTGTGTGTGAAGCAATGCGTATGATTATTTTGGTTTTCACAAACCGACACGCAAGCACTACTGGCAATAATACAATTTGGAAAAAACAATTACCGGTAGACATGTAGAAAGGTTTGGGACGAGTTTACTCCATCCATGTACCTGTACTTGTGGGGTTAGAGAATCATTTGAAGCTAAAACCTGTTAGCCGTTGAAACGCAATCTTGACTTCAACGGATGCTTACACGTAGATAATTAGAAATTCAATAACTAAGCCTAACTCCACCCTAGGCCTGTTTGCTAGGATGTAGCCTCAGTCCTGCAAAATCCTCCAATTGGCCTCATGGAAAAATAGCATATAGCCTCAATCCTGCAAATTCCTCCATTAATTCTTGAGTATGGTCCATTTAGGGGTGACCACTGCCTGAATCCTGCAAAATCCTGCAGCAGTGACTGTCGATATGTTGAGGCTTTGCCAGTGACATCCTGGAGCAGTACGGAGGATTTCAAGCATAATCCAGGCCTATATTTATGCATGGCTGAGCAAAAACAGCACAAGGTCCGGCCCAAGACCTTGACAAAGTGCATCCTACAAAATCAGTAACGCACTTTTGCCATGTAACCTCAATCCTCAAAATTCCTCCTCTTTGGCAAAGAGGATTTTGAAGGATTCAGGGCGGTTAGGGTTAGAGGAGTTTCAATTTATGAAAAAAAAGTAGACAAAAACTCTCTAGACTTGCGTGACGTGGCAGTCCGTGAATACCAACATTACGTGTTATTAACGGTGCGCGCGTAACCACGAAAACTGAGGGACCACCAGGTGTCACTTTGTGGTGTCAGTGTTATTGTGAAAACATTTGTTTAAGAAACAGATGATAAAAGTTTAACATGGGTAGGATTATTTTGATACCTAGCCATAATGGTTTGCTTAAAGGGAATATACATCATTTGCTTTTGCTGTAATTTTCAGAAATGGATGGAATTGGGGGGTTGGAAATATATAGCAAATATAGTTACACTGATTTTTTTGAGGTTTTGGGTTCGAAAATGCTGTAAAAAAACAAGAAAAACAATCATTTTCCTGTAGTCTGGTTCCCTGGCTCCATTTAAGAAGAAACAGAGCAGTTTACATATATTGGGGAATTGTAAGGTCAGGGAACCAGTCTAGCTGGCTTGTACCCGTTCATAGGTGTGTAATCGATTGCAAACAAGTGCGATGGTCAACTGGGGCCAGTATTTGAAAAAAAGCCAGTTTTTTCCAACGCTGGTCGGCCGATCAGCGTTGGAAATTGATACAAAAATACCACTTTTCTTGAAAATGACAGTATACCAGGTGCCATGATTTTACAGGATGCTTTACACTGTCATTCACTAACAGTCCAGCAAGGTATTGCAAAATGATTTGGTAGTTTTATTTTTTGATGTTTGCAAATTTTGTATTTTCCCTTTAATATTAAAGGTATCCGTACATGTTTTAAGAAATATGTACACTAACATTATTTTTTTCCAGCCAGGTCCAAAATGCTTCTTAATGCATCTGTGATTCACAGAATTGTGAAGTCCATGTGATCCTGTCAGCTATAGACGGGTTGGATTCAGCAAGAATGGCTGACGTGTCAAACGCAATGAAGTCAATATTCCGGGATGGACATGTGTTAGGTTGTAAAGAATATCCATGTGGGGGCAATGGGTGACGGGCAAGCTTGAGACCATTCTTAAGGATTTCATTTAATTTGAACTTTCTTCCTCCCTTCCATTGTAATGTAGACTTATGCTGTTCAGTGGTGTACAGTAATGTTTTTAACTGCTGGCTTACGAACTGTGTGGTAGTTAAATGGTTTCATGTTTTCTTGGGTAAATTGGACACATTTAATATGTGTACATGTACATGTATGACACCAATGTTGAAATTGCATTTGCATGGATGTGTGGGTCTACGTACAAACCAAAATTAAAACACACTTGTTGCACCCAAGTGTCAGCATTTAGTACATATATCTACAGTGAAAGTAAATTTGCAAGTCTACCTTTCAACAAGTACTGCAAGCACTTAGCAGCAGAAGATACATGCATTTACACATAAACGTGGTGTGAATATGAAGTGTAAAATGTCTTTGAATTTGTACTAAGACTTTGAATGGCATTGTAAATTTTTGAGATTACTGTTCTCATGATTTTCTGATGCAGGGCTTAGGCCAACATTCAATGCAATTTTCAAGACTGGTACCACATGTAAGCCATGGGCATTATGCACGAGTCAGCCATATTGAATTGAAAGTGAGGTAAAATTTTCGTTTTTGGAACTTCCATAGAGAAATGAAAGCAACTTAATTACTAATTAATTCCAGTCTGCTTCAATGAATAGTTCAAAATTTGTAATTAAACATTCACTAAAGGTATAATTTATAGCCAAATTAACACACAAAAAATGACAGTAAAATAAGGCTGCATTAAGCCTCCATAAAAAGTCTGGCGCCATCCCATTCAACAGTTAATTAACAATTAATGAAATACTTTCGGGGAACTCGAAAAAAATGGCCAACAATGCATGTGGCTCATTATATGTAGACGACAATAATGTACGGTGGGTTTGGGGTCAAAGCAAAAGAGTACTTTTGTTGGGGGGCAATAAGTGTAGATGTCTGCTTTACAATTTGAAATGCCAGTGATTAATGTTAAATGTAGATTTAAGAAAAACTTTGTATATTTGTTAATGGCAGACCTCATTTTTTTCAAAGATGAAGAGAGTAAAAAGTATAATATACCGGAGTTATGGAGCCTACATGTACATGTATGTACTGTACATGTCTTTATAGACTGATAAAAATCCCGATATGTGTATTGGAAAGACCGAGAATGGCCAGCTGATATATTTTGCACATGATGAGAAAGGATGATATTAGGCAATCTTAAACATGTTTAAGGCAGAGATGTGAATGTACACTTTACTTGGGCGTCATTGTTTTTGATTATTCCCAGTATCATATATGATTACGAACAGTTAAGACATTAGTTCGGTCTTTTGTAATTTTATTTATTGGTTTCCTTTTTTGGCACATGGTAATACGAATTCAAATTGTCTGTGTGATGAAAGCTTGTAGTGTCTAACCAGTATTTAGTGTTGCCGCTGTTGTGGTTTGCAGGACCTTGTCAAGTGCTTTCATGGCTTTGTTGCCTTTGCAGTGCGGTATGATCATAGAGCTATATTAAATTACTATATTAAATTACCAGAGTGCTAACTCGATGCACAAACCTATGGAAAACTCAAAATTTTGCATACTTACATATCTGCGTTTGTATTCCAAACTGCAAAACCGAAACGCACGATCAGCAAATAAGCGTTTCATTTTGCTCTACATGTACGCAAACAGGGCAACGTGTGCGCATCCCTCCACTGCAGATGCTTTTCGCCGTGACGTTTTTTGAACCGTCATGACGGGCTTAAGTTGTTTGCGTATCTTCTACTCCCGCGTTGCATTTAGAGTACACTCTTTAAAATTCAATCCATCTATTTTGATTGTGTTCTTCAAATACACACATAAATTTAAAATGTCTGCACCCAGAGCGGCTTCAAAGCGTCTCCGCGCGCAAGAATGAGGAGTTAGCACTCTAGTAATTTAATATAGCTCTATGGTTGTGATGTACATGTAGTTCAACTCTTTCATAGCAACTAGTGTTTTAGTGGACATAGCAGCTCTTTTAAGTTGTTCCCACTTTAGACACATTTCTACACACTTTGATAATTGTTGGATGTGTATGTGAAAACGCACACAACTAGGTGAACTAGCCTCTTTCATCTTTCATGTCATTTCTTAACAGCTATATAATGTATAGTTTAGTTGAATCTTTGGCCTTGGTTGGGTATATAGCAACTTACAATACCAGTACCTTTGCATGCAGCTTTTGAAGAATTTAAAAGAAAATGCCTTTGGTAGCACTTGTGGCCTTGTGTTTTGTGTGTGTGTGCCAGGATACTCATACAAAACAAAACAAAACCGAAGTACGTTTCGGTTCATGGATCCTTTTGTTGCTTTATTCATAGCCAAAATTAAACACAGTGTTCACAACAGCAGTTTCTGTTCTTATATGGGGATTATGAGTTTAAGAGATGCATATCTTGAATCTTTCATAGTCCATTTATCCATTAGGAGTCTCTTTAATTAAAGTTGCTAAGCACTTACATTTGTTTAGCATGGGAAATATTTGCAAAGCAAACAAGGCTTTCCAGCCAAAAGGACGGGGCAGGATTACGCTTAATCTAAGCTGAGTTTGCTTATGATATGACTACTCATGTTAATCAATAATATTTGGTGTTTTGCAGATCCATGCAACTGGACCTTGGACTCATTGGTTAGGCCGGTGTAGTAATATGTCAAATCAGCCTCTTTTATCAACCTTTCTTAGGCCAAATTTAAAAAAAAAAATGTTTAGCGTCCCCGCCCGCTTCCTTTTTGGAGGACGACTCCTTTTTAACCGAAAAATGTATAAATTTTAAACAGTGACATAATTTTGTCCGCTTTGTCTGTTGCATCTAGCCCATATAAAGCTAGTTTGTCATTTCCCGAGTCCAATGGCGGCCATTTAAAAAAAAAAAAAAACTGGCGGCATTCTTGAAAAATAGCCCGATGGGGTGGCTTCCTTTTTTTTTTCAAAAAGGCATGACGCTAAACATGTTTTTTTTTGGGGGGGGGGGGATTTGGCCTTAGGCATACTGTCCCATCGCATATTTTATTAAAATCAGTTGTATCAAAGATGGTAGATACAAAAAAAATTGTTATTAATAAAAAAATAATATGTAACTAATTTTTCAAATGCAGAAAACCTACCAAATAAGATTTTTGTTGTGTGACTGGTAGTGCTTATTGAAAAAAAATCAAATAATTGTGGTTTTGGATAATGTTTACTGGTGAAGGGTTTGCCTTACTAATGAAAAACGTTGCTGATTATTTTAAATTGAACGTAAATTGTGGTACGTGGTCTCAGATGATAAATTGCAAAAGACCTCTTGCACAAAGCGCCCTCACTGTGAACATGTTTTGCTAATTGAATTCAGTGACCAAATGTATGTTACTCATACTTCAGGCATGCAACTTTTCCTCGGATCAGCTGATTTCCTCTGTTTTGACCTACCATGGGTGTCACTGAAAAAAGAAAAACACTGTACAAAGTCTTGGAAAGATTTTAATTTCCTCTTTTTTGGTGACTTTCCAGTTGCATGCCTGATACTCGGTTTTGCAGAGTAATAAAGTCCTGTACTTTGTGATGGCATTCTTTGCAAGGGGTTTATTGACATTGATACTTTCAATCTAAGGACAAATTATTGGTGTGCGATTTCAGGTTTTGAAATTTCTTCAATACATGCGTAATGAAAATACACAAGTCGTTAAAAGTGTAAAAAATATTTGCTTATTGAAGGAGAACGAGCCAGGAATTTCCTGTTATGCTGAGCCCAAAACGGGGAACACTTTTACATGTTGAACAGAAATGAAAGATGGAAGAAAATGTAATTTTGTCGATAATAAGTGGAGACACTTGCCCTTTGTCGGTTGTGTTGTACGATTTGTGCCGCATGCAATATGCCACAAATAAGATAAAAAATATGTCTTAAATCCACTTTTAATGTTAAGAAAATAAGAATAAATTTATCTTAAAAAAAAAATTATGTTGAAGTGTCCAGAAGTTGTCATTTCATAATTGCAAATGTTTCCTTTATAATGATTTATTTATTGATCGGAAAACTTGCCCTTTTGAAATTTGTTATGCTTCACCTATTATCAGGTTTTTATTCACTGTATTGGTCCATGGAGAAGTCCCGGCTGTTGGACTCTCAGCTGGACAATCAGGGGCGGAGTCTAAACTTTCAGGAAACGGGGGTTTGATATTGGAGTGAAGGCGTGCCGAAGCCCCGCTCCCTCCCTGCCCGTAAAATTTCGAAATCTATGATGCTTTCTCCTGCGTGCTAATTAAATTTGAAAGGAAATTTAGGGTATTTAGCATTTAAATTTATTTATATTTGGCCGCATTTTACTGGTATCATAACATTAGTCAGCGGGTGGGGGTGGGGGTTGCAACCCGTCCCTTCCCCCTTCCCTAGATCCGCAACCTACGGAATTTATCCGGGAAATTTTCAAAGGACACTTGACAGGAGTGCGCCCAATTTGGGTTATCAGACGCGTCTCAAACGAAACGATGAAAAGTTGGAAAGATCGTTAAAAGCAGAACATATAAACGTTATACACCTTGGGTTTCATGATTGTAATTGCCGAGCGAAGAAATTCCTGGGTACATTTTGTTCCCGAAATTAAAATAAAATTGAAGCCGTTAGAGTGCTAGTCGTCATTCCAGTCATACTTTGGTTTCTGTCAATAACGTAAGCAAGCAATGCGTGTGCGCTTGGTCTATTATAGGATAGAAGGAACGACATGGACATGTGCTGAAACTAAAATGGACCTGATTTCCCACGATTCAAATTTCCAACCTTTTGCGTCATTTATTTAGCTAACTAAAAGCGATGGCTTCAGTCGCTGCTGGAAATACGTATAGACGCGTAAAACGTAAAAATAAAGAAAATCAACAACTGAGGGTTACAATAAAGACTAGCCCTATTTTTATTTTAGACACGCCCATTATGTTGAGGTGCGTTTTCCAGACCTTTGAAATGTGGCTTGTAAATGCATTGGCTACGAATTAGGCTAGGTGCAGTTTTGAGTAATTTTGGGGGGGGGGGGGTCGACAGCCCCCCATGAAACCTTGTGCCCCCCACTGAGATTTTGAGTTTCTAAAAAAAATTATCATTTATCTACATGACGCCCCCCATGAAATGTTCCAGCCCCCAGCGGCCCCCCTCCCACTGAAAACTTCCTGGCTTATGCCACTGGGCGACGGTATCCGGTTCGTAAGTGACTTCGTCATACACGCGCACGCACCACTGATTACGAGCGCCCATTGGATAAACACTCAAGTTGCGTTAAACTTCCGGTTCCATTGGTGCCATGATACATCATGTACAGTAAGCATGGCTAAGTTGAGATGACGTCACACTTACAAACCGGATACCCGTCGACGGTGACGCAGACGCTAGGGCGATTGTGATGGCGACACGTCGTGCCGTCGTCCTTTCGTCTCCGTCGCCCTTACGTCACCATCGGCATTGCCTCTTCAGTAGACGACGCAATGTGTCGTCTTTGGAACTCCATTATAGATTTGTGTTTCTCATTATTTTAAAGCCGTACCTAAACCAAGGGCGGATCCGGAGGTGGGGGGGGGGGGCAACGGGGCCAAAATTGAACAGAATGTGAAAAAGGGTAAATCAGGCTTTAATTGGATGTATGTGTTGATCACCTGTGAGAGTTTTGAATATTTCCCCGATATTTTTTTTTTGCAGTGGGGGATTTATCATTGGTACCTATAAAGGCATGCGAGCTAGTTGCACCGGGCGCGGGCCGCCGGCCGCGCCACCCTTTAAGCTTCCTGAACTCGCCTCCGATGCTTTTTTTTTTGTATAGCGCCACCACCAGGTTTCCACGTATAGTGAGGTCAGACATTAGTTTGTGCAGAACCACGGGCGAACGATATGTCCTAACATGCAACTTTTATGCGACCCCGCGGGCCAGCCAATCGGAGCTGATTTTAAAAACTGTGACGTCATCCCGATTAGAATGTGGACAAACTGTTGATTGGTCAATTATTTGGATGCCATTTTTGTAATACAGCAACTGGTTACCGAAGACCCGGCGGCCGCTGGTCAGAATCCGCAGACGCATTCTCCAGGGTGTCGAGCAGTATGCGTCCACCACTACCTGCTCTCTCACCCTGGTATTGGATCATTTGCATGTGCAAGATTTTTGAACACGTATGCAAATGAGGAATAGTATGGTGCCTGCATGTGCGTTACATTAGCGTTTGTTTTTGTATGCGGGGTCTGGGGTAAAAACAAAGTCAATTCGTCGCAGCGCCGAGCATGGCGTGAGTTACGAAAACACGATTTATTTAGTTAAACTGTTACGATCTTATCGAGACAACCTGCAGTATCACATTTCATATTAATATGAACAAATTGGAAAGAAAATTAGTATTTTCGAGAAGGCGTGGACGAATGATCGCGAAAACACGTACTGCACGTTGTGAATAACAACACCAAGTACACGATAAAAATCCATTACTAGCCAATTGCGGTATCGAATCAGGAGGAAGAAAGTTTCCTATCCAGGGCTTACTATTGGAAGCGTGGTTTGAAATAAAGTAAGCACTGGGGACGAGGTTGGTGTCCACGTACCTGGTTCTAAATCCTCTAATGCATGCATAGCCCGTGTCCGAATCACTTCATAAGTACGGCTGTGTACAACAACACGCGCTTCTATGGAAGCCCCTCTCTAACGGCTGCAGCCACTTGCCCTAGACTTGTAATTGCCAGTCGTAGCCAACTGATTCAGGCAATCGAGGCTTAACTTGCCCGCATTAGACAAAGCGGCGAAGACCCGAAGCGACTGGAGATGGAGACCACACACGCGAGTGGCGAAGCCACGAGTAGTCTGGTTCCCCGACCTGACAATTTCCCCCGACGTCTACACGTCTAAATTGTAGGGTCAGGCAGCCTCCGTGGCTAAAAATAAACATGACGACATTGACGGCCCTTTAAATAAATCATTTGCTTCATATATCATACAGTTATGATATACAGTTTAATACTTCTGTAAATAAACATTGACTAACTTTAACCTGGAATCTTCAAAGTTGGACACCCAAACAGCACTGTTAGCAGGCGGAGCCGAATGAGACCACGCCGCGTTTTGGAAAATGCCGGTAACGGTCGTCAAATTCAAACTAGTGCATGACGCAGCAAAAAGTTCGCCCCTCGTATACGATCCGAGTGCAAAATCGTCGTCGAATTTCAAGTTTTCTAAATAAAAGCAATGGATATTAATTATCAACTACTTTTTTTTTAAAGTTTTTAATAAGCAATTAGCAGTTAATAAAACCTATATTATACTCGGCAATACTCGGACACTATCCGATTGTCGACGAAATGAATTCGGCAAACTTCGGACAGTTTCGGAAAAAGGAGGAATTCCTCCCGTTTTAGTCACGTGATGTAAATTGTAATACATTGTATTACCGGATGCTAGTCTGGTTGCCAGACCAAAAGATTCCGACTATTCCTGATGAATCTTACAATTTAGACGTGTAGACGTCGGGGGAAATTGTCAGGTCGGGGAACCAGACTAACCGGAGGCTACCCAACCTCGTCCCCAGGGTGTCGAGCAGTACGCGCCCACCACTACCTGCTCTCTCACCCTGGTATTGGATCATTTGCATGTGCAAGATTTTTGCCGACGTATGCAAATGAGGAACAGTCTGGTGCCTGGATATGCGTTACACATTGGCGTTTGTTTTTGTATGCGGTGTCTGGGGTAAAAACAGAGTCAATTCGTAGCAGCGCGAGCACGGCGTGAGTTACGAAAACACGATTTTTGAAATCAAACTGTTACGATCTTATCAAGACAACATGCAGTATCATATTTCATATTAATATGAGCAAATTGGAAAGGAAATTAGTATTTTCGAGAAGGCGTGGACGAATGATCGCGAAAACATGAACTGCACGTTGTGAATATATAGCACCAAGTACACGATAAAAATCCATTACTGGGAACCAGACTAAGCCACGAGGGCCAACCTCGTCCCCAGTGCTTACTTTATTTCCAACCGCGTTTCCAATAGTAAACCCTGGATAGGAAACTTTCTTCCTGTATCCTGATTGGATACCGCATTTGGCTAGTAATGGATTTTTATCGTGTACTTGGTGTTATATATTCACAACGTGCAGTACGTGTTTTCGCGATCATTCGTCCACGCCCTTTCGAAAATACTAATTTCCTTTCCAATTTGCTCATATTAATATGAAATATGATACTGCATGTTGTCTTGATAAGATCGTAACAGTTTGATTTCAAAAATCGTGTTTTCGTAACTCACGCCGTGCTCGCGCTGCTACGAATTGACTCTGTTTTTACCCCAGACACCGCATACAAAAACAAACGCTAATGTGTAACGCATATCCAGGCACCAGACTGTTCCTCATTTGCATACGTCTGCAAAAATCTTGCACATGCAAATGATCCAATACCAGGGTGAGAGAGCAGGTAGTGGTGGGCGCGTACTGCTCGACACCCTGGGGACGAGGTTGCACGAGGGCCTTTTCTAACTTGTCGAGAAATTCTTATGTTTTTCTTTATAATCTCGATTTTTGCTACCCCACCCCAAAAGGGTAGCAAAATTCCAGCCAAATCATCAGCCTTTTAGTGCGTGCGTGGCTACTACCCGGACGCGTCGACGCGCCCGGATGCTTGCACAAAATTTAAAAACAAAAAATGCGAGTCTAGTTTTCCACGAGATCGTGACAACGTAATTGTTCTTACATTATCTTATTTTAATTTTACTTATAAAAAGTATTTCAAGAAATTATTTGAGTGTATGAACTTATTTGTCATCTGAACTTACAGTTATTTGCCCTTACGTTTTCCTTACTCGCCCTTCGTTTAAAAATGGAAGCGATTAGGCAAAATCCGCGTTGTGATTGGTTAACCTTCCGCACTCTTCTTATTTGCATAAAAACAAGGAATAATTCAACAAAATTAAGTTTGGAAAGGCCTCGCGCGTACTACTAGTCTGGTTCCCAGACCAAAAGATTCCGACTATTCCTGATGAATCTTAGGTCAGGTAGCCTCCAACCTCGTCCCCAGGGCAGCAGTACGCGCCCACCACTACCTGCTCTCTCACCCTGGTATTGGATCATTTGCATGTGCAAGATTTTTGCAGACGTATGCAAATGAGGAACAGTCTGGTGCCTGGATATGCGTTACACATTAGCGTTTGTTTATGTATGCGGTGTCTGGGGTAAAAACAAAGTCAATTCGTAGCAGCGCGAGCACGGCGTGAGTTACGAAAACACGATTTTTGAAATCAAACTGTCAAGATCTTATCAAGACAACATGCAGTATCATATTTCATATTAATATGAACAAATTGGAAAGGAAATTAGTATTTTCGAGAAGGCGTGGACGAATGATCGCGAAAACACGTACTGCACGTTGTGAATATATAGCACCAAGTACACGATAAAAATCCATTACTAGCCAATTGCGGTATCCAATCAGGATACAGGAAGCAAGTTTCCTATCCAGGGTTTACTATTGGAAACGCGGTTGGAAATAAAGTAAGCACTGGGGACGAGGTTGGGTAGCCTCCGGTAATACAATGTATTACAATTTACATCACGTGACTAAAACGGGAGGAATTCCTCCTTTTTCCGAAACTGTCCGAAGTTTGCCGAATTCATTTCGACGACAATCGGATAGTGTCCGAGTATTTCCGAGTATAATATAGGTTTTATTAACTGCTAATTGCTTATTAAAAACTTTAACAAAACTAGTTGATAATTAATACCCATTGCTTTTATTTAGAAAACTTGAAATTCAACACGATTTTGCACTCGGATCGTATACGAGGGGCGTCATGCACTAGTTTGAATTTGACGACCGTTACCGGCATTTTTCAAAACGCGGCGTGCTCTCAATTCGGCTCCGCCTGCTAACAGTGCTGTTTGGGTGTCCAACTTTGAAGATTCCAGGTTAAAATTAGTCAATTTTTTTTACAGAAGTATTAAACTGTATATCATAACTGTATGATATATAAAGCAAGTGATTTTTTTTTTAAATTATCGGAACATTAAAAGCTTTATGTCATAAAGCGAATTCGGAAACGAAGTCGAGCTTTGAAAAAGGGCCGTCAATGTCGTCATGTTTATTTTTAGCCACGGAGGCTGCCTGACCTACAATATTTAGACGTGTAGACGTCGGGGGAAATTGTCAGGTCGGTGAACCAGACTAGCGTACTGCTCGTGCATTTTGACTTAATCTTTGCTCCAGTCGCTTCGGGTCTTCGCAACTCCGCCGCTCTAAGCCACGCTGGCCTTGGCGAAAGGCTAGCTCCCGCAGGGCTGTGCGGGTTCTTTAATTTTGTGCGCAAAATGAAATCCATTTTCAGAGGGTTACAGACGCCCGAAAGTTAAATAAAGTAGTTATTTCGTTAAAACAGTACATACAAATTGAAAATTCGTTAGGAGAAAGAAAATCAACTTTCCCGCGCGTGACGTACGCTCTTTGAGCCAAAAAAACTATTCATCGAGAATGGCACAATGGTGTCACTGAACGGACGCACTTAGTATAGTCTTCGGAGCAAATCCCGAGAACAAATATTTTCTTACTATAATACTAGTCCCACTCAATCGATGTGCCCATTGTTAAGCTATCATAAAGCATGGAGCTGGTTACGTCATGTGCGGTATCCGGTCCCATGCCATCAACTCATCAATAATTGTCGTCAAGTGCTGCTTGTGAAGTTTTCGCGGGAATTGGAACGACGCATGTATAGATTAAGTAATCGCGACACGAAAGGGGCCGTTTGAGGCGAATCGTATTGAAGCTGATCAAGGCGCCTGTATTATTTCAGCATCCATAATACATGTAATCATAATAAACTGATTATGATAAGCTGATTATGAGGGAAAGTGACAACAGTGTCACTACTCATCAGAGATTTCCGCACTCCTCTTTCTCCGAAAGTAAGTTTGTACCACAAAGTAGGATTAATAAAAGGGATGTTCTGCAACTTCTCTATCACATCCAATTTAGGATAGGACTAAATCCGCCTTCTTCCGTATGTAAGTAGGTCGTCGTTCGGAACAAAAGAAATAAAACCTTGGGCCACTTGACGTCCAATAAAAATAGTTCACAGCATGGAAAGCAAACTGTGAGGTAAACGAACTTTTGTAGTCTACGTCATCATGAATGTGGGCGGGACCGCGGTCAAACATCCAGTTTATGCATGCAGTAATAACAAATATCTGATCTGATGACAACAACGGCACGCGGCGCGGCACGGCACGTACGGCACGTACGTCGTCCGTGTAGTATAGTCGTACAGTTGTTAGCGCTAAGCACCAGCTAGCATCACGTACATAAAATCAGGGGTCTACCATCATTGTATGTACGGCTAATGATTCGATCAAGGCCTATCTGTAATTAGAAAGCAGCAAAGTCAGCAATCATGAAGATGACATGGCCTAAAATTTTCGGCTCTTCGTCGGAAGATAATTCGTTGCCACTTTACGATGCGTCCACCGTGGCAGGGCTTCAGCGATTCTTTGGACTATATCCTGCACCAACATTGGCGGAGAACGGAATTCACTCTGTGGCGCTGGCCAACGGGACGAGTAACGACCAATGCGCGGCGGGAAGCCAGGGGCCTACCGAAAATGGCACCGTGGGGTCGGCAGGGGCTGAACACAACGGCACGGTGGTCGGAGCCGGGGTTGAGGCCGGGGCTGGGGCTAAACCGAAGTGCTACATTGCTCGTAACAAGTGGTGGTTCCACCTGTTTTCCATGGGGGCGATGCTCGGTGACGACGTGTTTTATTTCATGATTTTTCCCATGGCAATAGCAAATCTATCGTGGTGGGCCACCCGTCGTATGTTCATCCTTTGGGGCATCTGCATGTACATCGGGCAGGCCAGCAAAGAGTTGTTGAAATGGCCACGGCCAAGTGAGCCGCCAGTTGTGCGCTTGGAGAGACGGTACTTCATGGAATACGGTATGCCCTCCACTCATGCTATGGTCGGTACATTGATGCCCTTCACATATTTGGCAGCTACTTGGAATCATTATGAGGTGAGAAAAAGAGCCCTAAAATACTTTATTTTTTAAATGTTTTAATTTGATTTGTCTTTAGGTTCCTGAAAGTTTTTGAAACGGTTTTGATAATGATAGGTCAATTAGTTGTCACATAACTAGGAGGACCCTAGGAATGAATTCCACACCTGGCCATCACTTGACACCCTGTGCACAAACCCTATGAATTATGAGACTGGCCTGAAAATTTTGAGTGAGTAAATGCTTCAATATTTTTCCTGCTAAATTTGACTTTTTAGGACATCGCTTTCTGATCACTGCAGGGAACAATTAGTGATGTCCGTGTATGGAATTCTTTCCTAATAACGTTATGAATTATGGACATATTATGAATTATGAACATACCAAATATGTATTATTTTACTATTAATCTTGAGAATCTGGAGCAAATGGAATGACATCGAATTATCCGAATGTGTTACAGTTTTCCCTATTAACAAGCGTACCTGTTGAAATATTTCATAAACTAGTTGCAGAACAATTGCAGGCATCTTCTGTGGTTGATAGGAATTTATGTAAAAATGTAGCTGCATGCTTCCCTAAAGTTTGAATAATTTATTCCTGTTCTTTACTCGGTGAAGTTATTTTATTTCCTGTCAATTTTTGTATTCAGTATACATGTATAGGCCTACTAGCCCCAGTCTATGGCCCGCACTGGATCTGCATGATGTGCCATAAGTACATTGCTTCCCAAAGTTGGGGATTTGAAAATAAAAAGAACCCCAAAAATTGTATTTGCAATCATTCTAACTCACACTCGGAAGGCGGGTCTTACTCTTACTTCTCAACATTCCCCCCAAAATAAGAACTTCCCCGTGCTTCCTTCTGGTGAAATTTGTCTCTTATTAAAAATAATTTGTCAACGAAAGTGGAAGTTCATGACAGGCAGCTAGCCGAGTATAAGTAGTCTGGTTCTCTGGCCAAAAATATTTCCCTTTATTTAACGTACACACGTGAAGGGCACCGCGCGTGGTTATGGCCGTATCATATCCGGAAAAAAAACATCGCATGCGGGGTCAGAACAGCCAGCCAATCACAGTGCGAACATCTGGGTTATTTATGCTGAATCGAGGCGCACGGCACTGTGATTGGCTGGCTGTTCTGATCCCGAATGTGGTGGGTTGTTTTCGGATATGATATACCAGGCGCCGTGCCCTTCACTCGTGTACGGGGAAATATTTTGGTCAGAGAACCAACTATACTCGGCTAGCAAATTCATTTTTAATAAGAGTCGAATTTCACCAGAAGGAAGCACGGGGAAGCCCTAATTTTGGGGGAATATTGAGAGGTAAGGGTAAGTGAACCCGCCTTCCGAGTATGAGTTGGAATGACTGCAATACATATTTTGGTGGGTTTTTTTTATTCTCAAATCATCAACTTTGGGAAGCAATGTACGTATGGCCCACGATGCAGAGTCTACTCCAGTGCGGGCCATAGACTAGGGCTACATGTATACCTTTATTTTTTCCAAAGTTTTTGTGTATCTACTTGTAATTTTTAATCCTCAACTATAGTATTCACATACCCTCGGTACCCTGTTGGCCTGTTCTTGGACTCTGCTGGTGTGCTTCAGTCGGCTCTACAAGGGAATGCACTTCATCCTGGTAAGTTTGAAAAAAATGTTTTTTATTAATTTTAAAAAGTGAGTTTGCTAACTTGGCATCATTATTATGGCAGGAGTCAAATTTATGGACCTCTCAGGCAGAGAGTTTTATAAAACACAGGAAAGATTTGCATAGCAAGAGAAAAAAAATTATCAGCCAAAATGTCAAATGTCAAACATTTTGTCGCTATTATGCAAAACAGCCTAACAAAAAAAGATGGGATTTTGAGAAAATTGAGTTGAAATTTCGCACGTTTGCCTCTTTGTGATATGTGAGTGGGTTGGAAACTGAAGTAATGCATAAATGTAACGTTTTGTTATTTCTTCAAATTTTGAGCGTAAAATGACTTTAAGGTTTTCGAAATATAGCCTAATGATTTTTGAGAATTGGGATTCTATCGTGGCTTATCCCTTTTTGACATCTTTAGAGAGTGTTTTGCTGAAGCACTTCTCAGTCAAGACATTTTCGGCTATACTTCTTGGGAAGCCAATTACCATAATTCGAGAGAGAGGACCTCATTCATTTATAAAGCAAATTTTCATATTTTATTCGACGATATTGTAGAGGGTGAAATTTACATGTATCACAAAATTGTAATTATTCCGTCGACCATTATGACGTAATTGCATGTGCAATTTTGGGCTCACACATGCACTTAGAATACACAAATTTACAGTACAGAATTTGTTCAGACAGATAGGTTAAATAAGGGTTAAATGGTAAATGAATGTGCGCTGTCGCACTTTAAAGGGGTACATCGTTCTGAAATCACCGACTTTTCATGTTTAAGATTGTTTACTTATCCTATTTCAAAGGTCTGGTTGAAAGAAGCTAAATGTCTCACCGGTCCTGAGAAAAGACGAGAAAAAAAATACCCAGTTGTTTACTTCTGACGTGATGGAAATGTTGTGGCATACGCATGCGTACTTCAAGCCGTTACCATGCCACCAGCTTCTGTCAGACGATTTAATGTATGGTATAATGATACACTTCCGTATACGTGTACACAAAAGTGTACAAGTACACAGACGCCAACAGTACACACGTTGTTTCCCACATGTCCGCAGGATCTGATTCAATCATGCGACAGGATTTAAAACTTGCACCCTTTTTGAGAGTCAAGATTTTTGACCCCCGAAATTCATTCTCGCAAGAATAACACAAAAACGGCCAAAGTATGGTTGTGTGGACGATTATATTCTACTTTTAAATGCTTTTTCCGATAATATTATTTACATTTAAAACGCCCAAATGGGCGCTTTCCAGGACGTAGTGTCCCTTTAATTTCACCCACTTTATTGGAGTGGGCTATTTGGTTTTTGTACTTTTCCAGTGTCGTTTATTGTCACAGAAATTCTAGTGATTCAAATCTGAGCCCTATCACTTTTTAAAGTGATAGTTACAAGACGCTTGTTTTATTGTGTGAAACATGTTCACACCTTACAGCAAGAGGGTTTCATTTTCTGTCCGTTTTTTCAGCCAGTTGATTCATATCATATCATGCTTATGTAGACTCTGTGTTTAGACATACTGTTTCGTTAACATCATGACTTTGTGCTTCTTACAGCAACTTTACTCCCCTAGAATGAGCTGTTCAATACGATCCGAGATGGTTTGCCCTCGAGAGAAAGAAAGAGTAACTTGAGTACATGTGAGCACACCTACATGTATCATCACAGCAAAAGCTGAATTCCAAGCAAGAGCTCAAGTTTTTTGACCTGTGTTTCACTTTAACTGGCTATTGAATTTAGGTCATGTGACTCTGCTAGGGATGTCCAATTTCGAATAAGTTAGTACATTCAAAACTGCGTTTGACCGAATATTCGATACTTGCCGATCAAGTGTTGCATGCACCAGCTGCAAAATAATGCCTGACGCGCCGGTGTAGCGTGAATATCCGACTCCATGAAATGTGGACTCATTGGTAGTATTGCGCATGCGAGAGTACGATAATATGCTAATTTTTAGGATCATAATGGAAGAGTGACCTGTCACATGCGAGGGATTAACCAATGAAAGGGGAAAAGGGGTCCGATTTCCACAGGAGTCAGATTTTCATATGACACCTGACAAAATAGATCGACCTGCTGATCGACATTTGCGCACGCCTGATGAAGTATCAAGAAGATCATGTGTATATTGACTGAATTTGACTCGCTGGTGTATTCAAACAGTAGTCTGACAATAAAGCGATGCAACTTCACGATCGAAATAACGTCACAGTCATGTGTGTACGTGCTTACTTTTTTTCTACGAATATTTAAACCAGCAAAAAGGTATTCGAATATTCAGTTGATGATCCAATATTCGGTGTGTTCAGGACAACCCTACACTGCGTTATCATTATATGTTGTATGTTTTTTTGGTTTTTTTTTGCGCAGCAGATGAGACAAAATGCTTGGAATTAGGTGAAGTTGTTTCTCCCCCCCCCCTCCCGCTTTTTGTTCTATTGATGCAGACAGTCCAGACGTGCTATTTTGTCTTTCGTCCTTTTTTATTTATTTTGAAAACAGAAACTTTGGCAAAGTGAAGTCACAAAACAGCAAATTAGAAAAGATTTTGTGGATATTGCAGGCTCGGATTTGTGCCTGGCACCCATTGACCTTTTTTTTTTAATTTCTGAACTTCAACATCTCCGTGCTGGGAAATAAAAATGTCCGACTGAAATTGAAACTCCGACCAAACAGCCTTGACCCAGCTAGCTGCCTGTTCATTTGAACTTTGTGTTCAATCAGTCGGAGAAACTGAAATGGTGATAAAGCGATTGTGTGGCCTATAAATGTTTCTATTTTTGTCTGCAAAGCCATTGTTGGCATCTTCAACTGCTGTTTGTTGTCTGTTAAATAAATAAAAAATGAATAGATACAGACTCTTGCAATTTTTTCTGTAAATCTGCATGAAATTCAACTCATAATTCAAAGCACTTTTTGCTGTAACAGCTAGGGAATCTTGAGTTACTGTATTTTGATGAATGCATCAGTTTTTACAAATCTTTTTCTGAGTCCATGTTTGTACAAAGAATAATACGATATAGTTTTAAAGCCTATTATGAAAATATCAGGGAATATGTTGTATAGTCTAAATTAAGTTGATATGTTGAGACTTGATGAAGATTTGGCATTCTTGAAAACCATTTTCCAGAGAATAACTTGGTTTAATCGTGTTCTAGTTTCATGCTCCATATAAATGGGTTTTGTGCCTTATTAAAGGGAGGAATTATATAAGTCTAGAAAACTATGAATTCGCATCTTTTGAAGTGAGACACTGCAAAAAGCCAAATGTAATCCTTGAAGTAATGCCGTGGTTGAATTTTTGTTTTTCATAGGACCTTGTTGTAGGCGTAACCTTAACCGCTGTCCTGATGCTGCTCATCTGGCCCTGGTTGGATGTGATTGACCACTTCCAGCTGACCCATCCCCAGGCTCCATTGGTCATCATCTCTACAGCCGTGTTCCTGTGCATCTGCTACCCAAGCCACAACGGTGTGGCGGCCACACGAGCTGACACCATCACCATACTTGGCTCGGTCTCGGGGACCCTATGTAGCTTCTGGCTCCTCCATCGCGCAGGGATGGTGCCCGATGTTGTAGAGCCCCTGGGTGGGGTCATCGCCTGGCCTGGGTTGGGCGTGGCCGGGGTGATGTTCCTGAAGTACGCCTTTTGCCAGGTCCTGGCACTCGCAGTGTACCTGTCCACCCGGGCACTCCTCCTGCAGGCCATTCCTGTCATCTTCAATACTGAAATCAATGAGAACACCAAGAAGTTGTTGTTTGTGGAGCTGCCATATCGCTACATCACCTTTCTAGTCCTGCTCTTCAGTACATACACCATTTGCCCTATTGTGTTTGCCAAGTTAGGCGTTTAGTAAAGGCTGTTTTTTGAAAGATACTTTTCACTGAGAAACGAATGAACCATTCAAATTGATATGAGTTACTAATTCTTCTCAATTCATGAAAATGAAATAAAACTGCTTCAAACTGCTTACTGACTGGATTGAACTGAAAATACAAACCAACAAATTTAAAGGGCCTAACGTTGGATTCTAGCAGGACCTTAGTCAGAGGCAGAATGACAGGGATACAGAAACAAAAAGCAAGGGACACAAAAAGAAGCATTCACGGGTGGAAGGGGAAACGCAATTCAGTCAATATACAGGCTTGCACAAAATGACATGTCTACTGGCCCTGTTGGAACCACTGTAACTTAAGACCCTCAAAGGACAGGTTTTCTGGAAATGTACCTAAATTGAAAATAAATCTGGGTGTGAAGTTATGACATTGCACATATAATCTGAAAACTGTTTTCTGCAGTCCTTCAGTCATAACCGGAATATCACCGATACAAAGGCTCTAGTCGGGTAACATTGCATTTTTTTTCGTGAGAAGCATGAAACTCGGTGATTTGAACTGTGCATGTGAATCGAACGTGTGTATTATATTCAGGAAATCTGGGTGGTTTTTTTTTCATCACATATATCTTTCAATTCTCCTTGAAACTTTGATAAATGCAGATTACGTATTTAAAGTATAACAACAAAAAAAGATACAATTTTGAAAATCAATGCAAAATTAATATTTTTAACCTTATATTTTACATGTACCTTTATTATATACTTTGAACCATCGATAAGGAATTCTGGTGCCTTGGTGTATACCTTTGTGAAACTGAATGAATGCCTTTTTTTTACAAATGGATTCGCGTAGTTCTTTGCGTCACAAACTAGCAGTACAAAGAGTTCCTGACAAGAGATTCTGCTTGGGGAAGTACTTTCCTTTGTATTTGTATTTTGTATTTTTATTTTATGCCCCCGGCACTTTTGATAGGAAATCTATACCAGACATTTTCCCGCCAATGTGATACTGGCTTTTTCTTTGTACTTAAACTGGATTGGAACCAAGCATGATGTGTACATGTACACCTTTATTAGCCCAATAGTAGTGACTAGTGGAATGAAAGTTCTGGTAGGTCGGGTAACAAATCATTGACAACATCCAGAGTGAATTACATTCTATTTTCGGCAAAGTCACCCAACATAAGGTAGAATCACATTATTAAAAAAAAATTAATTACATAAACAATGTGACGTAAGGAAAGTGCTTTGTGAATGAAAATCCATGCGGCTTAAAGGGTATATTTTAGTGCTTTATACATGGATAAGCGTTAAGGTTCACCTTGAATTGAGGCCGAATGTCATGCATCTCATAAAACTTAACAGTCCAAGATAACACTAAAACAAAGTGCCTACGACAAGCGGTAGTTTCATCGCACAACATTTTGTCAAGACGTTTGTGACAGGTTACAAGTTACCTTGATACTTGTCTTTGATTCACCTTTTATGTTCCGGTTCCTATACTAGAATTCCTTGAAATGTGTGCATTTAGTCTCAAGGGAATGTGTTCATAGCAATTCTAGTCAAAAGACTATTTTTTTTTGTTCGTTTGAGTCTAATGACACTTCCCTGAACTTAACTGTGTTCAGTACGTTCCTCGCGAAATTGATTTGAAAATGAAAAGAACGAGTCAACTTTATTAATAACAAAGAGTTGTACATTTGGGGAATACAAGAGCTTGCAATCGCTGTCTATTCCTTTTGCACTTACAACTGTCCATGATATTTTCTGTATTACATTATGTTTAAATGTATTCTTGGCGTACGGTCTTTACGTATAAAAATATCTCATTAGTATGCGTTGACGCTCTGAATGGCTAGTTGAAACATGGGCTCAACTTTGTTGAATCCAGCATGATACTTTTCTGCTTATACGTGTTCTATATTCTGTACAATACGGGGTCAAGTTTACTTACCTGTCCAATATCTGTTACATTATCACGCTAATGAAGACACAGTGGACCCAAAAGTGGCCAACCAGTCTTGATAAAAGAAGAGGTTGGGTCATGGTGGGTCTGCTGATGTTTGAAATGCGTCTGTGATGTTTATTGGCAGGTATTTCAAAACTAAGCGTATATGGCAGAGCTCTTCGTGTTATACCATAGATTACTGTTTGTTTTACCAACGATAAAGTCTGTTATTAGAGTTTGGACCTTTTCATGAATTATCCTGCTCGATTTGTTTTAATTTGATTTCAAACAGTGTACAACCATGTACATGAATAGAAATCTACATTCTCTTGTGCTTTCATGCCTTTTGGTTGCCTATACACGTAACACAGCCAGCCACCTGGCCTTTTCCCGTGTTTTTAGTTAATATATACTTTTAACCCACCAGTATTTGAAGTGATCTGTGTATATAGCCTAAGCTTAAGCCTAGTTTGCCCAGTTTTCCCCACGTGATAAACGGTGTCACGTGACCGAAACATTCCATTTTTTTCTCAAGTGCGACATGGTCTGTTACTTGTCAGTGAATCGTGATTTTACATGAAGTGTTGCAGCTGTTGTTTGATGTATTATAGCTCAGTGTTGTTTATTTTCTGTATTAAGCATTATCTGTATCCGGCATGTTTTAGAGTTGCTAGTTCTCACGATGGCGCCAAGTATAGACTTACTGTATCAGCATCAGCAATCAACAGTAGCAAATATAATACAACGTAGTGCAGACATGAGTCAATCGACTGCATTTAGAAAACTGGGTCCGATAAACAATCGATGACGCATGCAGTTTTGGCTGATATGGATCATTGTCACGTGCTGCCCGATTGAAATTCACACAATTCGAAAGAGAATAAATATCCTTTTCCGGCAAAAGTCACAATGAAACGGTTCTGTTGGCGTTGTCAAATTCGCTCAGCTTTCGCTTTCACTAATAGTGCGATCCAGCCGTAATTAGAACCATGACAGTGTTATTATAACAGTTGATGTGTTTGATCTTGAGCATAGATTTTATGATTTTCGTTTCCAAAGCCTCATACATTTACATGACTTTAATTGTGAGTAGTTTTGTTGCATTAATCCAAGGACACCAGTTTGCACTGGATTTATTCCTGCATTCATGAGCAGTCAAGGAATAGACCAACAACATGAATATGCTAATTCAGTTCAGCCTATAAATTATGTGTTGCATCGCGTTTGTGCGTGTATGAGTGTTGCCATCAGCACGAAGGCCCCCGTTGGGAATCGATGCAATATTTTTTTTATTTTTTTTTAATATTTGGTGCTCATGGATATTAACATATTTTATTTTGAAATCACGTTTTGTGGACTCATAATGAGTGATTGATTATATATGTCAACATTGGTCTCCATGGTTCAAAATGTTTTCTGTGGTTTATTACATTTGAATGAAAACAAACATAGTTGGGTTTCTGTATGCTTCAATTTAACGGCTTTGCGCGTTATTGCAGGTCTGAGCCTATATAGTAAGTTCGTTGACACAGTGCTGGTTTTTGCATATGACCCAATATTTCGAGGACAGAAAGCAAGGAATTGAATACTGTTTCCGTGTGCATGTCATACTATACATGTAGTACATGTACAAGGCATTCAGTGACCCAAGCACAGGTTAATGATATTCGTTTTCTGTCATAATAAGTGTATTGGTGAAGAAAGAACCAGACGATCGTGTCAATGTACACATTTTCTATCATGTTTCAGATTAGTTGAGATGTATATTAATTATTATTGTAGATATTGTAAATTACTCAGGTAAACATTAGAGAAAAGTTACTAAATCAGTTCATATGATTTATATAATTTGAAAACGGAAACAAAAGATGCGAAATCGTAAAAATACATAATATAAATCGACGTATGTATAGTATAGAACGTTGTGCAGTGAGACATGCAGTGATGTGTTCTGTGATATTTACCTTAAGAGCTCGATTGCTGAATATTTCAGTAAATGACGGTTCTGAGAAAGCGAAAATAATATGTCCTGATTAAAGTAATGTGTCTTTCGTGTCTTTTATTTTGAAGAAGTGAACAAATTCACCACGGGATGTGGTTGCATGATGATGTTGTTTTTGATCGGCGAATTACAAATTGGAATTGAAACCGAGGCACGCGGTGCTAAGCCACTGTATGATAATTGAGGACCTTTTCTTTTTAAAAACTTTTTTCGGCAACGGGGGTTATGCCCCCCTCCCCCTAAAAAAAAATGAGGCAGCGCTGAGCTGCGTACGATTTGGTTAAAGTGGTCAGAAATTGCCTCAGATCGCACCACAGAGCATATACGATCCAAAAGTTTTTTCAGGGCCCTAAAGCGGCCCCGAACCCCACGCCGTAATTTTTGGGACTAAGTTTTGGAGGACAATTGTTTTTTTAACCCCCCCCCCCCCCAAAAAAATGTGTTTATAGACCTTTCTTTTGTTTGTAAACATTGGCGCCATTTTATATGGGCTGCCGCAAGCGCATAAATTGAAGTCGTGGTTCGCATAACGCCCTCAATACATAGTAAAAGGCATGTTTAGGTATTATGTTGTAGCTTTGTTCACAAAGTTGTATTTCTAACAACCAAATAATATGTTGGTTATCTGTAATAACTCTTCTTCATTTTTGCAGTGTTGGGCCTTCCATAGTTTTGCAACCCGTGGTTGGCAAAATGTGCAGTTTGCCAACCAAGCGTAGAAAGGTCTATTGGGACTAGTATGTCGCCATTTTCGCCAGAGGAACTGACATCATTTTCTCGCGATGGTTACGATCAAACCTATATTTGCTTTGCGTCGAAATTTTTTTAATGAAGATGCGTTTTCCGATATTTTGCTGAAAGCGATATCTTCTTGTATGAGCGGACATTTCGACAGAATATTTTTTAATAACCCACTTCAGATTTATTGTTTTATTGATCCTTGAATCAGTATAAACATTTCTTTTTGCAAACGGAAATGGTGTCGATTACCTTTACGTGTGTGAAAAGCAATAAAATGTTCGATAGCTGGGAAATTATGGATCAGCTAGGCTAAAGTACAATGGGTACGAATATGCAAGTACACATGTATAAAGCGTTTGAACAAGAGTTTGTTCACCCCTGTACAAATGGTTGCACTGAGTGATTGAACTTTGCACATGCAGCTTGGCAGACTAGCTACTTGAATGCGCATAAAAGGCATGCAAATATCTACGGCGAGCAAATTTAACATTTAATCCCGAGGTAGAAATATCTCTATTTCAAATACATGGTGCACAATATCTCTATTTCAAATAACTCAGAGATACATTTTCGAATAGAGATTTATTTCTAATAGACCTATTAAAAATAGAGATATCTCTTTAAGATTTAGAGAGGTCAGTGGTCGTCCAACTCGACATTTGGTGCGATGCAGAAAAATATAAATCTTGGGGGTTTGAAATTCGCGTCTTGTGTTTCACGGCAGCCTAGCCATGGCAACGCGTAGAGATGCGTTATATGGCGGACCCTTTAAGGCTCGCTAAAAAGTAGGTGCGTTACGTCATACGATCAAGGGCGGATCCAGAACCCATTGGGGGGGGGCAAAAAATTGTCCCCCCGAGAAGTAGGTCTAAAAAATTACGGCGAGGGGTTGGGGGCCCGCTTAAGGGCCCGGCAAAATTTTTGATTCTAGATGCTCTGTGGTACCATCTGAGGCAATTTCTGACCAATTGACCACTTTAACCAAACTGTTTTGAGGAAACGGTGGTGTACGCAGTGCCGGCCTTTATTGCGACGTCAATACAAAAAAAATTGGGTTCTTCTTTTTTTTCCCCCCCCCCCCCCCCCCCCCCCCCCCGGTTCCGCCCTTGCACACGATGACCTATCTGTTGACACAACGTGTGAGACCGGAAATATCACTATACTATATATCTCTGTAGATAGAAATAGAGATCTCTATCATAGAAGTAAGATTGAATAGAGATACATGTATCTAAATGCGCGCGCCATACATATCCACTCGCTTTTATTGTGCTCGTCATGCTCCAGTTATACATTTTCCCGCTGGAATATTAAATGAGCACTATACAAAAAATATATGGCCTACATTTATTTGGTTGTTGTGGCGCCATAGTCTTGGCGAGGGATTTGTACATTTTTCACACGGCAACAAGGACTACATTAGAAACTGGTTGGGTAGTTTCAAATGAATGTTGTGTAATTGGGGCAAGGCTATATTTACCATGATACTGTTTTTAATTCATGAACGATACCATTCATGCATGCTTTATGTTGTGTATGCCCAACCTAATTTTTAACATTTAATAACTTCAGCGTTCCCATTCTTTGTCAGCAACCAAGGCTCATATCCTATCTGATTGATGATCATTCATGTTTCATATAAAAACCTCTAAACGTGCAACATGTGACCATATCTTTTGTTCGTTTAACGCATTAGATTAGGTGTCAAATTGCTGGGTTTTTTTTATTGTACCCTAATTAAATTTAATAAATATAATGTTCATGATTCCTAAAATGGACTCTGTACCTTTCGTCTCTTCAAAAGCCAGCTTTTCTCTTTGTTGATATTAAGGGTTTTTTGTTATAAACTGCATGTGATATCCCTACTGTTTTCGGATGATTCTATCATGGAATTAAGTAAATTCTTTGTTGAAGTGATCCTTATTATATTGAATTGATACTAACTATAAAATAAATGTAATTATGTTTAAGATTCTACACTGAATTTAAGGGGAACCTCCGTTCATTATTACTGTTAATGGTTTACTTCCTACCCGCATCGCCTGTACCACACGGCACGCCCGACTCGTGCTTGTGATCACAAAGTTCGTTTCAGTGTTTGCATGAGTTATCAAGCCGGCTCGTTGCCTGAGCAACCATGCACTAAGTGTTAAATATTAACTGCTAATTAAGTTAATGATTGACATCACTTTCATTCATTATTACCCCCATCTGCCCCAATTCGCATGTTAATAAGGAAATGACATGGTATGTTAATAAGGGAATATAAATTCGGTGATTAGGCCTACAAACGGTAAATTCCGCGATATTGGAAAATGGAAATATTTATCAGTGAACAGGGTGAGTCAAAAAACAAACAGGAAACCCAGATAGCAGGACCATTTTTGTAATGGAGTTCTGCATGTAGCACTTTCAAAATGTAGGATAAGAAACCCAATTTATAAACTTTCTTTTGGTACAATGAATCATTTAAAATATTTATGTATTTTTCAACTTTGTCATATGGAGTTTTAAACACAAACACCGTTTTAATGTTCTGTCCACGGATCACAAAAAAAAGTGTTCTATCAGCACTAACGAAAACAATTCACGAACAACTCTATGTCAGTTGGTTTCGTTTTGATGAAAGGACACTGAATACGTTGTTGGTGATCTGACAGATTAGGTTGTGTCTAAAATTCCGTAACTTGAAAAGTACATGACTGATTTGAATAATTTGTGAACTAAAAGAAGGCTTGTTAATTGGGCTTTCATATACTAGATTTTAAGTGCTACATGCAGAATTTCATTTAGATATATGGTCCTGCCATTTGGGTTTTCTTTTATTTGACTCACCGTGTACATTCATCATTTTGAGGTCGCCAAAATTTGGTGTTTTACTATATACAGTCATGTAAGCCATATTGCAAAGATCTTGGTCACACTACAAACTTAAAAGAAATCCACTTAACTTTAACATTTGACACTTGTAGGTATTTCAAGCAAGCAACGAATTCCATCGAATGTTGTACCAGTATTAATCTGTCAAGTTTGGAAATCACATTTCTTGAATCCTTCAATATAAGCGAAAGCGGGCCAGACGGAATAATTTCACGGGGTTTGGGGGATAAATTCAAATGGTCTTATATGAAACGTATATCACTGTACATAAGTTGGGCAAAATGGGTTGATAATTCGACCAATAACGGTCGAATTATCAACTGCCTACACTCTTGGGCAAATTCTTCCTAATGGTTTGAAAGTTTTACCCAATTCAGCCCAATATGAGGTAATTTCATACCAATGCTGGGTAAATTACATTGCCCCCAAAAAGTGTTTTATCCAACCTTTTTACTAGCCACATATCTATACAGTTAGGCCTATATTTTTTGTATTCGTCATCTGTCCACTTCTGTACAGATGGTTACAACTATGGATGGAATCCATTTTTCAAAGGCTTGTTCAAACTTGGCCACTTCAAACATGGGGCTATTAACAGCTCCATGCTTCGAATGGACAGTCAATATTTACTTATCCAAATAATGTTTGCACGTAGGACCAACGCGGCCATTGACAGTCATAAAATAAACAGAACATTAATTCGCAATCAATATTCGGGAGGATAAACTGCAAGCGTACAAGCTTGCGCACGCGCACTAGATCAAGTAACCGATGAACGGCGATCAGTTTGTTTTTATTGTATTTTGCGCGCTCTATTCTAGCCTCTTGTATAGCAGGTGTGTGATGTTAATAATTATATCGCGTTGCATGCCATGTCATGTTGGTTTATCTAAAGCACATTGCTGACCAATTCCGTGGAGTCATGCTGAAGGTGAACTTGAGGTAAACTTCTTCAAGCATCAACGCCCGTTTTGACATCGACACTTTCCTTTCGCTTAAAGCATGGAGGATAGGAAGGAATATGTCTATTCCTTCCTCCATTCTTAAAGTGACAAAGGGGTGAGACTTTTGGGGAAAAAACACCCCTGCTCTTCCCCTCTCAACTCTGTTGAAGTATTTACCTCAAGACAAGGGCGGATCCAGAACACAAATTTTTTTTTGGGGGGGGGGGGCACACATTTTTTTGGACCCCTCAAAAAGTGGGTCAAAAAAAATTACGGCATGGGGTTCGGGGCCCGCTTAAGGGCTTCGAATAATGTTGGATTCTAGATGCTCTGTGGTGCGATCTGAGGCAATTTCTGACCACTTTAACCAACGTGTTTTTTTTTGAGGAAAAGATGGTGGTGTACTCATTGCCTGCCTTTATTGCGATGTCACATAAAAAAAAAAAAAAAAATTGGTCTCGTTTTTTTGGGGGGGCCATGGCCCCCTTTGCCCCCCGATCCTACCATTTGGGTTTTCTTTTATTTGACTCACCGTGTACATTCATTATTTTGAGGTCGCCAAAATTTGGTGTTTTACTATACAGTCATGTAAGCCATATTGCAAAGATCTTGGTCACACTACAAACTTAAAAGAAATCCACTTAACTTTAAGTTAATTTACATCTGACACGTGTAGGTATTTCAAGCAACGAATTCTATCAAATGTGGTACCGGTGTCAATCTGTCAAGTTTGGAAATCACATTTCTTGAATCCTTCAATATGAGCAAAGCGGGCCAGACGGAATAATTTCACGGGGTTTGGGGGATAAATTCAAATGGTCTTATATGAAACCTATATCACTGTACATAAGTTGGGCAAAATGGGTTGATAATTCGACCAATAACGTCGAATTATCAACTGCCTACACTCTTGGGCAAATTCTTCCTAATAGTTTGACAGTTTTACCCAATTCAACCCAATATGAGGTAATTTCATACCAATGCTGGGTAAATTACATTGCCCCCCAAACAGTGTTTTATCCAACCGTTTTATTTAGCCACATATCTATACAGTTAGGCCTATATTTTTTTGTATTCGTCATCTGTCCACTTCTGTACAGATGGTTACAACTATGGATGGAATAAATTCTTCAAAGGCTTGTTCAAACTTGGCCACTTCAAACATGGGGCTATTAACAGCTCCATGCTTCGAATGGACAGTCAATATTTACTTATCCAAATAATGTTTGCACGTAGGACCAACGCGGCCATTGACAGTCATAAAATAAACAGAACATTAATTCGCAATCAATATTCGGGAGGATAAACTGCAAGCGTACAAGCTTGCGCACGCGCACTAGATCAAGTAACCGATGAACGGCGATCAGTTTGTTTTTATTGTATTTTGCGCGCTCTATTCTAGCCTCTTGTATAGCAGGTGTGTGATGTTAATAATTATATCGCGTTGCATGCCATGTCATGTTGGTTTATCTAAAGCACATTGCTGACCAATTCCGTGGAGTCATGCTGAATGTGAACTTGAGGCAAACTTCTTCAAGCATCAACGCCCGTTTTGACATCGACACTTTCCTTTCGCTTAAAGCATGGAGGATAGGAAGGAATATGTCTATTCCTTCCTCCATTCTTAAAGTGACAAAGGGGTGAGACTTTTGGGAAAAACACACCCCTGCTCTTCCCCTCTCAACTCTGTTGAAGTATTTACCTCAAGACAAGGGCGGATCCAGAACACAATTTTTTTGGGGAGGGGGGGCCAAATGTTTTTTGGACCCCTCAAAAAGTGGGTCAAAAAAATTACGGCATGGGGTTCGGGGCCCGCTTAAGGGCCCCGAAAAAATGTTGGATTCTAGATGCTCTGTAGTGCGATCTGAGGCAATTTCTGACCACTTTAACCAATTTTTTTTTTAGGAAAAGATGGTGGTGTACTCATTGCCTGCCTTTATTGCGATGTCACATAAAAAATAAAAAAAAATTGGTCTCGTTTTTTTTGGGGGCATAGCCCCTTGCCCCCCGGATCCGCCCTTGCCTCAAGACGCCGTAGTCCCTCGCCTTGGAATGGATTCGACTTCTTTTTTTTAAGACTTGGCAAAATCCTTGTGAAATAATCATTTCGGCAAGAAGGTGGTTATAAATGAAATTCTAACAAGTAAAAAGAAGACAAGAATAGTGATTAGAACTTTGCCTGGATTTGTTTATTCATGCTTGATGCATTTAAATACACAATTTACACTTTTTTTGTGTCATAAATTAATGAAGTTCTTTCACTTTTGGAAAACACTGCGAGCATTACGAAACGTGTTGGCACCAGTCTTGTCGAGCTAATCATTTCACTATATTAGTTTCTCCCTAAAAAGTCATTTTAAAAATATATTTTTTTATGTACATGTCATATATATATATGTATATCAAATTTCTGTCAATAAACTTATATTTACATAAAGGTAATCAGACTTAAACATTCGGTATTGTTTAGTAAAACACATCCACGCACTCCTTTCTAAATTGACAGGATTCGAATTATCTCTCAAAGCGACAAGATATCAATCTTATCATTTTATAGACTGCCTATGTAGTCTTGACGGCGCGACAAGTTCTTGTTTTCTGTATCTCCTCATATAGGAGAATTTTTTGACTCTGCACGCTCGCTCTCACATCTTTTAAACAGTTCTAACACGTACAAATGCAATCTAAACTTCAGGCTTGAAATCCATTTCATGCAATTCCCCTAGCTCGTCGGATCCAATACCCCTAGTCTGGTTGCCTGACCCCATATTTTTCTCCTCTTTTTTTTTGGGGGGGGGGGGGGACGGGCATTGTTGTTATTCAGTCAACCAGTTACATTAAAGCATTTTAAAGTACGGTCGTCGTCGGGCTACCACTAAAGTGGATAGCAAGATGAACTGTGGATACAAAGAGCCCCGGTTCGAATCCACGTCGTCGCTGCTCATTTTCATCGACTATATTTCTTCGCTAAGTTTATCGTTGAGATAATTTAAATTTAAGGGAAAAAAGAGAACCAGAACCTAAGTGTCTTGCAATGATTCAAAGAAAAAAACTGAGTTATGCATGACTTGGCCCCAACCCTCCTCGGAAAAAAAAATATGCGGACGGGAAACAGTCTACAATACCCGTATACCCCCAGTCTACAATACCCGTAACCCCCAGAGAAATTGACATGACGCAAGAGGGCGCTTCGTTAAGCCGTTCCAGGTTGATAAACACGGCACAACGGCGACCGGACGGCCAACACCCTAAGGACTTGATTTCAAGTCGATTTAAAAACTCGGTTTCCTCTCGCAGTCTGCGTTTTTCGAGAATTACCCATGAGGAAATTTCCTCACTGAAAAGCGTGACCCCATCTGCGGCAGGTTTCAGAACCACCGGAATCCCCCGCCCCGGCCATGTTTTGGATTTTACTGCATGCACCAAGAAAGGGAATCATTGGTGCCATTGTTGCAGCACAGTTTCTTTCGATAACTGTAGAGAATGGACGCATCGGCTTCGTCTCGGGCTACAGCGCCCTTCTTCCCTCTTTACAAAAAAAAATGTAAAAAATGGTAAACTATACAAAATGACTCCTTAGTTATTAGGGGAAAAACCTATTCGATAGGTTTTTGGATGACGTGGATGTAGTAAGAAGGGTTGTCGCCCTCCTTGAGAGTCTGGAAGTCCCCATACACGGTGTGCTTGCTGTTTTCACCGAAGGCTTCCTTGAGGAGTTCCGTGAAAGCATTCAGGCGGTGAGGATAGTAAGACAGACGGAACCTGCAAAGAGGAAAGGAGACCTTTCAATAACATCACAATGACACTCATGACTCAGCTCATTTTGTATTAACTTAATGCCACATACAATAGACATTGTCCACAGTAACTGTGTTCTGTAAACAAAGTTCCAGTGTTTATCTTCCCTGCATACGCCCTATATTTGTTTCTTTTTTTTTTATCAAAGAGCGGTTCACGTTGCACATTATTGTTGCCGACAGCGTTGTGAGCATGATGTTGCAACTAAAAGACGGGCCTTTCGCAAAGAGAAAGGTCACAGATGACTTTACGTTAAGACCTTCGTTCGTAATCACCACCCTACCTAAAGACTCTACCGCTAATCTCCCTAACCACAACTTGTAAAGGAAACAGGAGCTTCGCAAGGCATTGTTGGTTGTTGTAATGACCAATACAAGTTTGTAATAGTCTGGTTCCCAGACCAAAAGATTCCGACTATTCCTGATGAATCTTAGGTCCGGTAGCCTCCGGTAATACAATGTATTACAATTTACGTCACGTGACTAAAACGGGAGGAATTCCTCCTTTTTCCGAAAATTTCCGAAGTTTGTCGAAGTCGTTTCGTCGACAATCGGATAGCGCCCGAGTATTTCCGAGTATATAATATAGGTTTAATTAACTGCTAATTGCTTATTAATTTTATTTTAAATGAGTTGATAATTAATATTCATTGTTTTCATTTAGAAAACTTGAAATTCAACGACGATTTTGTGCATCAAATATACTCGGATCGTACGGCCGAACTTTTTGCTGCGTCATGTACAATTTTGAATTTGACGACCGTTACCGAGATTTTCCAAAACTCGGTCTTCATTCGGCTCCGCCTGCTAACAGTGCTATTTGGTTCCGTAATTTTGAAGATTCCAGATCAACATTACTCAATGTTATCTTACGAAAACATCAAACTGTTTTATTATAATTATATGATATTACGAAGCAAGTGATTTATTTAAAAATTTGATCAGAACATTAAAAGCTACAAGTGATAAAGCGAAATCGGAAACGAAGCCGCGCTTTGAAAAAGGGCCATTAATGCCGTCATGTTTATTTTTAGCCACGAAGGCTGCCTGACCTACAATTTAGACGTGTAGACGTCGGGGGAAATTGTCAGGTCGGGGAACCAGACTAAGTTTGTAATACATTCAAGTCGCAAGTGTCATGCGCACACGAAAGACCCCAGAGCTCGGAGGATATATATGCCACAAGTGCACTTGTATTTTAGGCGTTGAATGCGAGGGTAGACCTACTTGTAGACTTCACCGTCAATTTCCTTGTGTTTTTTGCTGTCTTCATTGTTGTGATCATCGATGGAGATGAAGTAGTCTAACGTCACCATAGAGGGCCGGCCGTTGACGTACAACACTGATGTCTGGATATCTTTAATGCAATTACCCTGCGGATTTAAACCAAGTCATAATTATTTAAAAAAAAAAAATTCTGATGAGGGAGAGTCAAAACAAATTAAATAAAACCGAACCCAAATGGCAGGAACATTTTTGGGGGGGAATGAAGTTTTGCCTGTAACACTTTCATAATCCAGGATATGAAAGCCCAGCCATTAAGCTTGCTTTTAGTACAAGTGTCATTCAAATCAATTTGGTACTTTTTAAGTTACGGAAATTTGAACACAAACACCGTTTTAAAGTTCTGTCCACGGATCACAAAAAAGTAAGTGTTCTTTCAGCAAAACGAAAACAATTCTCATAGGGATGCGTGTGAATTGTTTTCGTAACATAAAGTCTTGTAAAGCTGCTTCTTATGTTTCTACAGCATCTCGATCCCTTCAAAGCATCGTTTGCTGCTCATCAATAAATCAGTGCCAGCATTAAAATAAACCCTTAACTTTGGCAATGTATTCGTAATGACATCAGTCTGAAGTTTACCACGTAATAGATGTTCTTGATGGGTGCTCTGCCGGTGTCTATGATAGAGTCGTAGTTGCGATGGTCGATGATAAGAACCCCGCCTGGTTTGAGCATGGTGGCGAAGTTGGCCAGGGCCACGCGGTGGTTCTCCTGGGTGCCCTCGAAGTCCGGCAGATGGGCGAAGGAGTTGCCGAGGCAGATGATGGAATCGTAACCCTCTCCCTCTCTAGGGATGTCTTCTGGCAGGGTCAGCCAATTGGCAACCTCAATTTCTGTCCAAAAGATAAATAATAAGATTCAAATTAACCTACGCAGTCGTCAACGTAAAATATAATCATACTGGCAAACTTTTCATGGTGTCGAAAATCGTGACGGATTTGATTCATCCTGAAACTTGATTCATCCAATATTCGCTCTTTTCACACTCCGCCATTGGGCATGCAGAGCCTCGATCTGGCAACTTTACACAATAAAAATAGCCGGTTCAGTTATCTGAGCCCCGACATGGGAATCACTGAACCGGCAATATTTACATGTATTGTGTAAAGTTGCCAGATCGAGGCTCTGCATGCCCATGGTGGAAGTGTGAAAAGAGCGAATAGCATTGAAATTTAAAATCCTTTTTTTTGTTGGCGGGAATAATTTTTACAAAAATAGTCATTGGTGACGTTGTTCACGAGAATAAATGTTCGCTACTCGGGCACGTACTGTTCTAAATTTCACCTTACCTTGTTAGAAAATGGTGTCAAGTATTTTTTATTCACTTTTAACAGGAAAGGTGTCAAAACAACCTTGATTTTTCAACGTGATCAGCGGCGTAAAGCCAAGGTTCTCATCCTGCTTTTTTTTTGGGGGGGGGGCCTGGATGTTACAGTGGAGGGATGCCCAATTTCTCCGTGCTCAAAGGTAGATATGTTGCGTTTCACCGGACACCCGGCCTCCGTAAATCAAATAGTGGGGTGGGGGGGCTGGACACCATCCTCAGTGGGGGCGCTGTTCAAAACCGAATTCATGGTCATTGTCAGACAACAGGTATAGGTATCGCTAAATGCGTTTCACGGGACGTTAAAATAAACAGCCAATCGGAGAAAAACAGGGTTTCGCCCAAAATAAATTTAAAATGTGAAAAAAGGCACTTTACGTCAAACCCACTAATCATTATTCCGTGATTTTTGCCGATTGCCAAATTACCAGTGTGGGGGTGGGGGCTGACGATTTTTTTTATGGTAGGCGTTCGCCCCACCACACCCCCTCCCTGCAGCTATACGCCGCTGCGTGATTGCAGAAGCTGTAATTTTCACATCAATGACCACGGGAAAATGTTGGCAGTTAATAAGGATTAGATTTTCGAAACGTTATTTTGTGTTCCTCAGTGGACTCCTTAATCACTGCTATAGACCCATGGCACTGAATAATGCTCAATAATGTTTTCCAGAATGATATGCCATGCATGGCGGGGTACTTTATGGGAGCTCTCAAGATTCCCACGTTTTACTTCTAGTAGGAGCTGGGAGTTTAGGGTACCGGGTCTTATCGGCGCATTTCATAACTAGTACGCACAGTAGGCAGTGCAAAACTACCAAAGCTTTGGCAAGCCTTGGTTTCAGAGCTAGCGCATGCATAAGACACCTGATTGCCTAATTACCCCAGTGGTCAAAGCATTCTTCTTTACGGCGGGCCCATCTCTCTCTGAAAGCATGCAGGACCATCTTATCGGAGGCATCACAACTCATGACACGGAAACCTGCCTCCAGAAGCATCACAGAGTCGATGCTGAATCAAAGACAAAAGAACGGACGTGGAATGGGGATGAATAAGAGCATGGAGGTACCTCCATGATAATTAGAGCGCACCAGGATTTTTCCTGTTCATATATTAATGACAGAATGAGGCTTACCCAGTTCCACACGCTGCATCGAGGACGTAGTGGCAATTTCTTGACCTGAGTAGGTCCACCAAGAAATGCCTGTAGTTCTCCGTCCTGTCTGTGCGACTACCAATGTAGTATTCCCAGACCTTGGCCGCCTTACCGTCGGCGTACTGGTCGGGTATGCCCTGAGCGGCGACGCCCAGAGAACGGGTTCGGTATACGCTGTCCACCATGTTGGTATATCGTGCTTAGTCGCAAACTGTTTGAACGTCTGCGGAAAGGAATTGAGGGGTGACGGAAGGATAAGAATTACAGATGAGCAAGGATTCGGTTCATAAACTTACAGCATAGTACAGGGTGAGTAAAAAAACCGAAACACAAATGTCGGGACCATTGCTTTTAGTGAAGTTCTAAATGTAGCACTTTCACAATCTAAACTCAATTTATAAGCTTTCTTTTACTACAAGAATCATTCAAATCAAGCACCGTTTTAATTAAAGTTCTGTCCACGGATCACAAAAAGGTAAGTGTTCTTTCAGCAAAACAAAAACATACATGATTTATAGGGATGTGTGTGAATTGCTTTTCGTTTTGCTGCAAGAACGCACACCTTTTGTGATCCGTGGACAGAACTTTAAAATGATGATCGTGTTTAAAATTTCGTAACTTGAAAAGTACAAAAACAATAGTCCCGACATATGGGTTCCGTTTTTTTACTCACCCTGTATAGCACATTTTAGGCCTAACTTTCCCGACATGGTAAAATTATTAGTTACTTATTGTACTGGGACCTGTTTCAGAGATCCATTCAGATAGTTTCGAGTCGAGATTGACCGGTGACACACTGGGGAAATTGGGTCCAACAGGGGTGGGAGTGGCGCTTATAGGGCCCAATTTCTCAGAATAAGTCTTATTTCGTGCCTCTCCGAAATTCCGAGTGGGACACAAGGGAGAGGCTTCGAGCGGGGGGGGGGGGGGGGCCCCCCCCACAAGGGTGAAACCGTATTGGACTAACTGTATAGCCAGCCATAAATCCCTTTTTCGTAGCGGCCATCAAATGTGATTTTTGTTGTTGACATAATTAAAATCTGTTGAAGAGTTTCTTTAGATGACTATCTCGCTGTTAACACACAAAAAAATAATTTTAAAACGCAAGTCATGATAAGGTGGCATGACTTGCGTTTTGCAATATTGTTATCGACTAAGTAAACAAGTAAAAAGACCATTTGGTTAAAGTTTCGAAAATTGGTTACTTCCTGCCCGTGGTTACCCGTCAGTGGTTATCTGTGTGTCACCGGTAAATCCCGACTCGAAACTATCTGAATCAATCTCTGAAACAGGTCCCAGAATAATGAGCAACTAATAAAACATAATTTTACCATGTCAGGAAAGTTAGGCCTAAAATGTGCCATGCAGGGTGAGTAAAAAAACGGAACCCAAATGTCGGGACTATTGTTTTGGTGAAGTTCTGCATGTAGCACTTTCAAAATATAGACTATGAAAGCCCAATTCATAAGCTTTGCCTGCATACTGTGTGAAAATTATGAACCAAAAAAGGGTGAGGGGATCGTTCCCCACCTTTTTACTATAGGGAATGTGCCGTATATGAGGAGTACATTCTATGACATGCAACAATACGGTACTTTAAACAAATCTCGATCACGTGACTCCCATCAATGCATGACGGTCATTGCGTCAACAAAACCAAACTATAGGTTTTCCTGGCTCTTTTGAAAGGGTTTTTTATTCAAATTCACCAACTCTCTATACATTCAAATTCGTCCACGAAAAATTTCACGCGCTTTTATATACTAAATCCATTTAGTTAGTCATTTACCATTCAATTTTTCGAGAATATTCGTCATTACAGATCAAATTCGTCTATGCTGTTGCCGGATGGCAGCATTCAGGGATCAAATTCGTTTTATATCAATCAATTGGACGAATGTGATTTCTGAATCCGAGACGAAATCGAGTAGGCCTACTCTGGGACGAAAACGTGTTGTCAAAGTTTGAATTTGCTTGAACTGAATTTGAAATTGTCTGACAAAAGACGATGTTAAACATTGGACGTGCACTACGTCCATGTTTAAGGACGAATTTGAATATTAGAAACAATCAATTCGAATGATAAACGTTTTAAATAGCTGGGAATATAGGTTTTCCCGGCTATTTTAAAACGTTTGTCATTCGAATTCACAGTTTCTAATTTTCATATTCGTCGATTAACATCGATTCAGAGCAATGTGTGTAATTTTGTCCTTTGTCAAACAATTTGACATTCATTTCAAGCAAATTCAAACAATGGGCACACGTTTTCTCCCGGAATATTAGATTTTGTTTCGTCTACGCCAAACCTTGTTATTCAAAAATCAAATTGGTGTAATTGATTTCTATAAGACGAATTCGATCTCTGAATGCTGCCATTCGGCCAAAGCTTCGAGAAATTTGATCTGTATAATGACGAATATTCTCGACCTGGTGACTAAAGAGGGCGACCAAACTTTAAAATTGAATGGTAAATGACTACATTGGTTTTGTCGAGAGGCCCGTGAAATTTTTCGTGGATGAAAATGAATGATAGAATAGTTACATTGGAATGAAAAACCTCTTAAAATAGCCAAGAAAACCTATATTACAACTCACGGCTGCAGAATCGGATGAATGTGAAAGTTGCTCTCTTCGCGCAATAGTTTTTTGTTTATATTTTCTAGCAATATGAAGTATTTCACTTTAGAATGAGACATCGAACAAACTCCGCCAAGTTATGGTGTGGAATAATTACTCGACTTTTTATCTTCGGAATATTTTGTGATCCAAGCGTATCTGTTTGTACGTTAGAGGCGCAAAAACAACAGCAGAATGAAAGCCTTTTTACAATTATGAGCTGGTTTTCCAGACCAATTTCACCAAATGGCCGATTTTATTTCACAGATGCTTTCTATATGCTATGTATCTCCTATTTTCTCGTAGTCCCGCACTGTTTTCGGTTGGTTTTTTTTTCCTGTTGCACCCTTCTGCCAGCACATTATGTCATAAAACTTATCAAACTGTCTAACTCTTGATATCTAATGATTAATGTAGGGTCTTATCAAAATTGAATGCATACATTTCAACAATTGGCCGCACAGAAATCATTTAAGTCTTCTAAATAACGATAGTTATACCAACTGTAAAACTCAAGTTTGAATCTAAAATAATGTACACGTATGGTAACTTTACCGCAAATCCGTAGAGCTTCCAAAGATGACTGCTGCCGAGGATGTCCAAGCGATGTGTGCTGGCGTGTTTACATTTTTGAGCCCATTTATAAAGCGCTGCGGCAAAGCTGTTGACACTAGACTGGTGCTCAATTCGTGGCCTTGTCACTTCATCAATAATGCACTGCGAGTTTCTAGACGCTAAGCCGATTTCCAATAACAACAAAATCAATATCAGTCGATATTTTTGGCATATCTCCGAGCGATTAGTCTTGACAGATAATGATCCGGATTCATCCGGTTATATCTAGTTCCCCCATCGTAAGGCCTCATACGATATCAGCTGATCTGCTATGTCAACAAATATTGCATGGCTTGTATACAAGCCGTGAACGTATAGTAGTACAACTTTAGTTGTGGAGTCGTTAGGTACGGTGGGTGGCCGCAAGGGCCATTTCGATATTGCGGACAAAATTTCGCGAGGCTAGAAGTCGCCAACAACCCGAAACAAAAATGTCCATTTTCTAATATACTCGTTGCTTTCTTCTTCTTCAAAAGTTTTCTCAGGGATTCTTTTAAAAACGAAATTAAAGCCCTTACAATTATGTGCATCGTTCCTTTCTGATCTTGGAAAGTTGTGGAACTAGGATACAGCTCAGGGTTACATAGGAGTGTGTTCTCTATGATTTCAGTTTGGTGTCAACAAGATAACAACTGATATATCAAATACACTGTTTAGAAGAAGGCCTAACAGTTGCACTATTCAGGCGCATGCAAAGAAATTTAGCAACGTAAAAGGATGCCGCATGGATGCCAAACGGATTACCAGCAGCAAATCGTAACATAATCAGTAGATCAATCATTCTGCAAATCGTTACTCAAATAATTAATATTCGGGGCATCATTGTTTCAGATTTCTCTTATCTAAACGTAGGTGTTAAGGCCTACTGAATCTTCCTGAAATGCAACGGGTACCGTTTATAAGTTAACTTCATGGATGCCTGCCTCCAAAGACCGCAGTTCTTGGGGAGAGGAGGTATTTAAGCATTGTTTTAGATGCGACACTGAACTATCGAGTGTCGGAATTTTGTGCGATTCACCCTATTATGATGTCACACAATGTAAATGAAAAGCTAACAAAATGCAAGTCATGGACCAATAAGAACCGTTTTGTGCACATTGTGTTTTATTTACTCGGCGACCTTTGTACTGTACAAACGTGCAAGATTTCACCAGTTCAGGGCGGTTTATTATTTACAACGTCGCAATATAGACCAGCTTTTGTCTCCAATCTCTCCCTATTTTCGTGGGAAATATATATTTCACAGCCCGTGGGTTTGAGCTTGCTTCACTCTCTTCTAGCAACGTTTGTCGGTTCTTTCAGACACTAAATCATGTTCGTGTTTTAGTAGCTATCCGCGTTTTTTCGAAAGATGTTGCACTTTGATTTTAAACCTCTATTCCAATACACTAGCGTTGCACCGCTTATGAATGACCAAAAATATTTGCCACGTATATCATCATCATTACTATATCTGCAAAACAGCATTATTATATGACAGAGGCAATTTAAATATTGTAAGATAGAGGCTCTGTGTGGGGGAGATGTGAAGTTTTTTTTCGGGTTTTGCCCTTCTTCGATGATATAGCACACACACTCAGTACACTGTGAGAGCCGTCACAGCCTGCGAGAAGAAATCACAAGCTAGCTCAAGCGGGAGCCGAACCCACGATCTCTTGTTTACCAGCACAGATGTTTTACCAAGCTTCTTTCATGGGTGTGCTTTCAACCTCGAGACAATAGTATAGAGAGCTGCTAGTGGGAGCGTTCTGCTCGAAACCATGAGGACGAGGTTGGATGCCTTACCATGATATTATATCGATGAAGGGCAAAACCCTAAATTTAAAGAATTGTGACCTCTTCTTGCTTGTTTTTAGTCCAGGGAAAATCTACAATGCTTCCACTTAATGCAGCAAATAACAACACTGGCCAAGAAAAATACACCATGATTCGCAGGGCGCGATATGAACTTTCACATGTATTTGTTTTGCATTATGGGCTAAAAATTATCCATCATGATAAGGATACATCAATGATCCAGCATTTTGTAAAGGAATCATAACTATTTAGTCATTGTTTAATTTCTATAATCGTTCGTGAATGAAAACAGTTTGCCAGTCTTATCATGAGGTCCAATCACACACTGTTTTCCCAATATTACAGTCCAAAACTCCGAAAAAAATTGAAATCGTTTACTCGAATGCAACTCCTTAACTGACATATTTGGGAGTTGATATTTCTTGTGATTTGTGAAATTTTACTGACTTTTGTTTTGAAATATGGTAAATCCATTTTTTTTTACTAAAAAGAAACTTATGAAAAGCTTTGGCAGTCCTCTTAGAGATTTTTCAGTTTTCTTCAGATGATAGTAAAGGTCTCAAGTTTGGCTCTTATCAATGAGAAATTGAATACAATTTTTTTTTTTTAAAGATGCAAATGTATTTAGTATCTGAATTCCTCTATGCATTTTTTAAACAGGAAATTGTTAATCAGTCATAACTTTAGTTGTACAGTAGTGTTAACCTTAATCCACTAGGCCCTTTTTGCTAGGAAGCATCCTCGATCCTCCAAAATCCTCCAACATTTTGCATTTAGCGCCTCAATCCTTCAAAATCATCAGACAGTCCAGCCTCTCAAAATGTATTCATCCTCAATCCTCCAAAATCCTCCTCTTCCAACACCATTCATCATCAATCCTCCCAAATCATCATGTGCTTAAACACCATTCATCCTCAATCCTCCAAAATCCCCCTCCTCTTCAAACACCATTCATCCTCATTCCTCCAAAATCCTCCAAAACTACCAGGAGGATTTTGGAGGATTGAGGAGGGTGCAGCTTCAGTTGTGAAATCAGGAGTCCCATTTTGTATTTATTTAATTAACATTATAAAAAAGAATACCACAAGAATTGCAAAATGTGGACAATGTGAAGGTTTTTCTAGACACCACCTGCAATTTAGACAGTTACATAAAGGTAGAGTTTTGGGCAGACATGTGTAGTCTCCAGAACAACCTGTACATATGTGTTTGTATCAGGCCTGGCTTGTATCCAATCGTGCCTTCCTTTTTTCGGCAACTCAATATCTACCCCTGTTTTGTTCTACTTCAGAGATCACAGCCAGAACAGACACTCAAAGATGAGATTTAGGCTGAAAATCATTTCTTAGGCAATGTCTTGCAGTCTGGGAACCAGACCAAGATGGCTGCCATACATATGGAAGTAACAGCAATCAGGGGCCATGCTTGCAAGCTTGTCAACCATGCACAGTCTCCAGTCTCTCCCTCTTCTCAGAATCCCTTCTCCACAAGCCACTGCTTGACCTCGTCCCGGAACATGCCCTTAAAGTGCACCCATCGGCCAAACTCACTCACTCTCATGGGCAGGGTACAGCCTTCTAAACTTTCAAGGTGTGTCTTGAGCTCCTCTGCCAAAGCCTAGGAGTCAGAAAAGAAGCCGACAGTATTTGTATTAAACAATGAAAGGTTTGCGGAAACATCATGTGCGAATAATTTCTCAACTAAGAGAATGGTTCTGAAAAGAACCAGAGGTATAAACTCGACGTTCCGGTCAGTATGGTGTTTCCGCAAATCTTTCATTATTTAGTATCGCCACCATGCAAAGCCTCAAATCTTACTTAGTATTTGTATTTTGAATAAAAATATACTGCAAAGTATTGAACTACTTTGTAAGTATTCGCCTACCCACGATCTACTGCATGGTGTACTTTGTTATATTATTCACTTATCCAAGAACTATACATGTGTCTTCATGATGTTTCAGTGTCCCAATGAATAATCAATACAAAATCTGACACAAGTAGAGATTCTACACTGAAGAAACTAAACATGTCCAGATCATGATATCTGAATCTACCGCAGTTTACCATGAAGGTCAAAGATTTTTGACAAATAAGTCTTAAAAATTATCAATACAAAAATGATCAATAATTCTGCAGTTTCTGCAGAAATTTCCAGACACTACAGAGATGTCGTCATCGTCATTTTGAGCTCAGACTTGGAGGTCCTAACTCTGAAGCACTTTTATTTTGAGAATGCCAGACAGTAAACTCACCCAAATATCACCCTCTATGTTCTTGATGACGGTCAGCTGTTGGGTGTTGCCGAACTTCAGTTTCAGGTAGACTGGTACGCTGTGATATCGCGTCCTTCGCACTGTGTACGGTGTGCCTGGAACAGCTCCTGTGCAAACACCACATGCCACAATGTTATCTCCAAAGCTTCTTATAAACATAGGGTTGTAAATAACAACCATTAATTGATTAGTTTTAAGTAATTACAAGTAAATTCCCTGTCATATCGCAAGTCATGTGACAAGGTATCAGTAGGCATACTGCCTAGCGCTTGTCTGCGTGTCTACAACTTTAATACTGGCACATGGCGGGGGAATATTTCGCTGGCTATCACTAGGTCTCATAAGCACCCAGTAATATGTATTTCAACTTCAACTGCAGTTGTGGGATGATCGTGCACAGTTATTTGTTACCATTATGTTAATCTTCAACGACGAGTTCGCTTTGCTGGCCACCCTCCTGCCACCGTGCTGTAAACCAGGTCATATGTATTATGTTGGAGACTTCCATGCCTTAATAGAGGACGAAGACCTTTCAACTACATTGATGTGATTGGCAGAGACACCCAACGTGAAGTTGAAGACCTTCCGTACATAATGTGGGATAAAGACACCTGGCGTGGCATTGTGAACGAGATCTCGGTTGCGACCGCTAGATAATGACGATGATGTTAATCTTACATGCAAGATTATGAATGTCTCATCTCCTAGACCTAACCCGTAGAAAAGGGAATTGGGAAATTCTACTTAAAAAGTCATTTATGAAAAAGACTTTTAGGATACCTTTGGGTGGAGCCCAGCCTGAGGGTGTAGGGTATTTCTCATGAGCCGGGGGAGTAGGGGGCTCTAACGATGGAATCAACCTCTCCACATATTTGAAGTCTTCTTTGGACTCAATATACTCTGTTCTTGCATCTTCCTCCCTTACCAAGTCCTTCGGGTGGTAAAAATTTGGTGGAAAGGAGTCCAGTCTGGGACAGCTTGTAGAGATGCTCCTTTTTAGGAGTGAGTGGATACAAGGACGTGCTGTCTGCAAATTTTATGAGAAAGTTGAATATACAGTTAATGGACATCTTTCAAGAAAAAAATGCAATGCTTTAAATCAACAGGCAAAATTTCAAAATTCAAGAATCAATGGTCGAGCATGAACATGTTATAAATGCAAGTCCAGTAGTACATCTTGGCGGCGAATTGGCCGAATCTGTTCGTTGCTCTAGGTACTCTAGTGATCATTCAGTCTCAGAATAGTTTTGCTTGACCGAACAACTCAGATTTTCTTAACACCCAATTCTTAATTTTTGGGGCCTTCCATTAATAAATAGTAATGAAAATAATCCTTGTTTTACCAGCCGTGCCATGTTATGTTAGTGAACGAGACAGCACCACACCGGATTTACAAATGCGATACCGAAATTGAAATTCCTAGTTTTGGTGCACCAAATTTACAAATCCGTTGATTCTGCTGCAACAGGACTACCTCTGATCAAAACATAGCCCCATAAATGTGGCCAATTTACTGGACTACCTCCGTAAATATAGGCCACACTGCCACCATGTACAAAAACATGTCGAACTTTGTCAAATTTTGATTTTCACATTTTAGGCTTAGTTTGTAGGGTGTTTTTCTTTGGAAGCATACTCACCCTCTTTATAGGCCAATCAGAAAGTGCTGCCTTTTTCAGATGTCTAATTTTCGTGAAATTTCATGTTGAAATTTTGAAACGCAAATGTGTGCAAACGAATCTGGAAATTTCTGAAAAAGGCAGCACTTTCTGATTAGCCTACACAGAGGGTGAGTATGCTTCTAAAGGGGAAAAAACTGCAAACTAAGCTTAAATGTGAAAATCAAAATTTGACAAAGTTCGACATGTTTTTGTACATGTGGAAGTGTGGCCTTTATTTACGGAGGTAGTCCAGTAAATTGGCCACATTTATGGGGCTGTCGAGCGCAATTTGAGTCCTCCGCGCAAGTTTAAACTTGCACGCGTAAGTTTAAACCTGCGCGCACGCAAGTTTAAACTTGTGCGTGCATTACTTTCCTTGCTACAAATTGTGCACGCAAGTTTAAACTTGCGAGCTACATAGATTTTTCCCATGCATGCAAAGCCGCCAAACTAATTTTTTTCCTGGTAAACTCATGCAGATATGTAACATTATTTTTAAAAGCAGATTTTTCTCCAATTAATAGCACCATTGTGCTTCGTGAGACAATGCCTTAATGCCTTTTTTTAAACACTTTATTTACAGTATTATGCTAATGAGGTTGACTGTGTGGGTTCAGAGATATATATGCGAACAATTTATGCACTTTCATGATGTGTATTATTGTTTATGGCTCATTAGGATTTTTGTTAAATAAACAACATATTTATTCATTAATTCGAATTAATTAATTAAATTAATAAATTAAATTAATTAATTAAATCATTAATAAATTTATTTACTTTTTAAAATAATTACCATTTTATATGCATAGCGTTTTTAAGTTAAAGCAAGTAAAAATTAACATTAATTATTGAGCCTGCAAGTAAAATAATTGTTTAAAGTAATAAATTAAATTAATTAATTAAATTAGTAATGAGTTCATTAATTTTTTTTTTTCAAATTATGCATTTTTTGAAGTGTACACAGCGCTCGAAATGTTATGCAAAGTATTTTTAAAAGGCAGTGGATATTTTGCCGGAGACGGCAAACCTTCAGTAAACGTTAGTTTGCCGGATATGCACTGAACATGCGCAGTTACTGTTTTTTTGTACTTAAACATTTTCCGGTGACAAATTTTAGTCTGGCTCCATGCCAATATTATCGTTGTATTTTTGTATTTACAAGACGGGAATCAGACCATTTTATAATTTCGGACTTTATTTCCCTTTAAAAAAAACCTTAAAATTGTGGCGGGGATCAGGATTCGAACTTGGGACATCCCACTCATTAGAGCCATTGCTTAACCACTGCACCATCTGTGCTACACAACTTTGGTGGGAATTTAATACATGTTATAATTCAGCCCTATCTTAAAGAGTACAGCGCCCTCTGTTGGTATGGATTGCCGCCGGCAAACCTTTAGTAAACGTTAGGTTGCCGGCGTTACCTCCGGCAAAATATACACTACCGGTACCTTTTTAAAAACAAAATGAAATATTGTTCTGTCCAATTTATTAATTGCAAAATTAATAAATTAGTATTTTTTTAAAAATAAGTACTTTTTTAATTGTACAGTACATGTGATATAATTTAAAGCATTAAAAAAATTAACCATGATTACTATATCGTCAAAAATCTTGAACAATTGGGATGATATTCATTCTTTTAAGTTAACAACGGGTTACCCCTAGGAAATTATGATTTATTTACATTTAAGAATATAAATAAAATGCTGATTAGTTTTACATATGAAAGGCAAAAAACTTTGAAGTTTGTCTCCATTATATTTTCGAACAACTTCAGTACCATTCTCTCTCCAAGCAATCACCGTGCTTATTGATTGCTTGCCTGGTCCCCTTTCTGCCCCCGCCCCCTAAAAACATGAAAAAACTTCTCTGTGATGCACTGCTAAATGATTTTTTCTCAATGTTTTTTTTCATTGACGCTTATTGAATTCCACTTTTTATTTATTTCTTTGTTCATTAATTTATTCCATTATTTATTAATTTATTTCTCCATGTAGGCCTACTTGTCATTTATTTTTCTTCATCAATGAAAATCCCGCCCGCAAGGTTCTCAAATTGCGATCGCCTTTGCGCAAGTTGTAACGTGCGCACGCAAATTAAAATTGCGCGGTGTAATTTGCGTGCTTCGGGAGTCCCTCGCGCAAGTTTAAACTTGCCTGCACAAGTTTAAACTTGCGCGGGGGACTCAAATTGCGCTCGACAGGGTAATCCTTACTTAGTTTTAGGACACCTCTAGGCTCTAGTAATAAGCTGAAAAATTTCAAGCTAAGTCATGCCATTACATAAGTCCATTTATTCACGATATTCTTGTTATTCGTACACAACCAGAAGTATACTTACACTCGAAACTGTTCGCAATTTTATGGAGTTTTTGATGATTAAAAACGAGAGCACCGTTGCCCTCGTGGAGAGCGCCATCTTTAAAAGTTTTCGGACTTCGCCTCTTGGTGGCGCGCTATATCATTATTGTCACGTAAAAAAAGCGCTGCGCCGCGCCGCCGGCTGATCGTGTTTTCTATGGAAAATTGAGGAAACACAGTTCTGACAGGTAAAGTAAGAAAAAGAATGTTTCATCCTGACGCCACTTTTTTCATCCGCGTAGCCGACAACAGGGTAGTTGGTTTGGACTTACAATTTTTTCAGCAACTCCCATTCATTTTGTGTTGCTTCGTTGTAACATGTTCGTTCTCTAGCTATTAATACTGTTGTGCCCATTCTTGAAAATCACGCATTCTCGAAAATGGGCAGGCACATTTTCGAGAATGTGCAACTGGATCCTTGCTCAATCTTGGCAAAAAAATAACTCTTCCAGATTGAGCGCACATTCTCGAGAATGCGCGACAAGATAACGGTCTTGTCGATGCCGAGCACCGGCTGCGCTTGGCAAGTCTAGCTGAATCCTCGTTCACTGATTCTTAATAATTACACTGTTGCAACGCAAGGCGCTGAAAGGTAGCGTCAGTATCACACTGGGAGGAAGGTACACTTATCATAATTTATGCCTACGTCACCAAGTTGATGAGCAGGTCGTGTGACGTCAGTAGAACATGAATTATGCAGATCCGTGCCAACGGCCGCGCCGACGCATGCAAACGATAGCCTAGCAATACTTGTATTCTGTGTCAATTTCGTCGTTGTTCGAATTGGAATTCCCCCAAGCAGTCAGAATGATGCACAATAAATTGCTCTTTTTTGACGAAACCGATATTTAGGGTCATTGCGTTTTAAATGGTGATATTATTTGAACGGACTGAGCAATTTCAGTATTTTTTTATCTAAGAAAAAAATAATTCTGGAATAGCTAGGTTTTCCAGTCATTTATACTGATTTTGGTGCTACACATACTTTTTTTTTTTTAAATATGAAATATATTTTTGGAGGTTTGGGTTCGGCTCTTTTTTTTTAACTCACCCTAAATAAATGAAACGAGAACTGTTTTACACTCAAGGCTGCTGCCAGGCTTCTGCACAGTTTTCAGGAGAACCCTGATCTCAGTCCACGACGCGACGCGGCGCTAGTATTTGCCGCGCGCGTAATTTTTATTCCTAGGAGGGTTAGGGGCAATTCATGAATAATTCATGTTTATCCACGAGAACGGACAATGATATCAACAGCATTGTGTTAGTTACTCAACTAGTTACAATCATCCTAGAGCGCGCTACGCGCGCTCTAGGATCTTTGGTTACAATACATTAAAGCATTTTAAAGAACGGCTATCGTCGAGCTACAGTAGCCTAGTGGATAGCGAGATGAGCTATGGATACAAAGATCCCTGGTTCGAATCCACGTCGTCGCTGCTCATTTTCATCAGCTATTTTTCTTCTCCAGATTTATCACTGAGATAATTTCAAATTAAGGGGAAAATAGAATGAGAACCTAAGTCTTGCAATGATTCAAAGGAAAAACTGCATTATTCATGACATTGCCCCTAACCCTCCTAGGAAAAAAATTACGCTTGCCGCGCATTGTTGAAGCACGTGTTCACAACATGCAGCTAGCTACTACAATCATCCGGGACGCCATGTGCATACGTACTGCATAATTCATATTTTCACAGTGATGCCAATGACCTCCGTAGCGAAATGGTAACGTAAGCATATATTATGATAAGTGTACCTTCCTCCCAGTGTGATACTGACGCTACCTAGTAGAGTGGATATGAAAAGTGTACGCGTATTGGGGGAGGGGACCAGGGGAAAAAATAAGAAGAAAGAATTCAGATTTTTGGGATAATAAAAGAGGGGGGGGGGGCGTAAGAATGAAGAATGTGAAGAATGAGAATGAATGCTGCGACATCCCATAGTGCTAATGCTATTTCCCATTTAAATTGCCACCAATTTATTGTTCACACCCCACCATAACGTCGCAGAGCTGGATTCTATCTAGTCAAAAGAGCAATTTTGGCAGCTTCTGGACATCGTTTTTTTTTCGTGGCACGCATATGATACATACAGGGACTTGTACTTGTCTAGCCTAAACAAAGCACTTCCCAGACTAGTTCCCAGTCCTCCGTTATTACAAAACTTCCCATAAGTAGGCAGGAAAAAGCAATAAAACAGGTTTAATTTGATTCAAATTATCGTAGTTATACGAGTACAGAAGCATGGAACATTTTCTTTCCTCTTTATATGAATTGTTTCCCTTTTAACCGCTATACAATTCATTTAACATAAATATGTCGTGCAATGTTTGTTAAGATTGGGCAAAATTCATAAATTGTGCACGTGGTATTCCCACCCAATCTTAAGAATGAGCGCTCATTTTCAAGAATGAGCGCTCATTTTCAAGAATGGGCGCTCATTCTTAAGAATGAGCGCTCATTTTCGAGAATGCGTGATTTTCAAGAATGGGCACAACAATTCCATTAAACTGACTATCTAGTACGTCACTGACAGTGACACTGTCGAGCGCAATTTGAGTCCCCCACGCAAGTTTAAACTTGCGCGCGCGCGCAAGTTTAAACTTGCGCGAGGGATTCCTGAAGCACGCAAATTACACCGCGCCATTTTAATTTGCGTGCGCAAGTTTAAACTTGCGCAAAGGCGATCGCAACCTTCTTTTGCGGGCGGGATTTTCATTGATGAAGAATTTTTTTTTTTTAAACACGAGTACATGGAGAAATAATGGAATAAATGAATGAATAAAGAAATAAATAAAAAGGGGAATTCAATTAGCGTCAATGAAAAGAAACATTGAGATTTAGCAGTGCTTATCAGAGAAGTTGTTTAAGGGTACGTGGGGGCGGGGCCAGGGAGGGGACCGGGCGGCGATTGCTTGGAAAGTGTACTGAAGTTGTTCAAAAATGGAGACCAGCTTCAAGTTTTTTGCTTTGTAAACCTAATTAGCATTTTATTTTTATTCTTGAATGTAAATAAATCATAATTTCCTAGGTGTAACCTGCTGTTAACGTAAAAAGAATGATTATGATCCCTTCAATTGTTCAAGTTTTGACATTATACTAATCATTTACATTATTTTTAAAATGCTTATTTATTCTACAATTAAAAAAGTACTAACTCTTAAAAAAAATACTAATTAATTTAACAATTAATAAATTGTACGATACAATAATTCATATTGTTTTTAGAAATATTTGCATAACATTTCGAGCGCTGTGAACACTTCAAAAATGCATAATTTGAAAAAATATTACTGAATGCATTACTAATTTAATTAATTAATTAAATGTATTACTTTAATAAATATTTTTTATTGCAGGCTCAATAATTCATATTAAAAAATGTTTACAACTTAAAAACGCTATGCATATAAAATGGTAATTATTTTAAAAAGTGAATAAATTTGCAAATGATTTAATTAATGAATTTAATCAAATGTTAAAAAAAAAAGGCATTAACTAGGCATTGTCTCCCGAAGCTCAGTGATGCTATTAAATCGGAGAAAAAAATCTGCTTTAAAAATAATGTTACATATCTGCATGAGCATACCCAGGGGCAAAATAGTTTAGCGGCAGCTGTATGCGTGGCCGGGAAATTCTATGCAGTGCGCAAGTTTAAACTTGCGTGCGCAATTTGTAGCAAGAAAATGAATGCGCGCGCAAGTTTAAACTTGCGTGCGCGCAGGTTTAAACTTGCGCGCGCAAGTTTAAACTTGCGCGGGGGACTCACTTTGTGCTCGACAACACTACCGCCGCCCGGTAACTTGTGAAGGACTCCCAAAGTCCCATCCCACTTCAGCTAGTCCGAGTAACTAGGACTCTACGGATCGCTTTTTTAACATTTCGACAATGTCCAAATGTTAAAAAAGCGATCCGTACACCGGCAACAGGGTAGCCCCATAGGCCTTAATGTGGCCAATTTATACTATGACTATGAAGCTCCGCGTGAGCACGCGGAGCCTCATAAGTCATAGTTCTAGGAGTAGCCAATTTACTGGACTACCTCTGTAAACAAAGACCACACTTCCACCATGTTATGTACAAAAACATGTCGAATTAGAACTTTGTCATTATTGTCAAATTTTGATTTTCAAATTTAAGCTTAGTTTGCCATTCTTGCAGTTTATTTTTGCTTAGAAGCATACTCACCCTCTTTATACTAGGCTAATTAGAAAGTGCTGCCTTTTTCAGATGTCTTTTTTTTGTGAAATTTCCAGATTCGTTTGCGCACGTTTGCGTATCAAAATTTCAATATAAATTTTTACGAAAATTAGACATCTGGAAAAGGCAGCATCCCCACCGACTTCTTTTTCGCCACCCACCTCCCTAATCTTTTCTTTTTTTGTGTGTGTTAATTAGAAAAAAAATTGCAAATGCATGAATTAAGTTCAACTTAATTCATGCTTTTGCAATTTTTTTTTTAATTTATAAATTTGCAATATATTTGCAAATAAATTGTCAATATATTGTCCTTTTATTTGTTTTGAAAAAAAAAATTGTTGCTGTGTACAAACGGTGCCAGCTTTGGACACAATTGTACGAGTATCAGCATAAGAGGCAAGAAAATGGAAGAATCCATCTGCCACCTTGGAAAATCCACCATCTTGAAAAAAAAGGGGGGCTGCCTCCTTCATTTTTTGCAAAAAGGCCCAGACGAGGAACTATAGTTTATTACCCAGCCTTATCATGGAGGCCCATTGCAAGTGCTTTACTCAGCAGAATGTGACAACTACCTGTAGATAACTAAACTGACCTGGGCAAGAACTTTATTGACCTTTGGCAGTATAATCTCACTATTTATAATCATATCAGGTGTTATCTCGACATGACAAGGCATGGGAGTTACTCTTTACACAATTTTTATTCAGTCTTTACACATGAGCGGAATTTAACCGCGAAGTACAGTACTTCAATATTAATGGTACAGTACTGTCATGATAGTTCATGGTAAGTAGGACACCTTGCCCTCTATAAAAGCCTATAACATTTAGATTTTTATGAAGTTGAAGTGAAATGCTGTGTCTGCCTTTATCTTCACTAGCCCTGTGAGTATATGGTTCATGTATACTCAGTAGGAAACAGTCATGCATCTCTCCAATGCACACTTTATTCCTTCCCGCTCCATGCAACCACATGCATGATACATGACTTTTGTCAGACATTTGGTTGCGCAATTGGCCAAAAAGCTCATGGGGCTTGGCTTAAAATGATCAGTCTGTTGTTGACTGCTGTGATGTGGGATAATGTGTTTTTCTCACACTAGATCTTGAGGGCCAAGGGTGCTACATGCACATGTATTTGCCCTTTGTGTATAAAAAAAAACATGTTCAACTTCACAGCAGTCAACAACCAATTGTTATATCGTGGCTTGGATACTGTCATTTTATTGCACAGTCGCGTGCCCAGTCTTTAACCCTAACCGCCCTGAATCCTCCAAAATCCTTTTTGCAAATTGGAGGAATTTGCAGGATTGAGGTTACATGGCCAAAGTGCGTTGCTGATTTCGGAGTATGCACTGTGTCAAGGTCTTGGGCCGGACCGTGTTGTTTATGCTCAGCCGTGCATAAATTTAGTCCTTGATTATACTTGACATCCTCCGCACTGCTCCAGGATGCCTCTGCCTCAGCCTATTGACAGACATAGCCGGAGGATTTTGCAGGATTCAGGCAGTGGTCACCCCTCCATGGACCATATTCAAGAAACAACGGAGGAATTTGCAGGATTGAGGCTATATGCTATTTTTCCATGAGGCCACTTGGAGGATTTTGCAGGATTGAGGCTACATCCTAGCAAAAAGGCAGGGAGTTAGGGTTAAAAATGACCTCATATACACTGCGTTGCATATAAATGACCTAATATACAATCAAATCTCATTTTCCATTTAGCTTGCAGATGGAGAATAGACTGAAGCCGGAGAGGATTCACATCAAGTGCAAGTTGGTCCAAACTCATCACCCTGATCGTTCCGCGTGACTGCCCGTCGTAACCTCACTGCCGCCATGAGAGAGAAGAAACTCTTCACCCCAGGCCCTCTGGGTGTCAGCCTGAGCACCAAGCAGGCCATGCTGGTGGACCTGGGCTCCAGGGACTTGGAATTCATTCAGACGGTCCAGTCCATCCGATCCAGGCTTGTGGAGTTAGCTGGTGAGAATCACTGACTTGAGAACCCAAGTGCAGATAGGGGACAATCATATAATTATTTTGAAAAGAAGTCTCTACATTTGTGCCAATCAAAGATCAAAGTTCCATTTCGTTGAGTAAAATAATCGTGTAGTTGAAGAGTCATTAAAGAGATTCAAATCTATGTCAGAAACTATGTACCTCAAAAATAAAAAAATTAAAAGTAGACTAAATTCAAGCCATGTAGAATCATTTGCAATTATCCGGAAAAGTAATGTACATGTAACTACTGATTTAATGACAGAAACCTTGCTCAACGTGAAGATAGGACTGGTATCAAGTTTATTGTGTACCCATTCCAACTGAGATGGTATTGCTCGAACAAAAACAAAAAAAATCTAGGTCTACTCTATCTACCATGGGGATAACAGTTATTAAACCTTTTCAGTACAGCCCAAGGAAACTCAAAAGTACATCAAAAATGTAACGTGAGTAACCGTGGAATTGTAACTTCAAAGTTTCAAAATATTGTGCCCAAAAGGCACAATTTTTTGAGCAATTTTGTTGCTTCAAACCAAACAAATGCACAAATACTAAATGATCCCACATGTATGTACCTTTATAAAAACAGAGGCAAAATACGTTTCAGGAGAAAGAAGAAGAAATACATGTACAGTGGAACGTCGCTATGATGAACATGACGGGATCCACAGGAAACGTTCGTAATAGCGATCGTTCGGTATAGCGATTTTAAGCTACCGGTTCTCACTTTCCAATAAATAAATAACACGCCCTGGTTACTGAAAGACGACTCTAAACATGTGCCGACTATTGAATTATGTCATTAAACAGTTTTTGAGCTTACTACCTACAGCAACGGGTGTCTTTCCCCTTCTATTCCTTGGGGAAATCATAGTCACTTGTCGCTCTTCTGTTGACATTTTTCAACAACAGTGTTTGGTACAGGACGATGTTCGGTATAGCCAAATGTTTGATATAGCGACGTTCCACTGTACAAGGGGAATGTGTTGAAACTTTAAAAGACATGAACATGAAAGATGGGCATTCCTGTTGCTGTCAGGTCATTGTTAGATATTGGTTTATCTGCAGGTGTTTCTTCTGATGACTACACCTGTGTACCCGTGCAAGGGAGTGGCACCTTTGCTATTGAGGCCGTTTTCACCTCTACAATCCCAAGAACAAATGGCAAAGTATGTTTTGCTTGGACCCCCTTACATTAAAGTCCTTCCTTAGTAATGTATAGGCAATGCCATGTTTGCCTGGGGAAGTTTCAACACTACACTTTAGGCCTATTTGCACTGATTGTATGAAAATAGCACATAAACAAAGACACTGAAAAATTATAACCTGGTTACATATAAATTGATGGCACAGTTGAAAGAATGTTGAAGGTTTTACCCCACTTACTTTATTTGTTTGGTTCAATTGAAGGTTGCTTTATAGTGCTTTATTTTAAAGAAGAAAAAGACCAATTGATATGCAAGCTGAAATTGATTAAATTTTAGAGAAATGCAAATGCAGAAATTCAGTTTTGCACCCTGCTATTTCATGCAATGGACCGGCTTGCAATGAACTTTCAGATTGACTCAAGACTTCACTAAAGTATTTGTTTTATTATGCCCCGCGGCGAAGCCGAAGGGGCATACTGTTTCCGCCTTGTCCTTCCGTGGGTGGGTGTGTGTGTGGGTGTGTTAGTGGGTGGGTGCGGGGGTGCGTGCGTGCGTGTGTGTGTGTGTCCGGACAAATCTTGTCAGCGCGATAACTTTAGAAATACTTAACATATGAACTTCAAATTTGGTTTGTGTATTGTTCTTGGTAATCCTAAGAACCCTTTTGCATTTGGGGCCGAAAGGTCAAGGGTCAAGGTCACAGTGACTAAAACAAAAGAAATTTTGTCAGCGCGATAACTTGAGAAATACTTTACATATGAACTTCAAATTTGGTTTGTGTATTGTTCTTGGTAATCCTAAGAACCCTTTTGCATTTGGGGCCGAAAGGTCAAGGGTCAAGGTCACAGTGACTAAAACAAAAGAAATTTTGTCAGCGCGATAACTTGAGAAATACTTTACATATGAAATTCAAATTTGGTTTGTGTATTGTTCTTGGTAATCCTAAGAACCCTTTTGCATTTGGGGCCGAAAGGTCAAGGGTCAACGTCACAGTGACTAAAACAAAAGAAATTTTGTCAGCGCGATAACTTGAGAAATACTTTACATATGAACTTCAAATTTGGTTTGTGTATTGTTCTTGGTAATCCTAAGAACCCTTTTGCATTTGGGGCCGAAAGGTCAAGGGTCAAGGTCACAGTGACTAAAACAAAAGAAATTTTGTCAGCGCGATAACTTGAGAAATACTTTACATATGAAATTCAAATTTGGTTTGTGTATTGTTCTTGGTAATCCTAAGAACCCTTTTGCATTTGGGGCCGAAAGGTCAAGGGTCAACGTCACAGTGACTAAAACAAAAGAAATTTTGTCAGCGCGATAACTTGAGAAATACTTTACATATGAAATTCAAATTTGGTTTGTGTATTGTTCTTGGTAATCCTAAGAAGCCTATTGCATTTGGGGCTGAAAGGTCAAGGGTCAAGGTCACAGTGGCTGAAACAATAGAAATTTTGTCAGCGCGATAACGTGAGAAATACTTTACATGTGAACTTCAAATTTGGTTTGTGGATCGTTCTTGGTAATCCAAATAGGCCTATCACATTAGGGGTCGAAAGGTCAAGGGTCAAGGTCACAGTGGCTAAAATAATAGAAATCTTGTATTTATTCTGAGATCATAGGGATTAGGGATTTATTCATTTAAAACCTACAGAAGACACTAATGCTGTCAATGAATGTTCCATGTGACCAAGGTACATGTAAGTTGATGTTAAAAGAGTATGTGTTATGTCATGGAAACAGTCACGGTTGCGGGGCATTTGTGTTTGTAAACACACCTTACTTGTTATATCTGAATGCCATATTTGTAAATAGTGTCAAGCTCCAAAGCAACCCAAAATTACTAGCAAATTGTAATTAGTTTCTTTTTAGCATGCCCCCTGACCTTACATTCCTGCCTTTCCTTAATTAGTGTGTTGACTTTTCCCACCTCCCAGAAGTATCTGTCGTTGTTGCAGTGAGTCTTAAGTCCGTTATTCACTGGTCCTCTCAGAGTCCATCCATGTCAATTCACAAGGCTGGTCACCAGCGACAGGCAACGAAGAATAACATAGGAATGCTATTGTCACAGTTCAATAGATCTGGTGACTTGACTGAGATCTTGAAGACTTTTTGATATGGCTTGTGAGGACTTCATAATGTTTTAACTAATCCATTGCATAACCTTATACCAGTATAATACTGATTTCTGTGCTCCAGGTTCTCGTTCTAGAGAACGGTGCCTACGGCCGGCGTTTTGGCCAGATTCTCAAGGTGCTTGGAGTAGACTTCAAGATCTTAACCTTCCTGGAGAATGAGAAGGTTGATGTGGGTTTGGTTGAAGAGGCACTACGAGGGACCCAGGGCTGGACCAACGTGGCCGTGGTACACTGTGAGACCAGCTCGGGGGTTATCAACCCCATCGGAGAGATAGGTCGACTGGTCAAAGAATGCGTACCAGGTAGATCGGGTATAATGTACAAATATTGGCTGCTTTAAGTCATGGTGTAGTAAAACTAGCCTCCTGAGGTGATCCATGGCGTGTTCTGTTTTGGAATGAAATGGAACGCTCCATGAATCTCGAAGGAGGCTATTTTTTACTACGCCATAAGTTGAAGCAGTCAATATTTGTTATATATCGCCTCTCCCACAGATTCTGATTTATCTAAAGAGATAACTGATTAATTTAACCAAGATCCAATTAAAATGTACTCCTTTTTCAATATGAAATTTAGTTCAAAATTTATTTGCACTTTTCCAAACTACGCCTTCGTGAAATATTTGAACCCAGCTTTGTAGCACTAGCACGTTGGAACAAATAACATAAGCAACATTAGCCGGCCTAGGCAAGCTTAGGACGGTTAAGCCCCCCTCCTTCCCTCCATGGTCTGGGCTGTCAAATAAGGAAACTAATTGTAGGTAAAAAGTGTTGCATTTGTGTTGCAGATGCCAGCTACTTTGTAGACGCCATGAGTAGCTTTGGTGCTGTGGACATTGACTTCACGGCCAGCAAGATTGACTTCCTAGTCAGCTCAGCCAACAAATGCCTTGAAGGTGTGCCCGGATTCTCCTACGCCATCTGCAGGAAAGACAAACTCAGTGGGTGCAAAGGTACCAAGGAATCAGCCTTATTAACCATAAACCTCCAAGATCCTTTAAATATTTACCTACGGCGAGCCAATACATCGGCTTGCCATGACACGTGCTGAAGATAGCGATTTGATATATTGTTTGTTGATTCTTTCCTGTGCCATGAGGGTTTTTCTCCGGGCTCTCCGGTTTTCCTCCCTCCGCAAAAATCAACACTTTCGATCTCTGGCTGCGCTTCGTGTTCGGTCAGACATTGGTTGTACGGTGACAGTCTAAGGCGCCTTTACATGCCTTCGGCTCGACCACGTTGTAGCTGTGTCCTTTGCAATTCAGCTTCTCAGCTGCGAGTAAGGATGATTAGCCCCTCAATTTATGAAATTATAATTTATATTGATTTGACATCATGGAGGATTAAAAATGAAAAAAATTACGGTGTTTAATGGTGGAAGAATATTCGGGGGGGGGGGGACCCACGGAATCAGGTAGGGACTGAAAACACAATCCAAATGTGGGCTGGGGCAGGAATTGTACCTCGGCCATAGCGGTGTAAAACGAGGAAAGAACCACTGCGTCAACTTGACGTGCCCTTTTTCTTTTCAGACCTTTCATCCAATTTTCATACTTTTTTTGTTTCTTGACAATCTCATCCCTGACATATTATTTTCAGGCTGGTCAAGGAGTCTATCTCTAGACTTGGTCAGTCAGTGGGAGACACTGGAACAAACCGGTCAGTTCCGGTTCACCCCGCCCACCCATTGCATGCTAGCCTTCAAACAGGCGCTGACTGAGTTGGAGGAAGAGGGAGGCATATCTGAGCGAAGAAAAAGGTCAGACATTTTTTTTAAGGCCACTTCCATTCAATATACATATTCTATGTAATATTTATATAATATAAGATGGCTTTGAGAGAATACAAGAATATATTGCACGAGCTATAACAGAGTGTGACTTTGTTAGAGCGAGTGCAATATATTCTTGTATCCCCCGGAAAAAGCCATGAGATATTATTATTTTCATAATCAGGCTGACTTGATCCGCAAGAAATAAATTTCATGATGCTGTCTCGTAATAATCGCCATCTGCTACCTCACTTTCACTCGATAAAGAACAAAAGAGCATAGTCACATAGAATAATTTTTTTTTTTTTTTTTTTTTAATTGTCCACAGATATAAGGAGAACAATCGCATCATTTGCGAAGGAATGAAGGCATTTGGCTTTAAGACATTGTTGGATGACACACATGACGGCTTCATTATAACGTCATTCCACTACCCACAGCATGACAATTTCAACTTCAAAGATTTCTACACAAGACTACAGGAAAAAGGTAGGTTTAGAGCTCATTGCTTCACTGGTACCCTCTCTTTCTCTTTTCCATGCTGAGAATGTAATCAAAGGATTATGGAACCAGTTTCCAATCATCAAGAATTCCTATTGAACATTATTTTCGATTAAAGGGAATGTACATCATTGGCTTTTGCTGTAATTTTTAGAAATGAACTATTTGAGGGGTAAGTATAATAGATCAAATATTGTTACACTGATATGTTTGAAATTTTGTGTTCGAAAATGCTGGAAAAACCAAGAAAAACAAAAATGTTCAAGTAGTCTGGTTCCCTGACTCCACTAAAGATAAAATGGATCAATTTATAGATGCCAGAAAATTGTAAGGTAAGGGAACCAGTCTAGCTGCTCTGCACCCGTTAATGAACATGTAACAAATAGCAAACACAATTTAGACTGAAAAAAGGGTAAATTTGGAGCAGTAGTTGAAAAATAGTTAGGTTTTTCCAACGGTGGTCGGCCGACCACCGTTGGAAATGTATACAAAAATACAATTTTCTTGAAAATGACTTCACACCTGGTGCCATAATTTTACAGGATGCTTTAGACTGTCATTTACCAACATCCTAGTAAGGTATTTTGTAAAAACTTGGTAGTTTTATTTTTCGATGTTTGCAAATGTTGTATATATTCCCTTTAAGAAAAGGTCCCTACTGAAAAATTTGGACAATAATTGGTCCTTATTTACAAAATTTTGCTGAATTTTCAATGTCATCACCAAAAATATAGCAAGTCGCTGGAGAAAAATTTATTTTACGCGTGTGAGGCGTTCTGGCAAAATGAGACAGAATTGGGCACAGGCCATAGTGGAGAAATTGCCAAAAACCAATGGGGGTGATATTTGTTCAATGTTCAGATTGATTGATATTTGTAATCTTTGATATGTCTACCACACATATTTTAAAGAAATACTATGAAAATCTTGGAATAAAAGGGTTAATAGGGAAAAACAATTGGCATCTTTCATTTTCACAACTATGAACTCGAAAATTTAAAGGCTTTTTGCTCAGTATTTTATTTTTTGGACATGTCGATAAATGCAAACTTTAAACAGCCATAAGTTGTCAGCGGAATGTCTGATGAAAGTGCAACAAACATTATTTTAAAATTCTCCTTCCTGTTCTTCCTAATACCCTCAAATTCTCATTCGACCTTTGCCCGTTCTGTCTCATTTTGCCACATATTGCATTTGTATGAAAGTTACCGAAAACAAAACTTTGAGCCAGGGGGTCTTTGCCAGAAATTTGTTGACTGCTGTAGAAAATGTTAGCTCTCAACTGACGATATAAAAGACTCTTCTTGCATCAGTTGCTACTTCTTCTTCATCGTTTTCATCTCATTTTTGTTCCCAAAACATCTCTCAACAGGGGTGTAAGGTGCTTTTCCTGAAGTCTTCAGGATATGGCAATCATTCGATGACGAGATGGCGACTTGGATACAGTGGAAATCACCGTCTTGGATTTGCGAAGTTTCACATTTCGCCAGATCAGGAAGCAATTCGTGGGATTTTTGACAGCAGATGGGGATAACAAGGTTCTTCTCTTAAAAACAAATTTTGTTCCGTTCAAGATTCCACCCGGCTTTTGATTTATTGTTTAGATGTTAAAAGTTTCCAATTTCGTCAGCTCAGGAAGCACTTCGTGGGATCTTTGATAGCAGATGGGTTAACCAGGTGCTTCTCTGGAACAAATTTCATTCAAGATCCCACCCAGCTTTTCATTGATTGTTTTATCAGATGCATGTGCTTGGTCATCGGATGCCATAGAGGGGTTCTCTCCATCACGTATCTGAACAGTTGCTTCTTTTTCTTTTTTTTCTTTTTTTCTTCCCCGTTTGTTTCAGATCATTAAACAGATTCATTGTCTGTTGCTTCTGCAGTGTCGCTTTAAACTCTGACATTGTGAGTCTGTCCTAGCAGGCTTTTGCAACAAGGATGCAAAGTCGGTCCCCCCCCCCCCAAAAAAAAAACACCCAATAATTTGCTTTTATGAAATTAGAATCTGCTGAAGGATCTATGAATATATCAAAATTATTGTGACGAAAAGTTTGTGACGAATAAACGATCATAAAACTTTTGTGGCTATAAAAAAACATAGCTGGCCTGAAATGTGCTTCAGTCTCGCAATGCGTGGATGTCTAATTTGCCATCATGGTATCATGGGTGCCGCGGTCTATAGACTGCTTTTACTAGTAGGTCTTTCAAACACCAGTTATATGCAGCAGTGTTGTAGTACTCGACTGCACTCGAATGTCAAAGTACTCGCTCTCAAAATGACGGTACTGTACTCGGGCAGCAAAGTACTCGCACTCGCACATGTCGAAATTGTACTCAATCATTAAAGTACTCGTACTCGAATAGCAGTACTGGGTGTGTTATAGCTTGACTTACCATGGCCTTATTTTATCGATACTTTCAGTTTGAAATGGTTGAATGGCTTGTAGAGAAATCGAGATTTCCTGATTTTCCTCTGTGCAAACTGACAAACACATTTAACAGCTAGCCGTGAGTGGGTCTGTTCATCTGTCTGACTGGGCCTGGGCCAATTACGCACAATGAACCATTAGCCGTTTGGCCGTATTCGGAAATAGAATTACTCGTACTTGGAAGTTCAAGTTCTCGTACTCGGAGACCCGCTTTTGCACTCGGAGGTACAACTACTGCACTGAAGTATAAGTACTCGTACTGGAGACCTGTTCTTGTACTCGGAGGTACAAGTACTCGTACTTGTACTCTGCAACCTAAGTACTCGGCAGTACTCGGTACTCGGAAAAAAGTACTCGACTACAACACTGATATGCAGGTGTTTTTGCAGTTACAAATGTACTATGCATCTGGCTTGCCAGAACCTGTACGAAACCCAACACTCATTACACATTTACTTGCAATCGTATAATTACTCAATAGTCAGTCCCACTGTCTCCATCTAGTATCATCAATCCAGGTTGCTGTTGTTTGCCATTGGTTGTAACTTCTGGGTTTGAATTTCATGGTTTTTGTCTCTTTTTTGTTTCTAATTTTTCAGATCAGGTAATCTACCCGGGCAAAGTGACTAAGACCGACTGTTTTCGTATCGGCAACATCGGCCACGTCTTCCCCCGAGACATGCGATATCTCTTGCAGTGTGTGCAGGAAGTCTGCAGTGATATGGGCATCCCACTCCCCCTGAATGACTAAACAACCCACCACGTATCAGCTAGAGACAACAGGAGTGGGTTTGCTGAAGAGAGCCCACTGTCTTTCGTGATCAAATACTTTTGATACCAGTAGGCTGACTATGTCCCAGATGTCAGCTGGACATCAATGGGCAGTGATTTAATTCGGGCGACTCACAATGCAGAGCACCACCAAGACTTTGCCTGTTCATTTTTCCCAGTGCATTGTGGGGGATAGTCAACAAAATCGCAGTGCGGGACATCTCAAATTGTTAATTTTTCCGGTCTATAGCTTCGTAAGTGTATAATTCGAGTATCTGTTTGCCCTTTTCTTTTCTTTTTATCAATATGGTGTTTTTTGTAAGGCGGCAGAACGCTATGCCCCAATCTATAACAAAGAGCTCAAGTTGTCTACTGACACTCATTCAATTGGGCCATGTTTTGTCAACTGTAAACTTGAAAAATGGACTCTCCATGGCAAACTCTTGGTGGCGCACTGCATTTGTGATTTGCTCGAATTCTGTCTGATTAAGAAAAATGATTCCGTAAGTCAAAAAGAGTTGCAACCAGCTGGCAGAAACTCTTATTGTAGACCCAAGAACGGCAAGATGTGAAGGAAAATGTGGACCTTTGGATGCAGTTCACAGGTACCCCCTCTATGGTTACATAGGGAGAGTTGGGGGAGACCACTGGGAGGGACATTCTAACGCATTGCTGACGACATCAGACACTCTCGCGAAAAACACTACCAGCTTGTGAACATTCAAAATAAAATAAAGTATGTATCATGTGCACCATAAGTGCACAAAGCAGGACGTGTACACGGTGTCCTGTTCACTGCAGCTTTTTTAAAAGTGTTCACAAAGTGCCATCAATTCTTGCACGGAGTCAATAAGAATCACAGAGAAGCAGCATTTGCCCTGGTTTGGAAAAAAAACAAAAACAAAGGAAACTGATCCCTTGTTTTTAGACTTTGAACAGTTTCTTCAAAATCATGCTTTTATAAGTGCTGAGCTGGCTGCAAGTGGGTGGTTATGGGTGTTAATCATAAGCTTTATCAAGTATTATTAAAAGAAAATTAAGAAATATTTAATCACATTTATTCTACTGATATTGTACGAGTGCACGCTGCACTTAAGATATGTATGATAAATTTTTAATACATTGATCGATAGATATATGGATTTTATACAGTTCTATCAGCAGGGAGAGAATGGTGGCTACCTCTTCACTATTTGTGGCAAAATGTCTTGCCCAGATTTTAACTCTATATTGCCAAGACGTTTATGGACACATAATGACATTTTTTATGAAATATTTAGAATAAGAAATTTTAATGCAATTTATAATAAAAAAAGTACTTTATTGTGTATGTGAAAGTATAAATATCTATTGTTTAATTTGTTTGAATGTCAAACTATTTTTAAAAGAATTGTAAACAGTCAATATTCCTTAAAGTATTACCGTTTGGACAAATTTCTACATCTCACTGAAAAATTGTTCAAAGTTTGTTATCATTTGAATGACATACATGCAATAATTAGTTCATAAGTGTTAAGCAGGCAAAAATGAATTGTGAAGTCGCTTTCCAAACAAACTCTTTTTAAATTTTTAAACCAAATCCTCTATGATCAAGCTTCAGTGGATGGTCAAAACGTTGCATATTGTTTAAACAACTCAAATATCGGGGTTTTTTTAATGAAGAAACACAAAGATTATATTTTATTTATGTCCTTGTAATGTTACATGTTTTGTAATGATGTTTTTAAAAATTAGACCAGCAATCATACCCCCATGGCATCTGTTTTGGTTTTTTGTACTATGCGGTTGGGATCTCTAGAACCCTAACAGTCCTGAATCCTCCAATTTTAATATGATTTTGCACGCCCCCTAGGGAGTTAGGCATAATTATATTGCATGGCTGTTGACTTAACAGGGATATGGACAACGTTGGAAATTTGTGTAATAAAATCAGTACATGTACATGAAGGGATTGACAGCTTTAGAGCTGTTCCCCAGTTGGGAATGGGTTGTATGGAATGGCCAAACAATATGACAATAGATATTGCTATATTGTGTGATTTCATCGGTCTAGAACGGCCATGTGTCTATAAAACTCAGTTTATGTCATATATATGCTATTTTGCATATATATGTAGATTACCTCATTTGACTCCGCGTTGCATATATGAATTAATTACCACCATATACAAATATACACTGCCTTTCCCACGTATGTAAGGTGTAGTGTAGTTCCTACATGCCTCGACAGAGAACCGTAACCTCTCAATCTCATGTCTGGTAGGAAAGATCACAGTAATCAAAAGGTTACTGTACAACAACTTACTTTATTTCTTGCATAGTTAGTTATGCACTCCTGGAGTATAAAAAACATGTCCCACACCACAGCAGTCAACAGGCGTTAATATGTAATGAATAAATGCCACAATGTAACATGTATGACTACAGAGAAGTGACGGTTGATAGTGTAGAAATTCTTGGTTGCCCTGAGTGTATCGCGAGTGCATGTCTATTTGTGGATGTCTATTTGTAGATGTTACCTTAGGTCTCTACATTGCACAGTAGGTTTTTAATTGGTGAGTCTTCTGTAAATGCTACAGTTACTGCAAGTAGCCAATGGCAGATGATTTACTGCAGGACAATCGACGTATATTGTGCAGGAAATCAAAACACAAAGTTGAAAAGTGGCCTTGTGTAGCCAGGGATCACGCCCAAAGTCGGGATGCTATATAGCAACATCAGCAATGCAAACAGGGATCACTTATAAAGTCATAGCAATGACGAGATATAATCCTGTTCCCACAAATTCAAAATGAGATTAAAGTCAGAAATTGCCATTTTGCAGTACAGTGGGGCGAGGCCAAAATTTGATGAATAGGTGATCAATAATTTTGTTTGCAGATGAACCTCAATCTGTATGTCCTGTTCTGCCATTCTCCAATTTTTTTTGGTTCCGTCAACCATCTTTAAAAAGCTAGTTTCATCCCTGTTTTTTATTTTAGTTGACTATTCATTAAATGTAACACCACTGCGGAGTTTTAAACGCCACATTCTCAAGAATCAGTTTTAAAACTTCAAGTAAGCTGGTGGTCTATATTTCAGTTACTGAACTCGGTACCCGTAAACGGTATACACCATTGGAAAACTCTTGCTCTGCAGAATCCAAATAATTAAAAAGTATCTCTGTTCTTAAAAGTTTGACTTTAACCTCATTTTGTGACGACAGGTCACATATAGGGAGTTGCAGCGTCCGACCTTGAACAAAGACATGGGGGGGGGCAGGGTTCAATTCAGGCATTATGGAGTACCCAAGTGTGACATCATTTAGAACCAGAAAGTGTATAGCAAACGAATGGAGTACGCGCGCGTGTTGGTTCACGGGCTGAATTACGCGCTGATGTCTTTTGCACACACACATTGTGCGTGTGATGTATTCACTTTGGTACTCTATGAAGCTGTCGCAAAACTTTGGAGTTGCCTATGCACAAAATGGGGAACCTCCAACATAAGGCTCGATAGCTCAGAAGTTAGAGTGCCGAGATGGTATTCATGAGGTTGCAGGTTCAAAGTCCGCTCCAGTCAATTTATTTGTTCAACTTTTATTTTATTTTGATTCAACTATTTCAATAAAATTGAGAGTACAAAACAAGCACCAAATGCACGCACATATGAATAATTGATAGTATGATTTATTATTAAGCTCCTAGTTAACCCAAATCCATTTTTTTAACATTTAAATCATACCGTATATTTTACTAATATTCCATTTCTTACAACTGCATAAAAAATGGTTTGAAGTACAAGAAACAATTCTATAGCGTGACAAAACCTCCTTTCTTTTTATAGTTTACTTGACCAATGTTACCAGGCGGAAATTCACACAGATACATTCACACAAGAGTATAAAAAACAGTGGACATTCCAAACATTTTACTGAATTATCAAAAAAAAAGCTTAATTTTGTGTACACAATAACCAGAATATTATTTTCCACAATAGACGTCACAATATCTTTGTGAGGTTGATGTAGTTAAAAACTGCAAAGAACCTTTTTGGCCCCAAATGAGGAAGAAAACTATCACTTTGATAAATAAATATAAGTATGGCCTCGTAGGGGCTGTTTTCTGCTAGTTATGCCAGTTCAGTTTTTTGGGTTTTTTTTGCCAAATCAATTGATAAAAACAGCTACTTTGAGACAGCAATATATGTTTGGACTTATCAAGGATTTATAGTAGAAATGTTTAACAGTAAAATTCAGACTATAGACCTTTCTCTTCTTATGTCACAGCCTTCCGGACAGCCACCGTTGCAAAACAAAGAAGTCAGTGTCAGTGTTCCAAAAATTTCACTGATGTGTTCAAGACACTGTAATGTCAACAGACACTGGTAAAAAGAACACCACTAACTGAGCATGCCTATTACTTGTAAATGAGCCATTGGGGGAAAATGTTGCAGCCCACGTCTGCAATTTATGTCACTGATTATGATGGCTACCAAAACAAAATTGCACTCGATGTTTACAAACAAAAGAAAACTTTTTGTCAAGACAATAGCCTGTGTGGCCTGGGTTGGGAATTTCACACTAATCCTCCCACATATCCTTCAAAATCTACCAGGAGATTTTGTAAGGTTTTGTAGGATTTAGGAATGCAGAACCCAGCCAATGTTAAAGGTAGAGCAGATCATTTGTCATTTATTTGTTTGAAGCAAGAAAAGTGCTCAAAATCTAAAGACGGGTGCTTAACAACTAACCTGATGAAGTTTTAGCGTTCTCATGCAGCCGATTGCAGCTACACAATGTCACGCACTGAACCGAGGAATAATAACAACCGAGCGCAGGTGTGCGTCGTGTCAGTGCTTGCCCACACCCATTTACGGATTCGCCCAATTACAAACCAACTACTAACGGAACATTCGAATAAATGTGTCACTTGACACATCTTTGGAAATTACCTTCTTTTATTATTTTCCTCAAAATGACAGCATGCTAGAAGGAATAATTTCACAGGGCGTTAAGTGACATTACTATCTTTAAACCAGGTAGCTTTTCAACAATTATTTGGTTAGTTACCTTTTGGATAGCTGCAAATGATCTACTCTACCTTCAACTGTTCACTGGGCTAGACGTCTGTCGAAAGTATATGTACAAAATCAAAGAATGTGTCGTTGAGTTCCTACACACGATTTTGTTCTGTAGGCAGGTGAATCCATGGGGAAAATCCAGTTTATTCATGAAAAAAGAACAATCCCGTCAACACCATAATTATAGAATTTAGGTCACCTAGCATTACCTAGTATTTCACAAAATGGATGCTGTCAAGCTACCACAGTAGCCTTGTGGATAGTGAGATTAACGACGGATTGAAGGATCCCTGGTTTGAATTCATTCATGTCCTTTTTACCTCGACCATTTTTCTTCTCCAAATTTAGATAATTTGGATAATTTTTATTTCAGGGTCTCCGAGAACCTGAGTGTCTTGCAATGATTCCATCAAAACTACTGATATTTTAATGAAACTTGATTCACCTGCCTACCGACCAAAAAAAAAACTAATTGCTTCCTGCACAAAGTTAGATTTTGGAGAATTCCGAAAGTTTGGGTTGAAGGGGGTCTAAGTGCCAGATTTAGTCGGTGCTGTTGTGAGCTTGTCTGCTGCCCTCGTCCTCTGGCCTCGTCTCTTCAATCTCAGTCAGGTTATCTTTGTGTTCTAACCTCGATAGTTCTCTGTAATGGTTGATGGACTCCTGGCAAGTGAAATTTGAAACAAATGTTAGTATTTTCATAATGTTTTGACCAACAAAATGTAAATCCAGTGCTGTGCATCGTGAGAGCCATTGCCATTCTGCATTGGCTCCTCACGCACAAACCCTTTTTTTTTTATCAAAATCAATTTCAACCAAAACAATCCATTCAATTTTCTTTAGATTGTTCAAGTCAACTGGCATTTTCGAGATCTATACTCTTGCATAACCCATCTTAACAGCAGAGACAACAAAACAAAAACACTTGAACAAGAAGATTGTCAACTCACCGGTGGTTCGTCAAAGGGCACCGGTTGGTCATTGCGTTGGAGAAGCAAGGCAAGTCTTTTGAGATTGAAGTCGGTCACGGGAATATTCTCCTCAAGCATTCTCTCGTGAAGTTTCATTGCATCTTCCCAATTGTTGTGCTGGTCTGTGCAAAGCAAAACACAAAAACATTTCTCCACGTTAAATTCTGATCACAACATTTAATTACCAAGGGTTTCCAGCACTTTATGAAAACAAACTTTACTGAGTTTTCCCTGTTATTTCCCCGAGGCATTTAAAAAATTCCATGAGACATATTTCCACTTTAACGAGGTTGCTGGGAAGTCAAGAGGTGGTTGCAGCAAAGCAGCTAAGATACTGATAATACACAGGCAACTTGCTGACAAGTGATGGCCTCCCTTCTCCCTTGTGATCATTCTCTCCTCACCAAATTCCCCGAGATTTCCCCGAGTTTTGGTGTTTTCCTTAAAATTCCCCGACTTTTCCCCGACTGGAAAATGGATACTCATTTTCAAGGTTATCCCTCATGTCCAGATTAGCTGGGAACCGTTACATTGCGTCCTGCTTTGTAAATGTGGGAATGTTTGAGTCATAAACATGGACACACTTTGTTTTCAAGATTTAAAAACAAAAAACCCAGAAAAAAATTACTTGTGTTGAATGTCTTTCCTGTTTTTCCCCTCAAAATGACCGCTTGCGCATCCTCTAACCCCAACTAACTCCCTAGGGTGATTGACTAGGAACCTTCCTCGTCCTTGCAAATCCCAACACCATATGGGAAACTATGCACATAAACAGTTGGACTTTGTTAATTTGTGGTATGCCTAATGCCACGTAAAGCACAGTCAGTTTACTAGTGCAGTACTCATCCTAACAGATTCCAACAAACCTTGGTGTTGGAGTTTGGCTGGCTGGGGATTGTTAGGGTTAAATCGTCACCGTTTTCACGAAGAGCCACATATGTCAAAAATTACCATTTTTTTTTATTTTGATTTTTTTCAATATTTTGCTTTAAAACAATGTACTTAACCATTTTGACATGTTTCTGTAAGCAAAACATCATTAATTTCCAAGTTACATTAATGTTGCAAGGGGCCAAAATCTCGATAAATGAATTTTGCGTTTTCACGAAGAGCCACATACATTTTGGCCCATTGAACGCGTACAAAACCAATTGCACGGAAATACGTAAAAGTAGGCCTAATGAGATAAATTGCGTTTTCACGAAGAGCCACATATCTTTGTTACATTTTCAGCTGCGCGCGCGTGCTCACGCGCGCCTATGGAAATACACATTGAACAGAGAGGGCCAATATGTCGGAAACCTGAATTTGCGTTTTCACGAAGAGCCACATATCTTTACTAATTAATTTCACTAATTAACTGCTGAATTAAGTCTTATTACTGGGTTTATGTAAAAATTCAGCTCACATAGAATAGTGTGATGGTTTCCTTGCTTCACAAAGTTGTTGCAAAGTGGTATTTTTTGCAGTTTCAAAATATGAGAAACTTCTTTTGCAATTATCTTGAAAGCGCTTTTTCTTCAAAATCGACATATGTGGCTCTTCGTGAAAACGGTGACGAAATGAATCCACAACCCTGGCTGGTTAAGGGTTCATGTATTTGCTGCAATCTGAACCTTACCGTAGGCCTTGAAGAGATAGAAGTAGATTGTTCGCTTGTCAAGATAATCACCAGACTTGTCCATCTCTAAGACGCTGTTGATTTTACCAATCTGAAAAAAAACAGCCACAGAACAGGAGTGATGAGAGGAATAACTGCCACTTTAAGGGTTACTCAATGATGACCTCTTTTGCTATTCTCTTTATGTTGTGAATAACAAATAAATTCGCGGAGGGGGCTAATCGTCCTTACTTGCAGCAGAAGCTGAATTGCGAAGGATGCAGCTTACAATATGGTCGAGCCAAGGCAATGATATTGAGCCCTAATTGTACAATGTCTTTTCTACCAGCAGTTTTGAAGTACTGTAGTATATTTCAGGTTTAATTTTTAATTTAAAAGATAAGCAAATAACTAGGCAGTGACACAAAAATCAGGGTTTCCTGTGTTTTTTTTCTACTAACCACAACACACTGTATAGTCTGTCCAATTTACCTTGCATAGCACAGTTGAACCTAGAGACGGGGGTTTAAATCAATGCTATCTGTGAGAGCCACTCCGCAACTGGGTACCTCCGTAACCTACCCCTGCTCCCAACATGGCATTGTATGCACTGACCCCATGCTGACCCCAGCCTCCAACAGCACTATCTATAATTATGCCCATTTTAAAACTCTGCAGTACTTTTGGAGGTCACTTACCATGTCTGAATCCCGACCAAGCAGGGAGATGATGTAACCTATTAATCCTGAGGATTTCTCCTTGATGACCGGGTATTTCTATCCAACAAAAAAAAACAATCAAGACAAGACAAATTCAACATTGTAGCAAATGTTGCAAAAACACAAGAAATAGAAATTGGGGATCTTAGACCCAAACCATGACTAGCCCCCTCAAAGAGGCCTGTAATTTATAGGCATCATGTTCATAGAAAGAATTGTGTTTAAAGTGCAAAACCAAATCTGGAAAATCAAACATTATTTATAAACTGTGTCTTGTACTTTCTAGTCAATTTCTAGTCAATGTTTTTCTTTCGACGAGATAGTCAACTGAATCATGATTTTGTCTGTGCACCGAGGTCAAATCGAAGTTCTGGTAACAGCACTATTAAATGTTAAGCTTAGTTTATTAACACTGTATTTGGATTGTATTCTTCTAATGCAGCCAGTCCCGATCTATGGGCTCCGTGCGCCAACAAAGAGGGCGCCCATTTACCTAGCAATGACGTCCCATGGGCGGGACGTTTAGCTGGTTGACGGCACTGTTCTTGTGTGTGCCGTATGTACACCAGGGGATTTGTACTACCACTCGCGCAGTGGTACGGCCGCGCGGGCGCGTCGCGGCAAAATTGCAGTCAGGCAAGATGGCGTCGGTCGGCCACCCCCACTGTACTTTCTTTGACGGTGAGGGGGTACTTGTGAACGAAGCAGATTACAAGCACGGTCTTTAGGAGGATGCTATGAACAAGAGGAATCAAATGCAATCTTGGGAACTGTGCCAACTCATACCTGAGACATTCCCAGCATACCCCACGGGTGCTGTATTCAAGCTAATGGCACGTGTAAAGTATGCTCAGATTTGCCTGGGTATTGCTGCCAAGGTTTCCAGGACTGGACACGATTCTCTTTGTGGTTTGATTCTCTGGTGGCATAACAGCACTTTCTGGGATTGGGCCTGACTGCGTGAGGAGAACAAAATCCAACCCCAGGCTGGGGCCAAGACTACCACTCACCTCTGCCATAGCCTTGGCCTGTTCTACTTGATTGCAGTCTAGATATGCAAAGAGTAACTGCCACACGCCCCCGTCTATGTCTCTGTCATTCAGTTTATCCACCGTCTCCGACACTGTCGAAAATGACAACAAAAATCTCGTCAGCATGACATCATCTGCTTAAAACCCACTGGAAAAAAGTTGCTGACATTACTCAACCAAATTCTTTTCAAATTTGTAGACCGTAAGCAGCAAGCACATCATGAACACACTTTCAAAATATCTTGAGTTTCTGAATTTCTCTGACACTTATTATTCTGAAGATTAAGGATTGAAATACTCAAACTATTAAAAATAAAGATTCCTGCCTGGATCAAGTCTACGAGACAACAGAATTATCTTTCCCACTTGTTCCCCTGTGGTTTTGGCACTTGTATTTTGCAGTCTAATTGTAATTTGTGGACAGAGTTCAGTATCATATATATATAGGCCTTTAACGTCGATCAACGACGATCAGCACGACGGTGCCTGGTAGCGCGTCTGGCGTTGCACTCTTCCATGTAGGTTTGATGGGCAAGGCTGCTCCCCTGGTGTAATACACTACGCCAGCCCAACCTGTTGGCTGCAACGCTCTCCCAGTCAGTCAAGTTGATGGAAAAGGACTGTAGATCACGCTTGACTACATCCTTATACCGCAGCTTATATCCCCCTCACCCACAAAAGAATAAAGATATTTCCAAGCTCACCTTGTTGCATATCAGCTGCCTTTTGGATTAACTTTGTGAAGAATGACCTGAGCCCAACCCGTCTTATCCGGGTTGTATCTTTCTCCAGTTCTTGTTCAATGAAACTGACTGCTCCAGAAATGTCATCCCTTAAAAAAAAATCACACAGTTTTGATCGGTCAAACAAATACCAATTTAACAGTAAATTTTGTACTACCACCATAGAGCACGGAATAGATTTCAGATAATGTACTCTAAATGCAACGTGCAAGTACAACATACGTGAACAACGTATTAAAGCATATTTTTTGTTAGTATAACAGTAAAAAAAACGTCACAGCAAAAATCATCTGCAGTGCCTATGCGCACGCGTTTGCATTTGCGCAAGTTTGCACAGAGCAATATGAAACGCTCATTTACTAATTGTGGATTTTGGTTTTGGGTGCATATGCAAATAGCTGTACTAAAGCCATACTTAATGTCCAGTTTTCCATAAGTTTGGCACAAACATTGATGCGCCCAGCAGGCTTCCTTTCTACAGCAAGTTAGTGCTCTAGTAATTAAATATAGCTCTATGACTACCGCACAGCTAAACCAGGGTACAATTTCATTGAACAGCTCAGCAAAGAAAGTTGTTAAGCCACGATTCTTTGCTTTTTTATACTCAAAATGGGTTACCAGCCAAAACGGCATGCTGCATGTTTATTGCATGTGACTGGTTCCCTGCTGCTTTTTGCTTAACAATATAAAGTCAGTGAGCATTTTTTGGCGCTTAGCATTTCCATTAGCAGTTCCAAAGAGAGAGTTAGCTGGCAGGGTAGAATTACAAATGAAGAGGTTCTTGCAAGAGTTGGGCAGAGGAGATTGATTTTGAAGACAGTTCAGTGAAGACAGACAAGATGGGACCGGGCATGTCCTCAAGACATGATGGGATGCTGAAAGATGCTATTGACGGGAGAATTGATGGAAAGAGACCAAGGGGAAGAGAGAGAAATGCAATGCTTGAGAGGATAAAAGATGGAAGATCGTATTCTGTCCTGAAAAGATCAGCACAAGCCAGACAATCATGGGGGGGGGGGTTGGCTTAATAATGGGGATTATAATATTATCTTTCTGTTTCCCTGACTGATCCATTGACTAAGACCTTCCGAAGGGCAGAAGACCTTATAGTTCCGTGAAATTGGGCCCAGGAGTTAGGACTTGTGAAGCATGTCAGAGGAAATTGAGTTCCAGATATTATACAAACAATGAATGTTTATGAGTGCAATGGTAAGAATAATGTCACGAGGTGACAGATGGATTGGAATATTCCATCTGTCACCGAATGAAAGTATTCCTTCCATTGCACGAATGTGAAACACATATTATTTGCTTTGCACAACGCCTGAATAAATCCTCGTCATCTGATTGGTATCTAGTGTGACCGTGGAATGGAACTTCTTTTTACCGTGGAATGGAATTTCTAATATTTGCAGCGCGGCCGGGCCTTGGGTTGGGACAAGTAGTTCAATGACACGTGATCAACCCACCAATCAGAGTTATTCAGCCAAAAGAATTATTGTCCACTAATTGACCCATCAATAGGGTGTTTTTTATCCCGTGTTGGGGAGGACAGTGATTTGATTTAATCAATGTTGTATTTCTTCTTTGGTCTTACCATCAAATACCACTTTTACATTTTTTTTTCTCCATTATTTGCATATGGATTTGATATGAAACAATTGTTTTCTTTTTTTCTTTTTTTAAACTGTCTTTGGAGTAATTCATTAATCTTGAACTGTTTTTGCCCTCTGGAAAGAAAGCAAATTGGTATTTAAATAAAAAGCTGTGTCATTGTAAATATTAATGTCTAATAAGCACAAGTGTTTGTTCTACTACCCACCTCTGTATGTAAGCCGCAAGTATGGACTTCCCCATGGAGAAATTCTCGCCTGTTTTCTCTTCATACTTGCTCTTCATTTCCATCAGTCGGTCCAGATTTCCCCTTTCCTCATAATAGGACGCTAAGTGCCGCATTCCTGACCGTAGAGGGGCAATGCCTTCCTGTATCTGCTCGTCGTAAACCTGGTGGGCAGCTACAAATCAAATTTCAGGACAGAGGGAAAAAAAATTAAAAATTGAAAGGCTTTTTTGGATTTGGATTGATGATGTCATGCTTAAAGGGGAGATACAACATTTGCAAACATCCAAAAACTAAATGATCAAATTATCACGAAATATCTTACTGGATTGTGAGGGAATGACAGTCAAAAGCATCCTGTAAAATCGTGGCTCCTGGTGTTCTGACATTTTCAAGAAAACTTGTATTTTTCCAACGCTGGTTGGCCGACCAGCATTCATCAAAAAGTGCTCCTCCTTTTTCATATTTAGTTACTCCGCATTTTCATTGCAATTGATTACACACCTGTGGAGGGGTACAAGCCTTCTAGACTGATTCTCTGACATTGCAATCCTCCAAAGTCTATAAATTGCTCCGTTTCATCTCATGTTGGGTCAGGGAATCAGACTACAAAAACATGGTTGGTTTTCTTTCCGAACCGAAAACGTGAAACAAGTCAGTTTGCTATAACATACTGATCCTCCAAATCCAAATTGCAGCAAAAGCAAAGGTTGTACATTCCCTTTAAGTGCAAAGTAAGATGCATTTTGTGAATAAGTAGCATACAATGCAAAGTTGTGTTATTATAGGTGGGTCGGTTTTTTAATTGTCTTTTTTGTTTACATTATTTGTGTTTGTTTTGCTTTTCATTTTCAAACACTGTAAGTGTTACCCATTAACAATGTGAATTCAGTTCATAACAATTTTCTCCTTGAGGCACACTGACTTTCTGGGTTTTTTCCACAACTATGGTAGGTTATTTGTAAACATCATCTTTCACTCTCTTTACAGCCTTACCTTCCTCGTCCCCTTTGTGAAGATATTCCATTATCAGCTTGTTTCTAAGATTCCTGCTCAGTGAAAAATCTTCCAGGTCTTTGCACCTGAAAATAAAATTGTCCCAAAAAATAAACAAGTTGTTCGTAATTGCACTTTCCTACTCCAAATTGAATTTTCCCAAATATTCAGAGTTACAGATTTTCGTCATACCATCCAGAAAATTATTTTTCTGACTAAAGAACCAAATTTCATTCTTAAGGGAATAAATTTGTGCTTTTACTTCATGTTTTGCAAAACACCCCTCTAGATATGTTTATGGTATGTGCCTCTGCTAGTAGTACTAAGAATCTCCTTATATGGAGATTGGCACGCATGTGGCATGTACTTTCTGCTACAGTAAGCAGGGATTTTTCGCTAACGGTAAGCAGAACCAAGAAATTGGGCCCCTATGATCCTGCGATGCTAGTCAGGATGTGAAAGTGTTATTTTACTAGACGTGGCCTCGTCACACTCACATGTCCTTTACTCTACAGAAAGCATCAATGTTCTTTTGTTTGAGATACTCCCACATCATGACGTCATAGGCTGGCATCTTGAGCGCTACGCCCTCGCTCCGGGCATCTTCTAGTAGAGACATTGCTCCATCAAGGTTCTTAGCCGGGACAAAAAGACAAGAACGTTTACAAACACTGGCATGACCACAAATTTATAACGGCAATCACCCAACCTCATTCCCAGGATGGTGAGCAGTATGCTCCCACTAGCTGCTCTCTCACCCTGGTACTGGATCATTTGCATGTTCCGAAATCGTGCACATTATAATAAGGTATGGAAAAGTCTGGTGCCTGGCCATGCTTTGAATTGGTGTTTGCTTTTCTATGTGGTGATCTGGGTACAGCAAAATCATTTCATCGTGGCATGAGATCAGAAAACAGACAATTTTTTTTCAAAGTTGTAATGTTAGAATCTTAACCATCCTACTTGCAATACTACAATAAATATGAATTATAAAAAGCAAAATGGAAAAGGGGGGATTGTGTTTGAGGACTGGACCTAACAATTCACTATGAACATTAAAACAAAGTAATACACGTTGGAAATAAAATCACCAAGCACAATTATATCCATAACTTGCTACTGCAAGATTGAATCAGATTTCAGGAAGCAAATATTTCCTTCCCAGGGTTTACTATTGTCTCGTAGTTGAAAGTAGACCCTGGGAACAAGGTTGAGCAAAAAGGAAACAGTACGTGCAAAGGACTACTTTTTTGGCATCATTTACTATGCATTGTAAGAGGTCATATTATGTAAGATAAATACGTGAATGCTTGTGTCATTTTATCATGGCAAATCACACTGTACTCTAGATGTTATCCAACAGTTTTTACAACCCGACAATATTCTTATAAACAGCTATCAGGATACGACAAAAAATGCAAATTAGGTACTGTTGGAATATTTATTCAATCTTTTCACTGAATTTCAGGATCATCTGCCAGTACTGAGATCACATTTTTTCTTTTTGTTTTGAAATGATATTTCATCATGTCCATGATGAGCTTGATCATCCTACTGAAGTTATTTTGGGGTGCACATGCTTGACAATGCATGTCAATACACTCATTTTCACTATAGGTCAACAACATGCAATTTTTTTTTAGCATAAAATTGTCTTAGTTTCAACAATTATCGCCCATTAAACAAGACTACGAATGATCAAAAACATCGTGAGGCAGGCCATTGTGGATTGGTTCACAGTACACACGAGTTTAGCTTACCCCAGACTTCGCTATAGTAATGATTCTGTTCTGGACTTTCAAGACAGCATCCCCTTGAACTACGCCACCTTCAGGCGACTGGAATTCAAAATACATGTGAGAAGTGAATTATGGCAATGCATAGAATAGTTTGTCACATTGTAAGCTTGATTTTGGTACCGGTGCACGATGACGTCACGCTTTGTTTACATGTGCCCTGATGGAAGCTAGGCAGTGTTGTAGACGAGTCCATCACAATTCATTTTACAAACTTGTGCTTTCATAAGTCCAGTCACAAGTAATGGGATGAACAATGACAAAGTAATGGTTTTGTGACAGTACATTTGAATAGCTAGGTAGTGACTTGTGATGGACTTGTGAGGTGCTTGTGATGGACTTGTGATGGTCTTGTGATGGACTTGTGATGTTCTTATGATGGACTTGTGATGGACTTGTGATGGACTTGTGATGGACTTGTGATGGACATGTGATGGACTTGTGATGGACATGTGATGGACATGTGATGGACTTGTGATGGACTTGTGATGGACTTGTGATTGGCTTGTGATGGACTTGTGATGGTCTCGTGATGGTCTTGTGAGGGACTTGTAATGGACTTGTGATGGACTTGTGATGGACATGTGATGGACATGTGATGGACTTGTGATGGACTTGTGATGGACATGTGATGGACTTGTGATGGACTTGTGATGGACTTGTGATGAACTTGTGATGGACTTGTGATGGACTTGTGATGGACTTGTGATGGACTTGTGATGGACCTTTGATGGACCTTTGATGGACTTGTGATGGACTTGCAGGGACTTGCAGGGACTTGTGATGGACTTGACTACAACACTGGAGCTACAATCCCGGCTACGGTCACCCACTCCCCCGGTCAATGTTGTTCTCTCCAGCTGATTGAGCACACACCACGCAATGAGAGACAACATTGAACGGGGGCCGGGGGGTTGGGGGCCCAGCGAGATTTGGCCAGGATTGTAGGCTCTTGTCCCCCTGGCTCCCATAAGAAGGCACACAAAGTTCTGAAGATATATTAGTATTTGCATATAGACCCATCTCATAGACAGCCATGTTCGCAGGAAAATTACAACCACGTATTTAACGCCATCAAGTACGTGTGAGCCCAGTGTGCAAAATTGTCTAAACATGCGTGCATGTTGCTGGAAATTTCTTCAAAATACGGCAGAGCCAATGCCCGCCATGAAAATTAGACTCCCAAAATGCCGACGCACGTGACAATCTGTAGGCAGTGATGTCATCTGAGAGATATTATTCATATTTCCTAATTTAACAAAGGTGCCGTTTCAAAAAACAGCACTTTAAACACAGCAACTGGAAAGAAAAACAAGTGAAATGGCAAACAAAGCTTTTTAACTACTCAAAAATAACCAGTCTATCTTTATTCATAAATATTTAGTTTCTGAATATAAATTATGAAAATATCCAAGTCTCACCTCATCTAGCATTATCTGCGGCACTTCAAAGGGGACTGGCCGGTCGAAGGACCGCAGGACGTTGGCCAGGTATCGCAGCGTCCTGTCCTTGGGCACCACTCCTTCATCCTGCATGGTGGTCCACACCTGCAGACACTTGTCTGGGTCCTTCTGCCGAGCTGAGGAAAAAAATAAAATGAAAAGGCCTGTTGGGAGTGCTCTATCTTAGGGTAAAAATCTTGCCGAGAAATTGGTTATTTTTCCAAGTTCCTCGTTCAGTGCCACAACTGCCCAGGGAAATATTTCTGAGAACTCCCGTGGGAAGGACACACAGCATGCAAGTACTGGTTCAAGCGCACATGGCTCCACATCTTTCTGAATGTGTACAGACCCACAGCATCTTTGTGTTTAACCATTCCAGAGTTACTTGTGTATGGAATCCAACACTGCGTTCACACGGGCCACTCTTGATACTCTGGAGAGTCAGAAAATGTTGCGTGCTCATTGCACTCAAGTTACACTGCTCCCGCGATAGCAGATCAGTTTAAATGTGAAAATACGTGAATCCTTTTCAGATTTGTCCTTATGTATCACATTACACAAGAATTTACGAGAATAGGATTTTTAACTTTGGAAAACTTTCCGATCTTGAAATCACGTGATTTTGCTGGGTGCAAGAGTATACTCCCGCTCTGATCATTAGTATACTCTCCCATACCTGTGTGTCACACTCTTGCCGTTTGTGCACGTAGGGGTACACACAAGTTTGTTTCTGCATTCAATAGGGGACGTTGAACAATAGAGAACAATAGGGTCCCCAATTCCCGAGAGGTCCCCAATTTGGATTCGTGTACTAAACATTTGGGAGGTCTTCCTAAAAAGTTAGAGTACAAACAAAAGAGGGACAATAGGGGGTCCCCAATTGCAGGCAAATACACACTTGTGCGTGTTAACATGAGTGACTCGCTTTAATACAGCCGGCCAATTGCAGATGGGAAATATTGCAAGCTCCGTCTCTACTTTAACAACAGTCTTGGTCAACTTTTCACAAGTCAAATGTCCACAAGCAAACACTGTCAACTACTGGCGTTCTTACAAACTTAACACAAAAACAATTTCAGTGACAACATGGCTTACCACAAAACTGGTGCGAGAAAAAAACAAAAAAACAAGACATCAAATGGACAGGTAAACTGTCCTTGAACATGAACACTATAATTGACATCAAAACCGGCAACAACCTGCAGACTTACCGTACAGCTGCATCAAGTAAAAGTGCACATTATCTCGGTCGCATCCGTACAAATCCCTCGTCATGGCAACCAGGTTTTCCAAAGCCTCGATCTGGTTCTTGCCTATGCACTGCTCAGCGTACCACTGCAGACGACGGTCCTTGGCGATCATGCCTGGAGTCTGGGGTGGGGGAGGAAAGGGAACAGAGTACAAAATGTCTAGAGTCAAATTTGGGCAGTATTTTGCATCTCACATGTAGCAAAATGAAATCCACTCAGGTCCCAACTTAACCCTAACTCCCTAGGCATGTTTGCTAGGATACAACCTCAATCCTGCGAAATCCTCCAACTGCCTCCGTGTATAAATTGCATACAGCTTCAATCCTCCAAAATCAGGCATTATTTCTTGAATGTGGTCCTTCAAGGGGTGACCATCGCCTCAATCCTGCAAAATCCTCCAGCAGTCACTGTCAGTATGTTGAGGCAGAGGCAGTGACATCCTGGAGCAGTGCGGGGAATTTGAAGTATAATCTGGGCCTAAATTCATGCACGCATAAACAACACAAGGTCCGGCCCAAGACCTTGACACAGTGCATCTTCCAAAATCAGCCACACATTTGTTTGCCATATAGCCCCAATCCTGCAAAAATATCCACTTTGCAAAGAGGATTTTGGAGGATTTGGGAAGGTAAGGGTTAATGGAGCATAATGGGTCAACAGGTCAACGGGTCAACTGCCAATTTAAATGTCTCCCTAATGTTTTAACTTCCATTTCTAGAAGGAATTTTTATTGTCACAAGTGGCTTAAAGTGAGTCCTTGGACCTGTCGAGAATTATAACTGAACAATTTTGGTTTGGGAAAGTTTTTAGATTGAGGATTATAGGACGGTTTTTATTTGTACACAAGCATATCAGAATGTCGCCCTCACGTACCATTTTCGGTAATAAAAAATATTTTAATTATTTTCCCTATTACCTCAAATATTTTCTTTGCCTCTTTGTACTTTCCCGTCGACAGGAAGGCGAAGATGAGGTCATACAACATGTTGATATCACCATGGTGATGGCTAGTAAAATCCATGGCTACAACAGATAACAAAAAATAATACAGGTCAAAATGAATATATCATCATAAAGTAGACTACCAAAAAATATCACCATCAAAAACTGAAGTACATTTTTATTTTTCAGGCTACTAGAAGGATCTAGGATGCTCTTCTTGTACACAGCTAAAGTATGGATGGTACATTGTTAACAAACGACTCCACTAGGGAGAGTAAAAAAAAAGCGAAACCCAAATGTCAGGAATATTGTTTTAGAGAAGTTCTGCATGTAGCACTTTCAAAATCTAGGATATGAAAGCCCAATTCATAAGCTTTCTTTTAGTACAAGAATTATTCAAATCACTCATGTACTTTTCAAGTTACAGAATTTTAAACAATCACTGTTTTAAAGTTCTGTCCACGGATCACAAAAAAGGTGTGCGTTCTTTCAGCACAACGAAAACAATTCACACACATCCCTATGCGATTTCTTTTCGTTTTGCTGAAAGAACACTCACCTTTTTGGGATCCGTGGACAGAACTTTAAAACGGTGGTTGTGTTTAAAATTCCGTAACTTGAAAATTACATGAGTGATTTGAATGATTCTTGTACTAAAAGAAAGCTTATGAATTGGGCTTTCATATCCTAGATTTTGAAAGTGCTACAGGCAGAACTTCACTAAAACAATGGCCCAACATTTAGGTTTCGTTTGTTTTTTTTACTCACCCTGTACTAGCATACGACCTGTGTCGGCAATCAAACCCGGGCCACAGTAGTGAGAGGCGAGCACTTTATGTACTGCACCACCCATGCCCCCAAACCAACAGTTCCTACACAGGATCCATAGTGGTCTCATTCAACATATCATACCTTTTTGGAGCTGGTCAGTGTCCCCGTCCTCAACCAGCTTGACCAAGATCTCATGGAAGTGAGGCATGACACCGTACTTGGTCTGGCAATCCTGAATGCACTGCAAGGCACCCTGTATGTCCTTCCTGTTACAGAAAAAGAAAACCAAATCATTTTAATTTCATTTCTCTGGTCATTTTCCAATGAAGGGTGCAGCACCATGACGTTCTACTTTCCGCTTGCACAAAAAGTACATGTAATAGTCCTGTATTAATCGCTGAAGCAGGTTGACTACAAGGCATATAGGACCATTTGCTTTGCATGCATTTTGTTCGTTTCCAATAATAACACCACTCGAAATTCAAAGAAGAATGTTCAAAACCTAACATGTTGAAGTCTCAGCTCAGTGGATATTACACTTTTCAACAACAACAAAAAAAAGTCAAAACCATGCATAACTGTTTGATCACGAAACACAATTTCGTCAGCATCACTCTTTATTACAAAAATCTGTCAATTGACTGAATGTTGGAGATCACCAACATTTCTTGATTTCTTCTAAATGATATCAAGCCAGACGGCATAAATTCACGAGGTGTTAAGTACTTTGATCTCTAATCCAAGTAAGCTATTTGATAAAAATTTGGAAGGTTGTTTTTGGGATACATGCAAATGATGCTACATGCCTTTAAATGTTTCAATGGCAAAAACAAGTTTAAATAGTCATGAAAGCTAAAGACATAGTGCCAGCACACCTGTGTACTCACTTGTTAATGTAGGCCATGACAACGGGTCCCAGGATGTTGGAGTTGACCTGGATGAGGTTAAGGGTCACCATTTTGTCAAAGACCTGCTGTGTCTGGTCGGTCAGGCCCTCTTGGGCAAGCTCGTTCAGGAGATGAAACAGCTGTTTCTCCTGTCGGTCTGTTCCGATATCTCGTTCTTTCATCTCTTGGACGAGGGCCAGAGCATCTGTTGAAATGAACAGCAACCAATACCAAGAATTTTAGGGTGCACACCGGTCAATAGGCCTAAACCCATCCCCCGAGCTCATGAATAAAAGTTATACCCTCATAATATTCTATATTAAAGAATTCTGAGAGCCATAACATTGGCGAATTGAAGAGATATGGCAATGAACTCTGGCCCAGACTTGGGGCTTCCAATTCTGAGCATTTTGGATGCAAATGGGCTCAAAAGTGGCGCTATTTTGCCATGTTGTGGAGGAATCTTTTTTCAAGATGGCCACTTTTCCGCTTTGAGAAAAATAAGGGTCATCTTCTTTGGGTGAAAATATTTCGAAAATTAAATGGTCAACCACCAAAAAGTGAAAAGAAAATGAAAGATGACATGTTGATCATCAATTTTCTGTGCAGCTTAAATACATGTGAGAGTTCTGAGTATTCTTAAAAGAAATTTGAACTATGGGCATTTAGCACTGGTGTCTATGGGAATGTTAATGCAGGGGTGCATCCTTTAGATGTTGTTATGGCTGATACAATGTCTACTTTATTTTTACAATTTTTTTTGGAAGAGAGTAGGTTGAAAAGCTAAACTCAAGCTGTAATCCTGTGAGGAAGACCAACAATCTATCAGATCATACAGCTGTATTGTAAAGCATTCAATAAAGATACCAGTTTATGTTTATTAGGAGTTTTACTTCTAAAAAACAAATTCAAAGAATATCCCTCATTTGAAAAATGCTCCAGACATTATAATTGTGCACGGTGAGAAACTGTGGTCACAATAGAGGCAACATTCCAACAAAGATAGATGTACGCGTTCATCTTTTCAAACCGTGGACGAAAAATACCAGAGAACAAAAGAGAACAATATCGTCCACGATTCCCAACATACGTCCGTGATTGGGGCCGTGTACAAAACCTATGGGAGTCTTCCTAAAAAGTACAAACCAAAGAGGGACAATAGGACGTCCACGATCGACGGTGAACACAAGTTTGTCTGTGTGTGGTAATGAGAAGTTTGGTTATGCAACCCTAGGGAAAAAAGGGTTTTGTTTTGGGCACAAACAGACATGCTCTTGATACTAATTGTGGGGCGGGAACCAGCCTATCCTGCGAGAATGGAATTATTGTCTGGCAGACAATAATTCAAAAATTGTCAAGTGATAATTCAATAATTAAACACGGGCAGATACTCGACAGATATTCTGTCGATATCTCATTCAAAATTGTATAACTTTTGCTTTGCTAAAAATATAAAGTTAGAAAAGAACTCTATTTTTTTCAGGATGAAACTCAAAAATAGCACAGAAGCCGCAATTTTAAGCCTTCAACAGAATAGCAAAGACCGGATCCCAACCCACCTTCCATTTTGTTCTCCTTAGCCAGATGACAGATGAGGGGTCTATACTTGGACATATCCAGCCTGAAGTGTGGGTCGGCTTGCTCCCTGATTTGAAACAAAAGTCCAAAAAATGAGTTCGCACAATCAAAATTCTTCTGCATGTACTGTACAGAATGCAATAACAGAGTACCTAAGTTTGATGTCAGCTGCGTTTGTTCTGGTTGACGCGCTGGGCTGCGTGCTCAACACACTTAACTTCAGCTTCACACACTAAAGCCATGCCCGTGAACCAGAATACGTTGCACGCATCGTTACTCTACAGGGTGAGTCAAAAATAACGTTTCCGTTAAGTTTTGCATGTAGCACTTTTAAAATCTAGGATATAAAAGCCCAATTCATAAGCTTTCTTTCCGTACAAGAATCATTCAAATCACTCATGTACTTTTCAAGTAACGGAATTTTAAACACAACCGCCATTTTAAAGTTCTCCCCGGATCACAAAAAAGGTGTGCGTTTTCATTTTGCTGAAAGAACACTGAAATTTTTGTAATCCATGGACAGAACCTTAAAACGACTGTTGTGTTTAAAATTTCATAACTTGAAAAGTACATGAGTGATTTGAATAATTCTTGTACTAAATGAAAGCTTATGCATTGGGCTTTCATATCCTAGATTTTCAAAGTGCTACATGCAGAACTTAACTAAAAAAATAGTCCCGACATTTGGGTTTGGCTTTTTTGACTCACCTTGTATAGTGCAATATTTATTTGGACAAATTATGTCCATTAGATAGTGAATGTCTGTTGTCTGATTTCTACACTCTGAAATGATTCTCCCTCTAAGATGTGTCCTCTAATGGACTCTGAATACTCACGTAGGACTAATTTTCATAAACTCGTAGCATCTTTGCATATGCGATACAAAGGGGCAATGTGTTCAAGATTCCATACTAACTTTCCGTTTGCAACCTTTATGGTAAAATCATAGGAATTCCAGTTTGCAAAAGGGATCCTTTGAAAATCTTGAAATCGGGAACAATCCTGACATATCTCACCTCTGGTTCAAAGGAGAAAGTTATGCAAAATTGACTAGTCAAATAACCAGCCTACTCACTCACAAATGACTACACGTTTAAAACAACTGTTACAATATCAAACGGATATCAAATAAAAAAAAAAAGGAATTGAACCAATTTTCTTACAATTGCTTTTTGAAATTGAACGCTTCATCATAACGTTTGTGGTGGGAGCAGACGCTCATCAAGGAGGCATATATTGCTCCCGTCGGCTCGTAGCCCTTCGCTTTGAACTCTTCGATCAACTCGATCGATCGTTGGTAGTTCTGAAATAACAAGGGCAATAACAGTGAAATTAGTGAGGCGGGTGACTGTGTAGTAACATGGACGATTTGAGTTTTATCAATCAATCTTTAGAGAGACAATAATAGACGTACATGTATCGGGGCAAAAACACTATTAATCAAAACAAATCAAATTACATAGAGTGCCATCAAATTTGGGCACTTTTTCTTTTTAGGTTTTTGATGGCTTACATGTATTTGGACATCTTTACCACAGTAAAAAGGGGGAGGGGGTAAAGTAACACATACAATTGATTTGGAGATTCAACCATCATCATTTTTCGAAAAATCGTCTGGTCATGGAACGTCAAATGAGTGTGATTTTGACTGATGAATTGCTGATTCAATTATTCAATACTTGATTATGTGATTAGCAAGGTGTGATTTTGAGAATCCGTTGTAAACAATATTTCTTTATTCGGTATTATTTGAACACTCATGTTTAATTTCTCAGGAAAAAAATTATCTAGCCAGCATCACAGACACGGTATATGCAGTCTTCAATTCTGATATCTACGCATTCATTGGCAGGACTGAAAACAGGCATGAGAATGAATTTCAACGAAAAAAACAGGAAACTTGTGCAAAAACAGGAAAAAAGATGTGAAATCAGGCAAAAAAAACAGCCCCAAAACAGGCTTAAAACAAATAAAAACACAGAAATATGGGCAAAAACCCCCAGGAATTCCTGTTTAAACAGGAAGATTCTCATGCCTGTGAAAATCTACAAAAACAGTGAATTTCAGGTGTTTTCCTTACACACAAGGCGATTTCAGACATTTGTTGTTCAAACAAAACATGGTATTGATAAACCTCTGACATTAGCCTTGAGTCACATTGCTGGCATCTCACATACTCACATTATTGGCCGTGTGGTACAGGATGAGTCGTCGTATGACACCTCGGTAGTTACCATCCTTCTCCTTAAGCTCCATCAGATGGGACTCCAGATCCTCAACAGAAATGTCCTGTAAAGTAGGAGGGAGGCAGGGAGGAAAAGTAGAGAGGATTTCAGCAAGCAAATTTGGGGAAAATGGAGGTAGGAAACATTCGCTGGAATGTAGTGAATTTGGGGAAAGTTGGGCTTTTTCCCAAGTTATGAATAGCCTAGCACTAGCCGAGGCTGGAACAGTTGAGACTACGAGAGTGAGAAGCTAGCTTCATGTATGAAGAGGAGTCCAGTGGTTAAGCTCGGTGCATACTTCACGTGAATGCGAAGCGAATTGGACGTCACGAAGCATTCACTGCGAAATTCACCCGAGTTGAAATATGTTCAACTGTTATGAATTTGCAGCGCGAATACTCGTCAGGACGTCACAAATTCGCGTTCGCTTTCGCTTTTGCGCCGAGAATAAACCGGGCATCACATTGTTCGACTCATGCGCCGTGGTAAGTTGGTTCAAACCCTGACTGGGAACATGGTACTTGTGTTCCTAGGCGAGACACTTTACTACAATTGCCTCTCTCCACCCAGGAGTATAAATGGGTACCTGTGAAGGTAGAGACCAGATTGCGCTGATCTCGGCTACAGAAAAGTGGTCTTACGGCCTGATGAACAGGGGTAATAACTGTGAAGCGCTTTGAGACCTGGCTTTGGTGGAAAGCGCTATATAAGCGACACGCACGCATTAAAGATAATTTGAACAGTTTTGTGCATTGGTTGCCCAGTGCTTGCCTTCTGGTAACACTGAATGTTTGATCTGATGGAACTTGAAATATATGGAGAAAAAATGCAGGAGAAATTCCATGAAAGTTTTTCAGAACTCTGCACCTTTTTGAGTTTCATCCCCAAAAATTGATTCTGTTTCTAACTTGCCATTTTTCTAGCAATACAAAATCTATTCAATTTTGTATGAGACAATGAATGAAAAAAACCAGCCCATGTTTAATTATTAAATTACTACTTTACAATTCAAATCATTGGCTGCCAGACAATATTTATGTTCTCGAGGGGTAGGCTGGTCTCCCCCCCCCCCCCCACAATCAGAATTGATAATGTACGGACCAGGAGCCAGTCTGCTCACAAAGTGGAACTGTTTGTGCCCAAAACAACAACCTTAATTTCAGAGGGTTAAAGAAGTCCAAAAAAAAGGAAAAAAGGAGGTATTTAGGTTGGAATAGAACATACAGGTCGAAAATTTATTAATAGACAAAAAATTGGTTGAAGAGCACAGGGGAATGCAACTTAAATTAAAGATGACTCCTAACTCCTTCTGAGCCTTCCTCATTTCAAGTTTACATCCTATCACTTACATTGTTTGTAAGAAGGTCGAGATTACCCATTCGGTTGGAGTTAACCTCTGCAGGGTCTAGCAACTTGTAGGCATGGGGCTTGACCATAGGTAGCTTGATCTGATCCAGGAGATTACGAATGCCTCGGAAACGCTGCATGGCGATTTGAATTCCCTGCAGCATCAAAAGACAAAAAACACCCGACAGGTTATACATTTATCTCCACATGCAACAATGATCTACATTCTTGGCAGTTCAACTCTGCTTCAATCCAGCAAGGCATTGTAAACAGTGCAGCCCGGATTTGCGGCGTTCCATTATTATAATATTATTATTATTATTATTTATTTTCGGTAATGAAACCAAGGATTCCTCAAAAGCACCCTACAATCCTGGCCAAATCTCACTGGGCCCCAAAACCCCCGGCCCCCGTTCAATGTTGTCTCTCGTTGCGCGGTGTGTGCTCCATCAGCTGGAGAGAACAACATTGACCGGGGGATCAGGGGAGTGGGTGATCGTTGCAGGCTCATGAAGTGTCCCATCCATTTTGGCCGGGATTGTAGGAACTGTAGCTCTCTAGCCTGAAGAAACCTGTGGAGAAGACAACGAGAAGAAATTACAGTTTTAGAGGTGGGAGGAAAACCCCAGAAGAATATTCTGGGGAAAACCCACGGAATCAGGTAGGGACTGAAAACCCAATCCACATATTGGCCCAGGCGGGAATCGAACCCGGGTCACAGCGGTGGAAGGCGAGGACAGTACTGCTATGCCAACCTGACATGTTTGCTGGCTGGATTATTTGTGTGTGATTTTCAGTCGGTTCAATTTCAAAATTTGATAAACTTTAAAATCTAAAATATGTTATAAATTCATGCTGTCATTCTAAATATTGGAAGCTGATACAGTTTGAACCTAGCGAAATTTGTTTTGGACATTTTCATGAAGATTGAGAATTTAGAAATTTTGGGGCTTATAGGATTGAAGGACACAAATGAAATTTTCAACCAGTCAAATCACCACACAAAAACGAGGTGATTGGAACAATGCAACTGGCTCAAGGACATCAGTCACCTGACTAAAATCACATGACCCACCTTATCGGCAAGCTTGTCAAAGAGCAGCTGCAGGTGAGGCTTGAGACTGGCTGCCTTGGCTTCAGGTATAGCTCTCACTAGGTCATACAACACACCGCCAACATAATCTGCAAAAAGAACAGGGTACAACATTTAGACAAAGGAACAGGCAAGGTGTATCATTTCCATCAAAGAATTACATAAATTCATGAATTTTTCGGTTGAACAAACAGAAAGCAGATATTCAATCTACAATTTAGGAGTTCTAGATGCTCTGTGGCACATTCTCACTTGAGTTTAAGTTTTAAGTGACACATTTTAAGCTTCTTCATGGCATCCTTTTCATTTAAAAAAAATGCTTCCTATTTGTGTTCTTGTTTTTACCTTTTATTCTGAAGTTAAAAAAACCAACTTTCTATGACACTTTACAGTGCAGTTGTCGGTCAGTGTTTTCTGAATCGTCCTACATGCCATTTCAAAAATAGGGTCGGCAGGTCAAGGATTTGTTTTATTTTGCATTTTTTTTCATGCTGACTACGTAGTCAAGGTTTATACCTACATATATTCTTCACATCATTCACAGGAGTATTTTCAGCACGAATTACTTTCATTTACGCCACAAAAGCAATCAAAACTGGCCCCAAAAGAGAAAAAAATTTCCCACGACACATACTTAGAATATGGAGAATTAAAGCTGTGCACGCCACTAAATGCAAAATACTACTCATTTCACGAAGGGAAACTGGCCAACATGCCACAGTCCGTAACGCACGGTATCAGCGCGCATGGGAACCGGTCACGCGGTATCGGAGCGTTAAGACCTCGAAAATCAAACAAGCTGAAAACACATACACAGAAGAGAGAGATCAAGTTCTGAGAATTAATTTGCAAAAATCTTCTTTCTCCATCAATGTTTTCATGACATTTTCACCATGTCAAGTTCAACCATTTCACACTGCAGGCCATGGTTTTCCAAAGTCTGTATCCCAACGCATTCATGCATGTGAAAAAAACTAAAAGCCCATAGTAGGTAAAGACAGCAAGCAAAAAGTGGCCTTGTTATTATGGCAGCTCATGTTGGCATGCTTGAACTTTGACTAGCTCTTATTAAATATGCAAACTAATTCAGTTTTGAGACTAATTCAGCTTTTGAGTTATATTTGCCTTTGAAAATGTCAAAAAAATTTTTATAAAATAGCAAGCAGAGCATTATCACCTTGTTTGCTGATTCCCGTATTTTCTTCATCATCGAACTGTGTCCAGAGATTATTCACCAGGGTCACGAGAGGCTCCACTTGGGGGGACCTGTGACACAAAGAGAAGCACACATGTAGAGACTTGATCAAGACAGTAAATCGTCAGTCGCACCATGAACCGTCGTATTGCAATTTTCGGTGTTTTGCGAAAAAAAAATTTTAAAGTTGGTCATATTTTGGTAGGCTCATTCCTTATACTTCCCTTGTAAGAATTCAATCGGTTTCGTTTCAGCTACAAAATTATAGTTTTAACTTTATCGTATGCAATCCATTTGCTTTTCAGCTGCTGAGTTTTTAAGAAATTCAGTTCCCAAGATACGCGTCACTGTGTAAAACTTATTTTATTTCATACAACGCGCGTAATAGTGCCCACGTGGCACATACGAGGATACGACGATTCGTGAAACGATGAAATCGCACTTTTCATGCTGGTGCTGTGGGAATTAGCGCAGAAAACTGCGTATCGGGATACGACACTTCATGGTGAAACATTTTTTAATTATTCAGAGATACGCCGTACAGTCTAGTTAGCGTTCTTACTTAACTAGAACTCAGATCGGAATAAAACCTTGTGGGAATGAGCACTTTGATGACATAAAAACTTTAATGACACAACTCAAGTTGGCCAAAAATCGGGATACGACGGTTCATGGTGCGACTGACGAAATACATATAACTTAAGACGAGTGTGAGTTTATGTTGGGGTCACCATCCTGAAACAGAAACTCTATTTTCCGCAACTAGAAGCCTGAAAAATGACTAGAGCCTGATTCCAACCGGTAACTTCCAAAACGCCGTACAGAAATATTGTTTAAACCATTTGAAAATTGATCTGTTTGAGCAGAAAATTGAATTACCTGTGGAAGGAGTTAATGAGTCCAGTCCTGAAGAGAGACACTGCCACCAGATCTGGATAGCTGTTCACTAGCAAAGACAAGGTGTACAAATAGCTCTACTCAAAGCATACCAACATTTACAAATTCCGGCGATTCACAATGCAGTGCGCCACCAAGAGTTTGCCACGGAGAGTTCGTTTTTCCCCATGCATTGTGGGAGATTGTCGACAAATTTGCAGCGCGGGACATTTGAAATTGTTCGTTTTTCCGGTCAATTGTTTCGTAAGCGTATGATTCGAAAATCTGTTTGCCCCCTTTCTTTTCATTTTATCAATATGGTGTTTTTTGTAAGGCGGCAGAACGCCATGCCCCAATCTATGACAAATTAGCTCAAGTTATCTACTGACACTCTTGGTGTGGCGCACTGCATTGTGAATCGCTCGAATTGATGAGCTTTAAAATGAACCCACATGTAAAACAAAATATAGGTCATTCTAAAGTTGATTCAGTAGTCACTTCATGTCTTTATTTAAATTTGAGTAGAAAAGCAATTTCTCAATACTTTAACCACTTTAAAGTAAGATTTTTTTAAAAAGGCAACTTTTTCAGCCAACTTCTGATGTACAGCCAAATGCCAAACGCCACAAATACTGATTTCGCAGGAGTCATTTCAACAGCATTTGTGCGATATTTCTTGCCGAAACCTCATGTTTCAATACTGCACTGGAGCGTAAATTGTACAATTGGCCGTGCACAACGGCCAATTCAAGATCAACACACGGTCCGCCTCCGGAGGCTTTACAGACTTTGCATGTGTGTACAAAAGGCCAAGGGATTAGCATGTTAAGACATCACCTGGAGGTGAGTCGAGACAATCTTCGACGTCTTAACCTGTCAGCCGTGCCTGTTTCTAAAAACAGCCAGTGCGTGTTATCACGTTCTCCGAGGCGACCTAGTTAAGAATGAAGTTTACTCACGTAATTGGACGACGCTATCTAGTCTGTTATTGGAGACCTCATGTCTGCACAGTGCTGCAAGTACTTGCTTGTCCACTGTAACTCCGAGATCCTTCATGGGTACACAATATCACAACATACTTTGATTAAAGACAATGCGTAAGTTCAGCTTGCAATTCAGGTACATCTTCAAGGTCCTAGGTACCGCAATTGAATAGTTTAATTGCGGTACCTGCTGCTACGTGTACATTAGATTCAAACCAGCCAACCGATCCTGTTAGCTCAGTGGTCGAGTGGTCTGCACTAGAAAACAGGAGGTTGTGGGTTCGAGTCTCACCCTAGTAATTTTTTTCCCAACTTTCACTCAAGAGAAAACACACTGAGTATAAAGTGTTTATACGTCAGTGAAGGGCAAAACCTAATATTGATTGACATCACCCCGATGCAAAATTAGCTTATGCATAGTTTAATTGGGGTATCTGCTTCATGTTCATCAGATTTGAACCAGCCAACTGATCCCGGCAAGCTCGGTGGCCGAGTGGTAAGACGTCTGCACTAGAAAGCAGGAGGTCATGGGTTCGAGTCCCACCCGAGTGATTTTTTCCAACTTTGCACTCGGGAGGTAACACACTGAGTATACAGTGTTTATACGTAGGTGAAGGGCAAAACCTAACAGCGATTTACATCACCCTGACGCAAATTCATCTTATGAACACAGTTCAACAGAGTTTAAACCCTTAGCCCCTAAGCTTTTTAACTTCCTTCAGCACAAAATTACAAACATGGGCAAATGTAAATATCCGACTGCAATTTCATCCTTTATAATCCCGTTATCACTCTGTTTGTGTGAGCCTATGACCCAAGAATACAATTGCCCTAATGGATGCGCTTTCAACAAGAGTGCCCCTCATATGCTGTGCACAAGTGGAATTATGTTAGGGAGGATCTCATTATTAAACAGCCGGTGATAATAGCTGTACCACTCTTTTTTTCTTAGCGGTACCAGTAAGAGAGCTTTGCCTCGCAAGTTTCAACTTGTTGAATAACTGAATAATGCATGAGGTCAAACCATTAACACTCCATAGGTAGATGAAAGAAATCCGTATTTCTATGGACCTGTGGATTTTATTGTGCCCCCTCCAGACCTCGGACAAAAGAGTTACACACAGGTGTGGAGGGTTCACGCTTCATCGGTTAATCAAAGAAACTCGTATTTCAATGGCCAATACAAATAAGCAGAAAGGCACTCTTTGTCCAGCCAGGAGGGATTAGCTGGAGGCAGTTGGCTAGAGGATTAGGGCGGAGTTAATTGGGTTCTTGTCAGGCTGCAGAGCTCCCTGGCTTGTGGAGTCTCATGAATAATGCTGTGATGAAACATCTTGTGTGCAGTGACCCATTAATAATGAGCTCATTATCAGAACCACTTGGTGGGGAATAGTGGTACCGCTATTATCACCGGCGGTTTAATAATGAGATTCTCCCTAACTCAGCACTGTTGTAGTCAAGTCCACCACAAGTCCTTTCATTAGTAAATCACAAGTCCTTTCAAAAATCCAGTCACAAGAAACAGGGGATGAACAATAACAAAGGAATGCCTTTGTCGCAATTCATTTCAAAAGCGTGTGCCTTTTTATTGACACCAGAGGATTTGTGACGGACTTGTGGAGACTTGTGGGGACATGTGATGGGCTTGACTACAACACTGTCACTCCACAACGACCATCTACCTTAATTCTCTCCACAATCATCTCAGCCTTGTCACCTATGGCAGGAATCAGATACTTGGAGTAGGTCTCCACGTTGATGTGTACTCCCATATCCACCATGGCCTTGGCAAGCTGCAACACCCCTGGTGAAACAGAATCAAAACACGATCACTCTTCTTTCTCTTGACACCACGAACTCCATTTTGCCGTCCCGGATGACTGAGCACCAAGAGATGTAACTGACATGCCAAACATGGCCTTGTACCACATGCACCACAAGACCAATTGACAGTTATCAAAGAAAGAGACGTTATCAGGAATGCGTTCACAGCAATGAGAACCAGGGCAGAGGTTTGTGTTGAAAGGAATGGGGGCATGCTTTTGAAAGGAATGGGACGAGCCTGTGTTTACAGGAACGGAGTGCTCATCTCTCTTTCATGAGCGACTGGGCCAGACTCATATGCTGCTGTGGGGGGGATTGCCACACCTCCTCCACAGCGAGTCTGTTACCTCCCCAGCATTTAATAATGCCTGTATCCATTTAACACATGGGTTGAGAGGAGTAATTGAGATAAAACGCCTTATACTCAAGGGCACAACACCATGGCCACGGCGGGGCTCGAGCCCACAATCTCACGATCATGAATACTATGCTCTACCACTAGACCACACATGCCCACATGAATGAAGGAAGACAAAACAACTAAAAGCAAAACGGATCCTGGGAATGACTTCAAAGTGTGTGCCAATGACATCCATGACTCACACCAGATGCCAATTTCACGGCCCTGCTAAGCACAAAAGTTTGCTTAGCACAATAAAAGTCTGGCTCATAAAAGCAGGTTACCAGCAAAAACTCCATGTGAAGTATATTGCTCGTGATTAGCGTTCAGCTGTTGTTTGGAAATCACAAGGAGTTTTGGCTGGTAACCTGCTTTTATAAGCCAGACTTTTTTTGTGCTAAGCAAATTTTTGTGCTTAGCAGCGCCGTGAAATTGGGCCCAGTTCAGTTTAAAGTCATGTCATCAGTTATGAACTAGTTAAGTTACACGGTTTGTGACGCCTAAGGCTTCAAAGCCTAAGAACTGAGACCCTCATACCTAGCAGTCAACCAAGGTAATTGGTCCATTTCAAAATTGTATTAAACTACATGTAAGTGGTCGTGGAAATATGTTTGCACAAATGAAACAGATTCACAACAGCCATAGTGAAAACACAGAGTTCATTGGGCTGTTGCAGTGTACGTGAACTAGTAACAGAGATGCCACAGCTTGAAAAAACCCGAACTGGGTCTGCTTGAAAAAAAACAGAACAGCTGCTTGAGAAAATCGGAACTTTGATTTTTGTAAAAAAGCCACTCCGACAAAAAGTCCCCGTTGTCTTCTTTCTCTTGTAGCCAAGCCCAGTTCCATTTATTTTTTTCTTCTATGGCCTTTAAGCTGTTGGTTCGTTACGAAATTACGAAATTTCCAACGTAATATTCGACACCCAACATCAGAAACATGCACGATTCCACAACACTTGTCGGTGTACATGACCTTTGCACTAAGCAATGCGCACGACAAAAACATGGTTGGTATTCAATGTTTTTTTGTGTGTTCACATATATCACTGTGATCGGGCACCACCAATAACTGAAATGAAAGACTTGATTTCTAGGCTGAATGCTACGTGTGCTTAGCACGCACGCAGTGCATGCAGCACACGAGGCACCGTTGTATACTGCGTGCAAGCACGTTCGTTGGCCCCCTGATTTACATGCAGCCTCGGCAACAACAAAGACTTGTTTTTAAGACCACTGCAACAAACAAGGTTGCGCCGTATTAAAAACGAGTTAAAAATCAACGCATTTTTACAGTTTTCCTTCTCTTTTTCTAGTTTTTTTGAAGGCCGGAAAAAACTGAGTTTTAAATTAAAAAGGAATTCCAGTTTAAACAGGAAAAGTGGCATCTCTGTAGTAACCATGGTTACCCCAGACAATTGAGCACAGTAGAAGTCAATTGGAACAGTCAAAACTTTCGCCCACAAAATTTCCGTCAAACTGAGTTATACATAAAAATGAAGAGATGAGTAAGCTCATTTCACTGCATGTGATAAATCAAAAGGTGGAAAAATGCCCTTGAGATGCATTTCATGGGATCAAGTCACAAATCTTGAACAATAGAGACAATAAGCCATTTGCGAGTGACCTACACCCTTTGGGATTTAAATTTGAAAAACGTGTGGTACGCTGACTTGCTCAGAATGCTTGGCACATTTTTACTCTGAATTCTCCAGACCAAAGACACTGTTGCTAATCACACGATTCGGGCAAGCTCTTGCATAGCTACGTAAGAGACGCTCAGCATCAATACATTGTTCACAATGGCACAAAGACACCAGACCATGCCGGAGCTGGGGGTTGCTAGCATAAGGCTTGCCCCGAATCACGTGATATAGTAACAGTCTGTTTGGTCGGGAGAATGCAAAGTTAAAATGTGCAAAGACTTAAATCAGGGTTCTTGATTATATTCAAATTTAATTCGCAAATGGCTGATTGCGTACCTTCGTTGTTCCCCTTGTTGGCCTCTGCTGACATCATGGGCCAGAAGTAGTGAGGTCGGACAGCTACACCCTGCAACATAATAATAATAATAATAATAATAATAATAAACAGTGCTTATAAAGCGCATTTTACACAAAGTCCCAATGCACTGAACAATACAAAACAATATTAAGACAAAAATTACAAAGAGTTTCGTGTGAGCAAGTGTGTTTTGAGGGCTGATTTGAAGGTTCCAATGGTTGATGCTTTTTTGATGTGAGAGGGTAGTTTATTCCACAGGGCAGGAGAGGCGACGGAGAAGGAACGCTGTCCGTAGGATCTTGTAGATGGAGAGACATGGGTGAGCAACGACTGGGAGCTGGAGCAGAGGTTTCTTCGTGGTTCATATCTATTGATCAGATCTTGGAGGTAAGTGGGGGCGAGACCATGAAGACATTTGTAGGTGAGGAGAAGCAGTTTGAAGACTATCCTGAGCTCGATGGGGAGCCAGTGAAGGTTACAAAGAATGGGGGATATATGCATATGACGATGTGACAACGTGACTAGCCTTGCCGCTGGAAGAGGCTATTTTAGAAGTCCAAACGAGATGTGATAAAGGCATGTATAACATCCATGCAAAAGGTTACAGGGGGAGATTGGGAAGAATGAATAACACATGAAACAATCGGCAGAGAGTTTGGGGTTCGCTGAGGGCCCCGGAGCAACATAGGGGCCATGGAATATGTTTGTATTTACCTAAAGGCAGCCCTTAAAATACCCATTTCTTTTGTCTTATACAAACTTTTATAGGTAAAGAGACCTTTATGATAAGATGTCACAATTCCAGATTTCAAAAGGATTTTATTGTAAATTCTGAAATAAGGATTAATCATGACAAATGTCACTCCTGAGGTTATCAGACTACATAAAGGATTTAAAAAGAGCGCCACAAGGCCGAAGCAAGTAATAACAGTGTTTTACTGTGGGACGTGGTGTTTTTTTACACCAGAATGACGTACAACAAGCAATGCTGAGGGGGTCAACCATCCAACAAGCAAAGTGTGTACTTACCGATTCCATCATGTGCTTCATTATTCCAAGAATGTATTCTACAAAGACAATGGTAGACACAAAATGACATTATTAAGTTGTGTCTAGTCCAGTGTTGTAGTCCAGTGTTGTAGTCCAGTCACCAACGTCAAGTCCGAGTCCAAGTCTCGAGACACAAGCCTCCAGTCCGAATCTCGAGTCACAAGCTTCGAGTCCGAGTCCGAATCTCGAGTCACAAGCTTCGAGTCCGAGTCTCGAGTCACTTGTTCTTAGTTGTTCACTAAACAAATCAAACTTTTTTAAAGATTATTGGTCAATCATCCATTGTGTCTTTTAAGTAAATCCCAGTATATAGTTTACCTTGTGTGTGTACATGTTGTTTAGACCCAAAATGAATTTTCCTTTTAATTCCCATCCCTAAAAAATCCTCCTCCATCTCTTCCCTCCGTGTTTTATCACCTTAACATTATTCCTCAATGATCTTTCCCATCCCTACGTTAAGTTTTTTCTTTTGATGAAAATAAGTGACTTACGAAAAATGTGACAAGAGTCCAACTCGAGTCCGAGTTCTGGACTCGAGTCCTACAACACTGGTCTAGTCTTTCTTGAACTTCATACAACTTTTTTAATTAACCCTCCTAACCGTCTGCACTTCACAACCCTTCAAGTTTAGCAAAACCACTTTTTCCCACTGGTTCACCGGATCACCATTGCGTTTTTTCACCGTTGCGGAGTATCGCGTTACCTGCACATATTCCCGATTCTGTTCTATAATCGGTTACTTAGATGGATATGTAAACAAAACTTGGGAATTTCTGAGATTTGTTCAAATGCGCCACGTTAGGGAACACTCGGTCGATTTTGTTCCGGATGCCAGCGTTTTTGAAATAAATTTCACGACCTTAACATTGTTCATAAGGGTTCAAAATTATTAAGTTAAAAGTACTAGTATTTCATTGAATGAATTTGAAGCTTGTCAACAAAGAGGTTTGACAACACTGTATGAGGAAAGTCGGGGGGAACATCAAAATGTAACACGTTATGGAACTCCACTATATAAGCAAGCATTACAGCATTCATGACTGAGATAGTAGGTGGTTTTAGATTTACCGTGTGTGACCACACCGCCCTGGTTCCTCAGACCAACGTGCAAGGCGACAATGTACGGCGAAGTGTGGAGACCCTCACTCGTCATAGCATCTAGGTATTGGAACAGTACTGCATGGGGCTGCAATAGATGGGGGAGAAGAGAGATATCCTAATCAAACAAGAATAAAAACTGTCATTCAACAGTTTCTGACCGTTTTACACCATGTGTCAAAACACCAGTCCAATGAGCAAGGGGTCCTTTTGGCATAATTTCACACTTGAATGACATGAACATGAATTTCCTACGAAGTGCCTTGCATTTTACTAGAATATCCTTTTAATTTTGAGCACCTTTCGTCAAGATTTGGGAATTTATTTTGGAAACCAATACGGTACTAGTGATTTCTTGGCACGTGAAATGCCATATGAAATTCACAATGCCATGGCAGATCAAAGCTGAAATGTAAGAAAAAAATTGCTTGTACCTGTACATTTTTGTTCCAAACACTTTATTCACTTTTTGGAGTGTCGTGACTACACCGCATCAAAAGCGCAGGTTTTAGCAGCAAAGCAACATTTACCGTTCTCTCTGTTCACCAACTTAGTGCTACAGTAGATTGTGCCATTGTTTTGGAGCACTGGTCTAGCATCTGAGGGGTTCCAGGTCCAACTCCCATGGTAATTTGTTTTGTTCAGTCTGAACAAAAAGGGGTTTCTTATGGGGTGTGAGGGAAAAAAGGAACTCCAACGGTGAGCGGTAACGTTGAATACACCCTAAAGGAGACAGTGTACCACTTCCAACTGATTAACAGTGGACTGCAATTGTCCAATGTTTGGTGTCGGTCTCATGTGGGATGGTATGTGGGTTCCAACCCTGAAAGGGATTTTTGTGCTTGTGTTCTTGGGCAAGACACTTTGCAACAATTGTCCCTGTCTACTCAAGAGCATAAATGGTTGCCAGTAAGGGTAGAAACTAGATTGCACTGATCTTAAACCTGTTACAGAAAATTGTCTCATGAGCAGGGGCCAATCTCACAGCGCTGCTAAGCACACAAATTTGCTTAGCATAAAAAAAGTCTGGCTTATAAAAGCAGGTTATTAGCCAAAACTCCATGTGATTTTCATGCTAAGCAAACAACAGCTGAATACTAATCACGAGCAATATACATCACGTGGAGTTTTGGCTGGTGGCCTGCTTTTATAAGCCAGACATTTTTTGTGCTAAGCAAATTTGTATGCTTAGCAGCGCCGTGAAATTGGCCCCTGATGGAAAGGGGTAATAACTGTGAAGCACTTTGAGACTTAACCCTCCGACGCAGAAAGCCCATTTAGTAACACACTTACGGTATTGGGTCCCCCGGGGACCCAAATATTTAGCGCCACGGTTTGAGGCTACACAACACTGTATCCACTTGAACACAATCTTGCCATGTCTGTGGACTAAGGAGGTGTATTTGTATACATAGTCTGTGGTCAAGCCGTGCACTGTCTACCCGCAAGTGACCTTGTTTGTGCACGTGTATATGGTGGGTCCCCGGGTGGGCAGAAATTGCGTCGGTCCTTAGCCCAGGTTGTCAGGCTCAGATATGCCTGACCCGGGGTCACACACTAAAGGTGACTGCATATATCCGTAGTGGGTGTCTCTGGCTAGGATTAGATGGAAGATCACCAGAATTGGTTTGAATTTTTTTTTTTAATTAAGGTAATTAACCAAATTGGGTCCCCAAAAGGGCTAGTTTCTGCACCGGAGGGTGAAGCACCACTACGAAACTGGTTTCTCACCGTTCCGAGTTGCACAAGCGTATCAATGAAGAAGCTGCCTTGGTTTTGCGACTCGGTGCCGGTGCTGTTTTCAGCCTTGCGAGCACCAAACATCTTGAGGATGGAGAAGGCTGCATCTAGTTGGCCCCTGGTGATTAGACTGAGGGACAGGTTGATCGTGTCTGCAGGAATCAACAATTCAAGCAAATCAAAACGATGGACTTTGACTCAGAATCAGAGATTTCAAATTCCAGTTATCCTTAGTTTTTATCAAACCGAATAACGAATTATCCGATTTCATCGGAAGTCCAAAAGAGTGACAAGTGAGGTGTCACATGGAATGCATCCAAGATAGTTTGCAGAATTGAATCACCACTGGGCGTTTCCAAAAATACTCCCTAGTGTAATGATGAAAAAAAATAGTTTGAATTCATTTTTTTATAAGACTTGAATGGCAACTCACAAAGTACCAAAGTAACAGAGACAGGAAAAATGTCACAAAAATGTTGAGCAAATATTTCAGGCGTATACCTCCTTTTAAAATTATTGTAAAAAAAATATGGCAGAAAATTATCTCAGTTGAATTACCTGGGACAAATCCTGCAGCCAGTCGTAGCCTTTCCAAGATCTGACAAGAAATTCATGCAAAAAGCTGTTAACTAATGAAAATCACAACAAACTCAATTCACAAACAGTGTGTTTGTTCACCAAGATTGTTACAACTTACCAAAAATAAATCACTTAAAGATATGTACGAGGAAAGTTATTGAGAAAACTACTTCCCAGTCCTTTAAAACTGAAGTTTTTAAAACATATCAGGTTTCCTATAGACACACTGGTGTATCACACTAAGTTAGTTCCAACAAAATCTGACAAAAACTGTCTACTTATTGATATATTTTGGTTCAGCTAACATTTCTTTCTTTCAAATCACTGAATGAGCCATGAAAAATGAAAACAGCATCTATAACAATCATTCTTCAATATCACTTGACATCGTTTTAGCAGCAATGTATTTTTAACATAAGATAGTATTATTCTTTTTTTCTTTTTTTGGGCATGTAAGCACCAAGTCAAAACAATTGTCAAATTCTGGTTACCTTGGAAACGTGTTGCTGATGCCCAGACGTGGCAAGACTGTAGGCAACACTCAGATAATATCGGTCGGCAATCTCCCCAACTTGAGACTCCACCTCCTGAATCACCTAATGAATATTCACACCACGCATAAATGATTAATAAGTAATCAGTTCCATACTGTTAAACATATGAAGATGCAATTCCCTTGAAGCAATAAACCTTACATGTTGTCTCACGGGCTATTCTTTGCTATTTATTTTATGAACAATGAATGCACAAACAGTTTACTCCAGCACATCCAGACGATACAAAACCACTGCCCTCCAACACAGCCTCAATGCATAAGGTCTATTTGATGCAAGAGGTTTCATAACAAAGACTTCCTATTTTTCATAAATTTTGCACCAAACCTGCACTATTTGTGTCATTTTTGGTCGGTTACTATGACAACCATAAATGCATACAATTGCTTTCTGGGATATTTTCTCATGAAATGAGAGTTGTATTTTGTAGTAATGCATTCAAAAGTCTCCTAGCAGTTTTTCATACATTTTGGGCCAAAAAAAATGATTAAAACAACCCAACATTTTGGCTTTTAAAATGGCTGCCATTGAGACGGGGGGGGGGGGGGGGCCCCATATTTGGATTTCTTTTTTAAAATGCTTTATTGCCTGGCTCACAAGCTTTCAGATGGTATAAACATTTCACAGGCATAATAAAGGATACTACTGAAAAGAGTGCAAGAACTTAACTTAGTCAAAACCCTCCAAATTAGGGCTGAGTTTACAGGTTTAAAAGCCTGGCTTAAAATGCAAAGACTGAGAAAATGTCCATGTGGAAAATGATTAAAATACATGCAAAATTAAGAATTCAAACACACAGTCTCCTCTTGTGTCCCCGTCGACAAGAAAACACCTTTTTTGGGGGGTTAACTATGATGTCATTGGGGAAAATCACATACCTAACCCGCCCAATTTCCAAAACCATGTGCAAAACTCATTGTTTTTGTGTCTGCTGAAGAAAGGCAGCTGTGCATTATTTTGACAACCACGCAACAGTCAAAAAGGGTTCTCTTTATGGGCAGGGGGAACATGGAAAGCTTAATTCTATCTCAAGTCTCAATAAATTACTAAAACATAAAGGTTCTCCAAAATCTTGACACCTAAATTTCTGATTGTTTCAAATCCATTTCTAGCATTCTTCCAATTTCTTGATTTGTACGTCTTCAAATTCTTTTGAATTCTGACTGACCTCCTCTATGCCTTCAATATCTCCCTTCTCAGCGAGCGCACACATGAGGGCGCCATACGTATCCTGACTTGGCTCCAGTCCAACGTTCCTACCACACACAACATAAGGAAACCTCAGTATGCCATTCTTGGAAGCAACAACCAAGTGATTTTTTCCAAACTTTCACTCGGGAGGTAACACACTGAGTATAAAGAGTTTATACGTTGGTGAAGGGCAAAACCTAATTTGATTAAAGGGAATATACATCATTTGCTTTTGCTGTAATTTTCAGAAATGGATGGAATTGGGGGGTTGGAAATATATAGCAAATATAGTTACGCTGACTTTTTTGAGGTTTGGGTTCGAAAATGCTATAAAAACCAAGAAAAACAATCATTTTCCGGTAGTCTGGTTCCCTGACTCCATATAAGAAGAAACAGAGCAGTTTACATACATTGGGGAATTGTAAGGTCAGGGAACCAGTCTAGCTGGCTTGTACCCGTTCATAGGTGTGTAATCGATTGCAAACAAGTGCGATGGTCAATTGGGGCCAGTATTTGAAAAAAAAGCCAGTTTTTTCCAACGCTGGTCGGCCGACCAGAGTTGGAGATTGATACAAAAATACCAATTTTCTTGAAAATGACAGTATACCAGGTGCCATGATTTTACAGGATGCTTTACACTGTCATTCACTAACAGTCCAGCAAGGTATTTCAAAATGATTTGGTAGTTTTATTTTTTGATGTTTGCAAATGTTGTATTTTCCCTTTAAACACCAAGCTTGTAATATTTTTTTAATAGTAATAATATTTTTTTAATAGTAATTTTTTTAATAGTAATTTTTTTTAGATTCTGGGGTCTTTACAGCACCAGGATGAACTCATGAGTTTTCATGACTATTCACTGTGTGGGCTGAATCAACTGCACATTAACCCATAAACCACTGTACTGCCATCACTGCCCTGCCTATTACTCCCAGTAGCGCCTGAAACCACATGGGCACTCACTGGTTTTATGGCTACATCAGTGAATAAACACAATGTAATACACTGTAGTACAGTTGCTAATGGGTTTAAATGATACCTTTAGCAAAAGTCGCCTTAGCCCACAGATTTGCCAATAAATCCAGTCAGTGTTACATCTCTAGTCAGTGTGGACAGTACCATACACAAGCATGGAGATACGGAAGGAGTCAGAACTCCAGTACTGAAAAGTGTTATAGGATCATCGCCGTGCTCGAAAGCAACAATAAAAAGCACCTGGCGGCCAGCTTGCTCGGTCGCTCACTACGCTAATCCCTATATAATTGAGATCCGTGCTCACTAATGCTAGAAGAAAGAGTTTGCGTTTCTTTGTGGATAGCACCATGGTAATACGCATATGCGCAGTTGTCATACATCGCCAAAAATGAATGATTTTGAAGTGTTTGTTCGGAGTTGGCTAATACTGGCTAACAATGTGGTCAACATCACTGAAACAATCATTTCCATTTCATGACGAACAAAGTTCTTTATACCTTCAGTATGAAAACTTCCCAAAATATCACATTTCCTATAAAATGATGGATTGCAAATTAACATTTCTGAAAAGACATGATAACTTATCGGGGGAAAAAAAAAATCAATTTATCTTCAAATTACAGGAATAGATAGCGCTTTCAAGGACCAACAACTGCACATCGATAACTTGAATTCATAACTCACATCTAACAACTGCGCATTTGTTAAAACCTATCTTGCAGTAAATAGTTTTTTCCAAAAAAGAGCAACGACATGATATGACTTATTATGCAACATTTAGGGAGGTTGTTGGTTACCAACTAAAAAGGTGGCGGCGATCATCGTGTTCAAAGGCCGCTTGCATTTATGCTTTCAATGGTCAAGGCTTGCGGTCACAGTGCTTTAGCCATTGACATTCCCGAGGGATTGGAATGTTAAATGGTCAAAATGAAAATCGGCCAAGTGTTCTGACTCCTTCCATTCATATCTCCGTGACGCAAGTAACTTATAATCTGATTGGAGTATGCATTTTGTACAGTAACTATCGTAGTCAAGCATATTCAACAATTCTCTGGTGCAGTGATTCCAGTAATGACATGAAAGGAATTACATAAATACCTCATGACATCAAGGATGTTGCGTGCATTCTCCATGTCCCTGGACAAGAGAAGAAAACACACACAAGCAAAATGGCATTTAATTATGTTTCATGGTCAGACTTCTGTTTCAGTTCGTTCTTGTTCAAAACCAGAGAGATAGTGCTTGGATTGAATCATCAATTAACTTACATTATGAAGCGTAGGCCGGTGTGATATGAAAATCAGACTCCAATGAAAATCGGTCTCCTTTTAAGAATGTTCCATGGTTAGACTTCTGTTTCAGTTCGTTCTTGTTCAAAACCATTCAAATAACATTTTAGTAAAATTTCTATTGTAAAAGTAGTTTGTGAAACAAAATCACACAAATGAGACGAAAACTGGTCCTGAACATCCCTGGCACAACTCAAAACTCTTTAGCCTTCCGGTACGTACAAGGCCGACAAGATGAGGTTGGATACAATACCTCACACATGTATCTCCACTACCCCCTATGGAAATGAGTCCAAACTGTAAGAATATTTCCAATCAGTGTGGCATAAAACTGCTTCTCAATGATTCAAAAAGCAGGCATGAATCCAGAGAGAACAAGGCAACCAAACAAATCCCTCAGTTTCTTTCTTTCTTACACTAAGATTGTGCATGATGTGATTTTGCTTTCAGAATAGACAAGACTGCTGCCAGGATGAAAAACTTCAACACAACTGACGTTTATAATCACATTTAAGATCCAAATTTTCCAAACTCATACCTTCTTCCAAATTCAAACGTCACCGCTACACTATAAAGCGACAAAAGCGTATGAGAGTGTGTTCATGAGTTGCTCATGCAACTTTAGGCTGTTACTGTTGAACCCCTCCCCCCAAAAAAAATAGTCCATATTTTTAAAATGAGGGCGCTGTTATGACCCCATTTTCTGAGTACAAACAACCCTCCCTCTATGGCTGGCAAATTCAGTTAAGCCACCACACCCGTCAAAATCAATCAAGTGACTGTTTTAACAGTTAGAAATTTCCTTCTAAACTCTCCTGCTATTTAAACAGTCACAGACAGCCAAAATTCACTTCCACTTCCCCTGCTATCCTTTTAACAAAGGCTAGTCACTAGCAGTCAGATCATATGTCAAGCAAGCACTGTGACTAGTCAAACTGGGTCAACAGACAAAGCAGGCAAGCTTGTGGTAACAGCTGTTTTATCACTCACCCAGAGTCAAAGCATAGCAACAGTCCCAGCCAGTCAATCCTGTTTTATGTAGGCTGGGAATTCTTTCAACCCTTGAAAATGGTCACTTGTTTGATTTTGACTGAAAGGACCACTTGGAACAGAGTGATGTTTGCATAGGAGGGTTAATTTGACATAGCCATGCTTTGATTGGAGGTGATTGATATGCCAGCTGTACCTACCAGTTACCTCTTTTGTGTGCTGATGGAATTGACTAGTCGCAGTGTTTACACGAATGTGGTCTGACTGTGTTTTACTAGTCTGTATCCAAATGCATGGCAGAGGAAGTGGAAGAAATTTGGACCGTCTGAGAAAGATCAAACAATCGGAGGGGTTTGGCCTCACCCTGCCCTAGCATGGCCTGTGATGAGGGAGTTGAAGACTCCTTCAGTAACTGGAAGCTCTTTGGCCTTCATAAACTCCAGGATCTTGGTTGCTCCTGGGATGTCGCCAAGTAGGCAGTAGGCACTGATTAACCGCTGATACGTCACCTACATGAAAAAAACATCAACCAGAGAGATAGGGTAAACTGGGGTAAAAACGCCCATGGGGTAAAAACGCCCACTTGACTTGTTTCCACTGCTAGTAAAAAATTATAAGATGAATTACTAAAAGGAATATATTTCTAATAAGTACAATGTAAATATAAACTAATAATAAAAAGAATTAAATTCATTAATACATTTGAAGGGTACGTAGGTGCTGTTGAAAAAAAACTTGAAAAAAAAGTTTCAAAAAATGACCGTCGAAGGTTTAGCCTATATCGCTTAAAATTATTTTATAAAAAAAAGTATTTTATTTTTTTATTATTCTTTAGTTGATATATGGTAAGAAGGGTTAATTACATAATTACAAATGATAACAATAATAAAATCTATTTTTATATTTGCTTAATAATGTTTTTTGAGTGGGCGTTTTTACCCCGGGCACAATCAGGGGTCTCGGGGTAAAAACGCCCAGTACATTTCTTGACATTAAACTCTATCGCAGCCTCATTTATCATCAAAAACCTCACTATTAGAACTTTCTACAGCCATATGTTTCTTGTATGAGTAAGTATTAGCTATTAGAGTCCTATCCTACCACATAAATATTGAACAGTGTATTGTGTGAAGTGGGGAGGTAGATGTAGGCGGTATTACTAACTGACGTTACATAGGGGCAAGGTATCTGGCATTTGGTAGGGAATGCCCGAGAAACCATGAGCTCATGGCATTTTCTCAAGAAAAAACAAAATAACACCTTTATGGTGATTTGAGTATACTTTTAATAACTAAAAATGACTAGAAATGGTTCTAAGACCCAACTAGACCGGTTTCTGCTCTCATGCTATACTAGCAGAGCTTCATCAGTAATAAGCCAATATCGGTATTTTATATTCGGCTAAAGTCGTGTCAAATGTTACAGTGCATAGATACCGGTAAGTGCATGTAATATAATTTTGTGTCAACCTCGTGATGAGTCCAATTCCCGGTTAAAGATAAACATTGATTTGACAAGTAAACCTTTCAGACTTTTGGCCTTTTTATAGGCAGGAATTGGTTTGCTGAGATTGCATAATTTCGGGTGTTCCGAAATTAAATGCCAGTCTTTCAGCAATGCTTTTGTTAGCTGCTTGGTTTTGATGTGTGGTGTGTAGATTATCTTGAAGACTAGAGGTGGTTCTTTTTGTCGTGTTTCATTCATGATTGCTCACAGTTTTCAAATTTTACGTCTTTTATGACTGGCAATTTCCTCTTTCTTGTGGTTACAGAGTAGAAGTTTCTCCATGATTGCATTTCTTTGCTCTAAGAAATCGGTCTCGTTGTTACAGAGATGTGCATATCTTAGTACCGGTAGTTCTCCTTTGATAAAGCCTTACATGTAGGTTATCAGCAGTAGGCTAGAAACATACTATGGTATGCCTAATAATATTGACTATGCTTTGGCTCAACATGATTGAAATAGATTTTTCAATATTGGCAGGCATTATACATTATGGGGCAATTCCACACCAAAGTGGACATGACACCAAAAAATTCAAATACATGTGACTTAAACAAATTTGGCATCAAATGAAAGCTAAAAGTCTATATTTTCAAGATTTGAAGTCGGAATTTAATTTTTTATACATTTCGGTACCAAAAACTAGGATTATGTAATAATCCTGTTTTAATCCTAAAAATGTGATTAATAGTGATATGAAAGTATTCTACCAATAGACACATAAAAATATGTACTAATGCCATCAGTTTCTGTCATGAGAAAGTATTGGTCTTGAAAAACCGACTAAAACTTGTTTTTAACATTTTGCGTAATTTGTTTCGCTTCAGTGACTTCTAATATTTCAGCCTTCGAAAATGTCCTTCCGTTACCGAAAAAATACATATATTTAATTTATTTTTAAAACTTGCGGTATGAATGCATTGAAAGTTATTGTGCAAAGCAAGTTTAGGTAGGCCTTCAATATGACATTATAACTGACACTGCTGTACTTCTCGTTTTTTAATTACAATTAATTAAATCACGTCCTTCCGTTACCAAATTGGTAACGGAAGGACGGTAACGGAAGGACGAATTGTATTTTTATCAAATGTTACGACATTTGCGTTCATGTTTGAAAAATGAAAATCACTGCAAATACATGCATGTATAATGAGCATTGAAAGGACATTCATGTGACCCACCTTCACAAAAGCGGGATAAGCAGGGCAAGGTGTTTACTACAATTTGAAGGCACAGGCATGTACAACATGCACAATGTACATGTATTTATATGCTAATGTACCAGTACTTGTACATGTATGGAGTTGTTGCAGAAAATCAAATCATAAAGTTGCTGCCATCAGCATTCATGGACAATAGAGAAAGATACGAATTCTGTGAAGCCATTCCAGAAGCAAATTAAGTCAACAATGAGATGGCAGAAAGTACCGGTACTTTGGGGCACTTTCATTCAATTTACATGTGTAAGACATGTGAGGTGCAGTCTTTGACAAATTATGCCCAAGTTAACAACTTCAGTTTGGATGTTTATAAATTAATTGTTACTACTCTAAATCATTGTAATTTGATTCCAAACATTGATTTTAGAGTTCAATTAAAAGCAACACCTAACTGAAGCCATCAGTTCTACCGGTAGATGTTTTGACCTTAAATGTACATGTAGGCTGGTCGCCCCCCCCCCCCCACCCTTTAGGTAAACCTTTGAACCTACCAGTATTATTATTAAAAGTTGTTGGTGAACATGTAACCAATATACTCAAGAGTTCAAATACTGTGTATTTAAACTTTTAAGGATTGAGGTGATGGGTTTGAAGTCTATTTCTGTAGTAGTCCTGTGTTCGTGAATTATGTGTTTTGGGTTGTTTTCGTTTTTCTTTTGTTATCATTAATTAGCAGGCTTCTATCTTTATCTCAATAGTTTCTTGGGTATAATTATTTATGCCAGGTCTGCATATTGTTGATTTCACATTCAGTTACACATTTAAGCAATTTGTTTCACTTGTATAATTAGTGTAAATTCACATTTTGTTCATGCTATAATTGAGTAAACCTTTTGTCCTTCCGTTACCGTCCTTCCGTTACCAAATTATAATCTGCTTAAAATGTTGTAATTATATAACCGAAACACTTAAAGTCAAATGAAAGGCGGTATACGTAGTATAGATCAAGCTTCAGGGATTCCATTTCCTACCTATAAAATATAATTGCCCCATAAAATTCACAGAGTTTTGGCAAAACGCGAGTAAGTTGGAAAACCCTTGTCCGTTTTACCGTCCTTCCGTTACCGACCTCATTAATATTCATAATTCATAAACGGGAGGCATTCATGCCCCTCAAAAGTGTGGAAAATGAAAGAAGCATTATAGCAATACAATTGTGACATTTGTTTGCTGTAACTATGAGCAGTGTCTGTGATACACACATTTGAAATTTTGTTTAATGAGTGAAAACGTCCTTCCGTTACCGTGGAATTGCCCTTATACAAGTTTGTTATGGGCGAATTATGTATGCTAATGTTCCGCTTCCTTCCACATAAGAATACCTGTTTTAAATGATCAAGTTTGTAGTTATAATTAACCAGCTGTGTTTGAAAAGTTATTTGTACTTGATGAAGTATCCCTCAATATTAAATTAATCACAAAAATGTGACTATACTACAGGGAAACCTGTGGTATATCCATTTTTTTTTTTTTAAATGTGGGTGGGCGTTTTTTCCCTGAGGCCCGGGTAAAAACGCCCGCCAAACTTCCTCCCGAAAAGGGGGGAAAATTTCCCCTTATCAATATAATGACCATGATTTTATATTTGCACCTGATAGAGGAGACATGTATTGCATAAAATCACATATTTATTTCCTAGTGTCTCCAAGTAGTACTGAGATATTTAACAAAAACCTAAAAATTGGGCGTTTTTACCCCAGTTTACCCTAATGCTTGGATCGGAACATCAATTAACTTACATTATAAAGCGTAGGCCGGTGTGATATGAAAATCGGACTCCTTTTCCATTATTTGTTTTGGTTAAACCCGCTCACGTGATATGCATGACCAATATCCCAAGAAAGAGTCTGTACAATGTACCGGTATTTCATAAAAACCTAAATCACGTATCCCGTTGCTCACTACTCAACCTCATGCATCAGATTCAAAATGAGCTAGCCCTGCACGCGCACCAGTTCACCCCGATGCGTTTGTGCAAAAATAATCGTACTTCATGTAGTTTGAGAATTCAAGTTTTGAGATCGTCGCGATTTTTGCACGTTTAACACAGGTATGTTTGTTTCAAATCATGGTAAGTTTCAAGTGTGGAAAATGGTTTATGTTCGTGGCAAATAATTAAAAGTACTTGAAATGTTTGAAATTTGTTCATTTAAAATGATCAATATCAACCTTCAAAATGGCAATAAAAAGTTTTGAGGTCGGCAATTTGGCCGAAAAAATTCCAGGTCGTTCGGGTTACCGTAAACACACCAGTTTTTTGGTTTGGCCTTAGTTGTATACCATTCTATAATTTCAGATCACTGCAGTAGGTTACAGTCAGCAGTTCATTACCTTTTTTTTTTCACTAGACCTTATACCAGCCATCTTCGAGGAAAATGTGTGTATTACTACAGTGTAACTATGACAATAACGCCCTCTCAGATGGCTGTTGGGCATGAGGTCTATAAAATTGTTTTCATGCAACCCTTGGATTATGATCTGTTCTAGTACATGTTTAATTCTTATTCTTATCAATTCTTATCTTTCTACTTGAAACATTTTTTTCTCTTTCTCAAATTCCTCTTTTTGTATCCCTTCTTTGTGTAGCCAACACACAGTGGACCTTAAAAGGGCCTTTACCATTCAAGAAAATGTAATTTAAAGAAATCTCAATTTGAATTTCATGGTCACAACTTCTCAAAGCATAACAACTTATGATCTTCAAGTTATATATAATGATGTTCTTTACTTCTTCATCAGCGAAACTGTTACTTCTTTAAAAAAAAACATTTTTTACCTGCTTTTGCTAGGGAGTAAGACAATACTTCCATGATAGCAAATATTTAAAGCATAATATTTCAAGGGTCTGACATAACATACCAACCAAGCATTTAAACTTGGAAACTTGTTTCTACTTAGTTAACCCTTGTTTAGATATCAATATATTTGTTGGTGAAAAATAAATGATAGTCTATCTAGACCACATACCCTGTTGGGCTCCACCGATTTGGATTCCATCTGGGCAAGGAAATCAGTGGGTGAGAAAGTGTGTTCATTCTGCAGGTACACCTTGAGGAGAGCATTGTAGTGGCTGACGTCATAGGTTACACCTGTTAAAGAGGCAGGCATGCATTGAGCTAAGAAATGACTAAACTTTGGGAAAGATTACTGAAGGCTTTTCAAACCTCAACTTTGAATTACATGTATTTTCAGCTTCAGGGGATTTTCGGTCACTAATTTGGAATCTGGCTGAATATGGACCCATTTTCTGTTTCAGGTGCATTCAATCTGCAATATGCATTGAGGTGGAGTTAAAGAGGGCAATGATTTGCATTGCTTGGATCTCTGGCATGAGGTTCATTTCGCAAATTTGGGTTCTTTTTTTTCCCGTATCCCTGTTACATCTGATATAACATGATGTAAATTCAGGCAGGGTTGGCTGATTTAAATCACGTTGATTTGAATCACCGATTTAAATCGTGATTTAAATCAAACGATTTTTTTATAAAAATCACTGATTAAAATCACTTTTTGTAAAATCTGAATTTTGGCCCAAAAAATGTATTGTGGGTAATTTTAATCATTTAAATCAACTGATTCCACCTAATTACATAGTGTAAGATGTTGTTAACACATTCAAACACCCCTGCGTACTTTATCAGCATCGACTCAGCTTACAATGCTTACATGTAGGTTTTGCATAATTTTGCAAAATCATTGTATTGAATAGAGTCAAGATCTGAGTTTCAAGGTTTTGTTCAAAGTTTGAATTTTAAAGACAGCACACTCACTCTAATCATTCCTTGATTTGTTTACAGCAATGTAGTGAATCAACTGTGCTGGTGTAGGCTTACCTGAACCATCTAAAGGTGTAATCCCAATTGATCAATCTTATTCCTAACGTTGATAAAAATTTACATTGTGATTTAGGCCTATATAATATCTTTTAAAGATCTTTGCAAGGCCTGATTTCTATATTCGACCTTGTACGAAGGACCATCAATCAAACACTATAAGTTACACAAGGATCAGTGCTACCAGTTTTGAAATTAGAAGCATTCTTATGAAATATACATGCCCATGGAAAACTGTGCTTTTTTTGTATGTCATACCATACATTGTACATGTAAATCACGTTTTTCATTCATACACACACAATGAACATGTATCTCAGCTGTATGCTATCACTTCTAAAGTGTCTTCAGTATACCATTGAACCAATGAAGTAGACTACATGTACACAAGTAGATGAAATCATGTGATTTTTTACCACTGATTCCATACATTTTCTCCAAAAATACTTATCAATTTACGGAGTTTTGTGGGTGATGGGTATTATAGGGACCTGTAAACTCGTTAGTGATGGGTGTAAGGGTGCATTGGGAGATTTAGACACATTTTTAGACATATCAATACTTTGAAAGTAAAAAAATCAATCAAATAAATCTGATTTAAATTAAAAAAATCTGATTTAAATCAAATAAATCCGATTTTTTTTTTTTTTTTTTTTTTTAAAAATAAAAAAAAATCGTCAACCCTGAATTCAGGACACATTCTCTTAATCCTAACCTCCCAACTCCGTCAAAATCCATCCTCCCATTTTGATGGATTGGTCCTGCAGGCTTGGTTTGACTAAATACTGATGGAGTATGATGTACTTGGGCCCGGAGGCCTGAAGCAAAGCATGCATTGGAAGCTGTGTGATTGATGGATTTTGGCGGACTTGGTCCAGTGCTTTAAGTAAAAGACAGTATGGAGTTAGGGGTAATGTCAAAAAGTCATATTTTAGCACGAGGAGGAGAAAGTCAGCTTACCCATGGTGGCCAATTTGTCCCAGATTTTGTGGGCCAGTTCTGTCCTTTCACTGGACGGTACCTCAGGGAGCAGAGATCCACAGCTCCTGATCAGAAGAAGGGCCTGGTTTGGGGATGCAGATCCTGTCAAGAAGGAGTTACACATACACTCAGTAAACTCATGAGCAGATCAAGATATTGCTCACAGAACACTTCATACAAAGGTTAAAGCATCTTAACCATAACAAAACCTTAAAGGGAAAATACAACATTTGCAAACATCAAAAAATAAAACTACCAAATCATTTTGAAATACCTTGCTGGACTGTTAGTGAATGACAGTGCAAAGCATCCTGTTAAATCATGGCACCTGGTATACTGTCATTTTCAAGAAAAGTGGTATTTTTGTATCAATTTCCAAAGCTGATCGGCCGATCAGCGTTGGAAAAAAACTGGCTTTTTTCCAAATACTGGCCCCAGTTGACCATCGCACTTGTTTGCAATCGATTATAAACCTATGAACGGGTACAAGCCAGCTAGACTGGTTCCCTGACCTTACAATTCCCAAATATATGTAAACTGCTCTGTTTCTTCTTAAATGGAGTCAGGGAACCAGACTACAGGAAAATGATTGTTTTTCTTGGTTTTTATAGCATTTTCGAAACCAAAACCTCAAAAAAGTCAGTGTAACTAAATTTGCTATATATTTCCAACCCCCCAATTCCATCCATTTCTGAAAATTACAGCAAAAGCAAATGATGTATATTCCCTTTAACCAAAAGCAATAACAAATAAATACTCAAATAAAAATGCGGTTAAAGATGTGTTGTCTGTGTTTGATCCCAGCTATCACTCTAGATAATCACCTCTATATAACGTGCAAATGGTGTGAATTTGAGTGTGTTTACATGTTTGTTCATGGTTGATCACTTGCAAAGTGTACCAGCTCACAGACGGTGAACACCCCCCCCCCCCCAACAGGTGAGGCAAAACCTCGTACATTTTAATTTAAAATTGCTATTTGTCTCGTAATGCTAATGCGACTCTCTTCTCGATGATGCATCGAACACACAAAATCGAGGAATGTTATTAAAAAATCACCCTACAGGGTAGACTCAGTCCTGCCCCTATCAACATCCATAAAGTAAGGACCAGGAACCAGTCTACTCGCAGGTTGCATCTATTTGTGCGCCAAAGTCTTTTTCTTTCCAGAGGATTGTTGACAGCCAAATACAGAATTAGGAGCTGTGTTTTTTTATTAAAATAAAGCACAAGGTGAAGGTAAAAGGGCTCTCTCAAAGACGGCCATCTCTGTAGGAGAACTGCAACTACCTTTTCAAGCACGCATTGCGCAGTGTTGAAAATGTTCCAAACACGAGCGCTTGTTGCTCGAAATGTGTTCGAAATACAACGCAGCTGATGTGCGTTATGCAAGTTCACGCTCAAAATGCCGATGCACGTGGCTGGTCTGTAGGAAATTACGTCATTTGAAAGAGAAAGAAATCAGATTTGTTGAATAGCATAGACAGTAGCCTACATCTTTAAGCACATCATAAAATCCTCTCTCATTTCATATGAGTGTAGCCTTGGGCCCAAAGGATGCCTCATTTAATGCCTCATAAAGATGTTTAGTTCTTACCCATTTTGCAGACTTCATCAAAGACCACCATGAGTTGGTTCTTTGTGATCCGTCCCGTCCTTCGCACCATATCGTCAAGACGACGTAGCACCACGCGAAACTCATTGTCTGCTTTGGCTGCCTGGCCTACGTGACCGTGACTCTGTGGGTTCTGGGCCAGAATAGAGGAGGTTGATGCCAATCTGCAGAAAAAGAAATTTTTAAATTATGCACTTTAACAAAAAAAAATATGGGGAAAACACACGAAGGGCGGTGAGTGAGGGAGTGGGATGTACTTAGATTAAGAAACCATACCAGACGGTGAAGGAGCAGAGAGGGTTTGAGTTAAGGGGCAGTGATGGCCCACGTTGAGCCAGGCACTTGACTGTGCTACAGCGAAAACATTGAGATAAACCATTCTGACTTTTGTAATGTTCATTAACTTGGGCAAAAAAGTTCATGTTGAGCTTTAATTCTCTTGACCAACTACAGCGCGGCTTTCATTCATCGCACGAGGCACGGAGACACTATCGGAATAAAAGCCGCGCTGTAGTTGGTCAAGAGAATTATAGCGCCCTCAGTCAACGGCAAACGATGAGAGACGGCCGAGTGCGAGACTCCTGTGATCCTTGAGAACAAAATTCTGGTGAATTTCACATTTTTGTTTGACATTTTAGGGACGTCAACCCACCCTAGAGGTACCTATCCACATCAAGATAATAATTGTGAAATATTGAGGCCGAACATTTTGCGACAGGAGAGTTTGGAGTAATTGCAGAATACCCCGCCACTCGGAAATACACCCCTAAATTCTCTGGCTACGAGGTTGGAATCACTGGAAAAGAAACAATTCAAGTCCATGCCAGCTACGCAGATACTGAGTGGGGGTCCATTATTTGAGAACGAAGCAACACAAAAGGAATGGGAGTTGCTGAAAAATTTTTAAGTCCAAACCAACCAGCCTGTTGGCAGCTACGCAGATACGGAGTGGGAGTCCCCTTGAATATGCTTGAGAACGAAGCAACACAAAAGGAATGGGAGTTGCTGAAAAAAATTCTAAGTCCAAACCAACCACCCCGTTGGCGGCTACGAAGTGGGAGTGCAATGGAGCATGACTCATAGTACATACAAGTAGCGCTGAGAATGTTTATTGAGGTCAACCAACCGTGACCTCGTAGCCGGCTACGAGGTGGATAGATCGAGTGGCGGGGTATTCTGCAATTGTGCCGAGAGTTTGGAGGTCGGAAAAAAATTAGCATTTCTGCAACTTCAATTGGTCTTTTTAAATTCTAAGGTTTCTTTCACACTGCTTGAAGTAATTCTGTCTTTACTTTTCAAAATATTTAAGAAATGTTTTTAGTTCTTTAACCCTAACCGCCCTGAATCCTCCAAAATCCTTTTTGCAAATTGGAGGAATTTGCAGGATTGAGGTTACATGGAATTGGAAAAAGTACGTTGCTGATTTCGGAGTATGCACTGTGTCAAGGTCTTGGGGCGGACCTTGTGTTGTTTATGCTCAGCCGTGCATAAATTTAGTCCTTGATTATACTTGACATCCTCCGCACTGCTCCAGGACGTCACTGCCTCTGCCTCAGCCTATTGACAGTCATATCCGAAGGATTTTGCAGGATTCAGGCAGTGGTCACCCCTCCATGGACCATATTCAAGAAATACCGGAGGAATTTGCAGGATTGAGGCTATAGGCCCCTATGCTATTTTTCCATGAGGCCAATTGGAGGATTTTGCAGGATTGAGGCTAGCCCGACTGTGTCTGGCCGTACAGTACTATCGCAAGCTCTGTAGTACGGCCAGACGCTGAATGCTTCCAAAAAGACTGAATTTTTTGGGCCGCTGATGTAGCGATTTTGCTACATCTTTTGATCGAGATTATCTTTTCATCCAGGACAAAAATTTCCACAGTTAAGGTTCTTAGTTGTAGAGCAACTCATACCTTTTCGAAAAAACATTCTTTGGTCTCAATATTTTCATCCATCTGGCCAAAAGACGACTTTTAGTCATCATCTTCCACAAATATCGTCCCGAAAATGCTCCCCCATGCGATTTCAAAATGGCGGCCGCGCTGTAACTCATGAATATGCATAAACAGTCTGTGACGTATGACCTCGTGTTTTTGGACGCGCGTCCAAAAACACGAGGTCATACGTCACAGACTGTTTATGCATATTCATGAGTTACAGCGCGGCCGCCATTTTGAAATCGCATGGGGGAGCATTTTCGGGACGATATTTGTGGAAGATGATGACTAAAAGTCGTCTTTTGGCCAGATGGATGAAAATATTGAGACCAAAGAACGTTTTTTCGAAAAGGTATGAGTTGCTCTACGACTAAGAACCTTAGGCCCTAACTGTGGAAATTTTTGTCCTGGATGAAAAGATAATCTCGATCAAAAGATGTAGCAAAATCGCTACATCAGCGGCCAAAAAAATTCAGTCTTTTTGGAAGCATTCAGCGTCTGGCCGTACTACAGAGCTTGCGATAGTGCTGTACGGCGGCCAGACGCAGTCGGGCTAGATTGAGCAGGTTGAGGCTACATGTACATCCTACTTCCTACATATAGCAAAAAGGCCTAGGGTAGGGAGTTAGGGCATGTAGGGTTAAAAAAAGTTCTAAACATGTTAAAAATTGAATTGAGTCTGCAAGGTTGGTGAAATACTGAGGACCTTTTCTTTGCCCAGCGGAATTTTTTTGAGAAATTTGCTGGCCAAAGAGTGAGTAAAATTGGCCTGATTTAGTTTTGCACGTTTCAGAAAGCACTCCAGGCCCAAGTCTGGTACCCACTATGCCCACACACGCACAGGCTCAACATGCTCAAGTAAACACGTGCGCCCTGTGTCATGGTGCCAGGCTGTGTACAGTCTTCGGCTCGACACTTCACCAGATAAGCTGAATACCTGAAATTTTCCCGAACAGGTAAAACCGATCTTCGCAACGTCTGGTGCCCTGTTGATGATCCCAAGATACTCGATTGTCTTTGTATGGTTCGCAACAACTCAGGAACAACACGAAGAATTTTCGGCGATCGCAGTAAAGACGCCATCTTGTTTCGAGCTTGCGCAACTTAAATGAGTCAAATGAGGGCGCACTGCAAAATCATGTTTACCACACGAAATCTGCGACCAAACAATGTAAATGGTTTCACACAAAAAATAATCAATTGTTTAATTTATTGCATGTATTTACTTTTTGCAATTCACATCGCCACATTTATAGTTATCATCTTTCTTAAGTTCATTTTTATGTCACAATTTCTCTCGGTAATTAATTATTTGATTTATTTAGTTATTTTCATGATTTATTTTTTTATCTTTTCATTTCTTTTGTCACAGCTTATGTTATCTTTTTTTTTAAAGAACTCTCCCTCCCAAGTATTGTTTTTTGTAACAGTAATTTTAATATTTCCATCCATCTGGGTTAATGTTTTCTTTTTCTCAGTAAAATTCCCTTCGGTAATGTTTTTTTTCTCAGTTATCCCCCACGGCCGCGAATCTATTTTGCCCAAACGACATTCGATTGGTCCATTACATGCATATCTAATGCCTTGTTTTCCACGAGACAAACCCACTGGCTTTATACGTCTTGTGAAAATGTCCCTTCCTCGCTTTAGTCATGTAAAAGGTAAAATGAGAAGAAGTGAAATATGCTCCCTGAGATTCGAACTGGGATCACCTGATTAGAAGTCAGGACTACTTCCAACCAGTCCACGAACCAGCTGCCAATCGTCGGTGCTCGAACTTATTCTCTAAAGCCCTGGACATCATGAATATGCATAATGCAGAGAGCGCCCTTTTTTGATATTGTCTGATCTCGTTTGGGGGAAAAAATGTGACCCGGGCTAGTTAACTGTCTTTTTTTGGTCTTTTTGTAATAGAGGGCGACAGTAGCGACACTGCTTGCTGTATAGCTCTACAAAGTTCACAGACTGACTTTGAAACAGAGGCGTACACCCAAGCAAATAAATTATATTCCCATGGACACCAATGTTAAATCCCCATACGTCAATTTTTAAATACTCACAACTCTCACAGGTATTCAGGCTGCACAGAAAAATGAGGATCAACATGTCATCTTTCCTTTTCTTTTAGTGGTGGGTTGACCATTGATTTTGCAAAAAATTTTCACCCCGAAAGAGATGACCTCTAAAACGAGTGATGTTTCCCAAAGTGCGTGGAATAGCAGCCATCTTGAAGAAAAAGTCTCCACAACGGTCTAAATATCGCCTCTTTCGGGCCCAATTGCACCAAAAATGCTCCGAATTGGAAGTCCTAAGTCAGGGCCAGAAGTGCATTGTTATATTATCTTCAATTCCCCAATTCCATGGCTCTCAGAACTCTCAAAGAAGAATTTGAGTGTATTACTTTTATTCCTGAGCTCAGCGGACGTAATTTTGGCCTATTTTTTTTTTACTGAGAAGCACCCACTGGGCGTCAGGCTATCTTTTGCCTGGCTCTTAATTAAAAAAAAAGAAATATACAGAATAAATTTGATGGATTTCAGCATTCGCAGGCGAATAATTAGGCTGGGAAAACACTAAATGTTCACCTTCATTTCTTTACACAAATGGAACTGCGCTGAGGACAATGCCATTATGCTCGTGGTGGATATAATTATACACTGTGCAAGAATTTATGCAGATAGTAAGTCATTTTCAATTAATTGGAAAATTATGCATATTTTTTTACCCCATCACGCAAGTCTGGCTTTACAAAACGAAGAAAGGTGATTCTATTTGTACAGCTACAGCTATAGCTTTGGACGTACCCAAGCCTCTTTTTTTCCAATTTAAACGAAAAATACTGAACATATAAAAAATGATCGGGAAACAAACAGTGGCGCACGGGGGAGGGGGCTTAAGCCCCCCCCCCCCCCCGCCAAGGGGTTGTCAATTTTTATCAATTATTTTTTTTTGGGGGGGGGTAATTTTTTTTTGTCCGACAATTTGACCTAGGTGATAAGTTTGTGGCCTCTATTCGAGTAGTATAATAGGGATGTAAGTGGCACCACCAACGTCAAAATAGTCCGTCCCCGAAGACTTGAAGCCTCGAAGTTTTTTCTGCGGCCAATTTTGGGCAACATTTTTTTGAGCCCCCCCCCCCCCGACAAATCCAGGGTGCGCCACTGGAAACAATCCCTGAAAGTTGCATGAAGATATGGTCACATCTTACAAACGGGATATATTAATTTTCAGATATCTCGCCATCTGTGTCTATTCCTACCGCATGGTCATTATTACGCACAGACGCGTCAGCGCATGTTATTTCATTCAAAACAATATTACGTAACCTTTAGAAATCGGCCATTGCAAATGGCTGGTAAGGTACCTTTCTGAACCACTCATGCATGTCTAGGCTGGGCGGAATTCTGCCCTCCGCTCGCATGTTACGTATGGCAGTCCTGTACGGAGATCGAAAACGTATGGACGTTCCCATCCCACGCTGTGCTGATGCAGGTAGGTAGACCCGAACACTATGATCTGGACCCAAATTGGAAATTAAGAATGTTGCAACCTGACGCTGCTTTTTTTTCTTCATATATCATCTCAATGGAGGTCAGTCGTTGCAAAAATGATGATAAGACATGAACCTGGGACTAAGAAACAGTTTTAATGTTGTTTACTTCAAAATTGTCTTGACTCTCTATAGACTTTGTGCACAACCACTGAAGTAGCGTCAGGTTGCAACATTCTTTCCCAAAATGGAAGAAAATATTAAAAGATGTGTAGCAATTATCAAAACAAGTGCAAATGAGATATGTTATAGGCTGGTATGTTGGACATAAATATAATATAATGATGAACGTATCGTGTGAATCCATTGTCGGCACCATTTTGAAGAAACTCACTAGGAAAGAGGTAAACAATTTTGTTTTCTGCCGGTGTATTATGAAAAAGTCGTGTAGTTATATTGATTGATTTCCTTTTTTTCAGTTTCACGTGTTCACAGTTTGATGAACAAGGTTACCATGGCAAAAGTTCGTGGAAAACTTGTAACTATTTGGAGCATCACCTGCTTCATTTGCCTTCTTGTTACTGGTGAGTAGACCATTGGCTGTATATATGGGTCATTCTATAAATTTGGGGTCCAAAGTGTGACATTTTTCCCGTCCCTGTTACCTTGGTACTTTGTAATTTGCCATTCAAGCATCATTAACAGTGACTTCAAATGATTATTTGTTGGGTAGGTAGTTTGCTATTCATAATCACTCTTGGAGGATGACTGCATTAAGGAGTGCATCAGAATTATAAAATCATAGATCTCAGATGTAACAGGGACGGGGAAAAAAGTGGACCCCAAATTTATAGAATGACCAGCGTCGCCCTTCCTCATGGCAGTTGCATTACAACGTCGATCGTCGGTCAAAGTTAGACCGCAACCTTCCCATTAGCTTGCGACGCCCGCGGGACGGGCCCAGTCATGCACTCGGTATTATGTTCGCGACAGCTTTTGGGTATGTCTGAATGCAATGTAAATTTTTATTCCCCGGAAAAATACCCGCCATGCTTGTCATTTTTCCTAATTATTGTAATTAAGATAGAAAGTTGTCCGTACTAGGCCACCACTCACCTGCCGCCAAAACACATCTTTTTTTCACCTTAACTTGTGATTTCACCCAAGACGAATCCATGTACCTCCGGCAATGCCAATAATTTTTATGAAAAAATGTGTTTTTAGAGCACATTTTGGATGCACACGTCGTGCAGAACTAACATTGGAGGCAGCTAACCCTATAGTGATTGTACGCATGACATCACAACGCAAGAACCGGCCGATGATAGTGCAATACGTCATTATGAATATTTAATATCTCATGAATATTTAGTTTATTCAATATTCATTAGTCTTATTTCGATGGATACCTTAAATACGTCTGAAGATTGCAACAAGCGATCGTTTCAAACGAGAGTCCGAAGTCGAATCTCGATGAAGCAAATGACTGATTCAGAAATAGGAATAAAGGAAAGCAGAGGGTGAGAGTAAAGGAGGGGAAAGTGGAGGAAATAACCATAAAGGATGCAACTATTATGCACTTGAAAATCAATTTAAAAAGTTGAGTCCTAGTACGGGAAACTTTCCTTAAGATCAATCAAGCCTTGCCTTTATATAATTTCAATGCCAGACATAAGTAGGTGTTGCAAAGTGAAAAAGTATCTGTAATTGTTTTCGTCCACTATGACGTTGTCTCAAGTATGCACTCTCTCGAGGGAAGAAAGTTAGTCAGCTTAAACTCCTGCCCATTGTGTAAACCAGATGCAAGAAAAGACTTCCAGTGAATAGTTATGAGGGGGGGAATCGGAGTTTAATTGCTGCAATTTCTCTCAAACTAATGGAAAAAAACATGAGGTGATAATGCATTTTACTATTTCAGCTCGCCAGTTGTCCATTTCAATGGTAACTGTCAAGACATCCACACGTTCGACACAGACTGTGCCTCCAACAGCTTTCCTGCCAACAATGAACGTGACTAACGCCGCCATACCAGGACCACCCATCGTCGTACTGACTTCAACGAACGCAGGTTTCTTAAAACTCACCGAAAACCTGCTTGAAAGTATCAAGAGAACAACGTCCTCTGCAAACATAACATTAATCGCCGAAGACGAGCTGTCGTATAGCTACTTGGCCAATAGAAGTGAATTATATCCGGGCCTGAGAGTACAGATGACCGATACGGGACTCACTACTTCCAAGAAACTGTTGATTGGCACGAAGACGTACAACCAATTCATTAAGAAACGTGCACGGTACATATTGCAGTTCCTCCAGTCGGGTGTGGCAGTGCTCTTTTCCGATTCCGACACCTTTTGGGTTAAAGATCCCTTCAAAGATTTAGAGGGGGAGTTTGATTTTGCCGCACATAATGAGGAAAAACCTCCCAAACGACCCATATTTTGTGCCGGTTTCGCCTACTATCGGCCAACAGAGAACACACTTCGTCTGGTTAAGGACTGGGTGCAATTGCTAGATACAACGGATCGGAATACCATGGATCAAGTAGTTTTAAACCGCCTGATCAATAGAGAAATACAGAAAGAGGTCCCCGGTTTGAAAATCAAGACCTTGGATCCTAACCAATACCCTGATGGTAGATTGGATTATCGTATTCCTGGATGGAAAGAGCCTCGCTATGATGAAATAACTGTAGTGCATTTAAGTTACATTCGTGGATATAACGCCAAAGTACAGAAATTCAGGGAACTTGGTTGGTGGTTGGTATAAATAGATTTTGGGAATAGTTGGATAATTAATGGTAATCATTGAAACTGTTTTTTGGGGGGTTTTTTGCTTTTCAAATTTTACTGCGGCAGCGGCGATTTCTTGGGGGGGGGGGGGCTTCTTTGCGAAATTCAAAAGGGGGAAGCAGTGCTGGACGTCATCTTACCACCGAAATGCGTTGTATTGCAAACATGACTTGTGTAACGTACATTATTTTGCGCGTTTGACGCCCATTCTTGTTTTCGACTACCGGGCCCCGGACACGTGGTTTACGCACATATTGTGTGCAATAAATAAACATAAAAATTGTGTGTTCTGATATGTAACGTACGTGGGTGTGCGCATGGGGGGATTTCAATCGGTACCTACGGTTTGAAATTCCCCATGGGGGGGGGGGTTGCCGCCCATTCTTGAATATAAGGTGTAAAATAGTATAATGATCTACAAGATTTCTTCGATTTGTAGTGTAAAACTCGCTTCAATTTCTTGAGTTGTTTCTAAAAGTGAAGACATTTTTGTTGGCTGCAAGAGAGTAGCTAGGTATTCACCATGAGATAAATAAAGCAACATAATCAACCTAAGTGGCATACTCGGCTCTTTCATAATGATGAATGTATCCTGATTGAGATGGCGTACTTGAATCATTATAATATTATAGACTTGAATGTCTGTTGTTTTGTATACCACTCAATCTCCGATAAAACTGTTGTCATGGTCACGTTCGTTACCATGATGTTCAGTGGTGATGTCCTTTCCTGACTGGGAAGTGTTAACTTAGCGAAATTTGTTTTGCTAATATACCGGTCTCCTTGACAACAGTATACAGTCGATAAAACTGTTGTCTTGGATACATCAGCTACGATTAGTGAAGCGTCACTTATATACCGAGTTGGCTAATTTTTGTTTAGTCTGAGTTCTAGTTGCAAGGCACAACTGGCATGGCGTGGTTTACACCGAGCTCTCCTTGCATACTCTTTTTGATCTCCGCAAGTTTACTACGTTCACAGGCCCTCCCCGCATCATGCCCGCCTGGCTGGCTCGAATGGCATCAGTCTTGTTATATCTTACTCCCTGACAAGATGAATTGGTTTGAGGCCTCGGAGGCTTGTAACCGGCCGGGAAGCAGCCTCGTTGTGCCCAATTCACGAGAGGAAAACCTCTTCATGTGGAAGTCGATGGTGGAAGGCGTTGAAGGTCTGTGGATTGGCTGTACGGATGCGGTTCAAGAGGGTGTCTGGCTGTGCGGGGGTCAGGCTGCACAATACACCAACTGGGCTGTAGGTTTTCCAAGCGTCAATGACGAGATGAACTGTGCCCGTATAACAGTTTACAATGAAGGACGTTGGCGCCATGATGTACCATGCGATATCACCAATAATCGCAAATCGGCAGCCTGTGAGATGCCGGTTTTTGCGGCACCAGCCTACCACACCTTCTCCGGTCCTGCCGGGCGTGTCCCCCAGCAATGCCTCCTCCATCACGACATCAAAAATCTGACGGTAAAGGGCGTGCTTGCCTGTGGCTGGGCGTGCCGTGCCGATCCCCGATGCCGCTCCTTTAATCTTTGGCAGAGCAGCAAGCGAGAAAAGATGTGTCAACTCAATGACGTCACTCGTCTTGGAGCTGATCGCATCGACTTCGCGGCTGTTAACGACTGTTACTACTTTGACTTGTAAAACGTGAAGATTTTGATCCCAATAAACAGTCACCATCAACGTTCGGACCAGTACTGTATTCTTTTTCTGATCAGAGACGATTAGGCTGAAGGAACAATTGTGTCAATTTATGGCTAAATACCACGTTTTGCGTCAGCAACTTTGGCAATTACTTCAATTGTGTGTATATTAAGTTTGAACCTGATTTCGTTACTTCAGAAAGGGAAATAGGCTATTAACATTGAACATTAAAATTGAACATTAACAAAATAACGCTGATGAAAACGTTAACTGCTACCGATCACTATTCGATATGACGTCAGCAGAAATTCGCCCTGGCCTGCCGTCTACTGGACAGAGAGAAACAGCCTCCAGACAAATGTGTTATTTTCTTCAGAAAAAAAAATAATTAAAAACATGCAACGCTTCAAGTCAGCTTTGTATAATAGCTTGTTTTCCTGCTATTTATTCTTAATTTTAAAGAAGAGATAGATCGTACTATAACTTTGTATATACTTGTATTCATAAAATTATATGCGATAAGACATGGGTCAGAGAATCCCTTAAAAATGCACCTCATCTTGAAAACATCTTGTTTTGTCTTTGGTTGCTCGAAATATAATCATTATGTCGGTCACATGGGACGCCCTTTTACGTCCAATTTTCCTCATAACCCTACAACAGCCCTTTCATCTGTTCATAGTGTATCAGCCATTGTCCAACGGAGCCCTCTCTGTAACCAACGTCTGATACAGTCGACTCTCGTTAATACAAACACTGTTAATACAAATTCTGTTTATAACAAACAAAAAGCCTTGGAAATTATGTATATTATTAAACACAGGTCCAGCTGAGTTTGTATTAACGGGAGTCGACTGTATTGTGAGCAATGCCCATTATCATGCAGTGGCGTATCCAGCGAGGGGGAGGTGGTTTTTTTTTTGACAATTATTTTTGTCAGTAATGATTTAAATAAATTTTTATAGAGTTTCTCTGACATCAATCCCACAAAAGAAAACTCGCTCAACAACCATTACAATGCGCCATTAAAAAGTATGCATAATAATGGTCAGTTTTGAAGAGCGCCCCCCTTTCGAAGATGGGTACCAGCCCCGGTTTCTGATTTTGAGGGGGCCAAGTGTCGAGGGAACATAACATGTGTACATTTCGGTGCGGATCATGTGCGGTTGCCCCCCCCCCCGACATCAAAAGCTGGATACGATGCTGCCATTATGCACTGCAGCCAATCAGAGTCGACTTTAGAAATTGTGAAGTTATTTCGATCAGCAATTTGGACTGAGCTGTTGATTGGTCAATAGGCTAACATGTTTTTTTAATACAAAAAATACTCTGGTCAATACGCAGTCTTGTTTTGCATCATTTATCGCCGAATCTGCTCGCTTATCACAGACCCGTGCTGTGCAAGGGGATATTCCATATAGACTACCCTTTACAAGTCTGACGGCGAAGCTCTTTCTCCACAACGTGCACGTGAAGGAAACGCAGCCGTCTAGAACTAATTTGGGAAGCATTGTCAATCACCGGCAGATCGAGAACAAAATGTTGGGGTGGGACTAAGGATTCGTCTCTTGGCAATGACAATAATGCGCATGCGTCAGTTGGTAACTCAATGGTTCTCGGACTTGACTTCCCTTTAACAAAAATCATCAAAAGCCATGAATAATGGGGGGGAAAGTGACTTTTATTTCATCGATCAGTTGGACTTGATTTAATTACAAGTTAAGAAAAAAATATAACTTTTGGGATTTTTTAGATACCGGTAGCCTATAACTATGCCCTGAAATATCACAAATGGAGTAATTGGGAATATTTGCATCATAAATCTCTCCATTGTATGTACTTACTTGTATTCAAGTCCCACCCCATCTTCAGTGTATTTGTAGCTTGCCACGCAGTCGTCTAGTGGCGTCATTTACAGGCAACCACCCCGGATAGACCCGCTCGCGAGCCGGGGACATCGGGTCAGACACGAGTATCACGTGATGGCTAATTGAACCTTCTCGCTTTTTTACTTTTTACACGCGTGTAAGCAACTCGAACGCACCATTAATGCAATTATTTCAAATCACACGACCTTTTTTTTCAATCACGTGATATGTTTCACACATGCGTATAAAGGTAAATAAATGTTACTAAGGCCAAACAAAAAAAGTCTCCGGTTTCTGGTATGCGCGCGCGTCGCCGTAGCCATGCGCGTCGGCAAAATGAAAAAGTTTTTTTTTCAATGAAAGATGATGTCTCAAAACCGCCAAACTCACTGGTTTGAATGGAATGCTGCTGCTGCACAATTTAACGTGTTTTTGGATGGGGTTATGATCGAGAATAAGCTTTATGTGGCCTCTCTGGACTCCCATATATTTGCACTAAGTTTAGTCGGGCACCATTTTGCAGTCATCAGCCAACATTTGAAGCAAAAAAATCAGGAAAAAAAAAAAAAGCCGCGTCGCCGCACCACTTTTTGGGCAAGCTCCATACCAGAAACCGGAGACTTTTTTTTTTTGGGCCTAACCTGGGGCAAGTTCGCGCCACCATTAGTCAACCAATGGTTGGTTGGTCTCAAAGAGTGCGCAACTGCGCATGCGCTGTAACATTAAAGCGCAAACGACTCTAGTCGAACCATTGTCTTCACTCATGGAACCACCAAAAGATTTAAAGGAAACGTCAACTGTATTATATTCCCGGCTCACTTTCCACTGCCAATCATGATATCAGCAGACCTTGATAGCGCCCTCTCTTGGCATGCCTCTCTTGAATGTCATTTTTCCCGCATATTGGTAAATAAAAGGGCGCCCCCATTTCGGATCGCAGCAGATCGGGCGCCCCTATTTTGGCTTCACAAACATTGTAATAAACCACCCTTTTCGAATTTAAAGGTTTTTGGGTGGAGTTGGGACTTGGAAAGACTATTCAAAAACTCAGCAACTGCCGCCTTCGTTTTGTATAGGGAAAGTCTTCGAAGTATTATTACTGCACTGACGCAGCCATAAGATCAAGGGGTAGCACACCATGTGCTCCCAACTCGAATCTTGTGCTCTTGGTGCCCAGCTAAGAATAAAGAGAATACAATTCAGTATTTTGGAACTCGACCTGTATGACCCATGAATGCCTTCTCACCGAAAATGAGGACCCGCACTATCCTGCAAGTATAGTTTTGTCACACTGGTGTCTCTTCGGTTTTTAACGAGGAAACTCGCAGCTCACAAAAATAAATTGCTCTAGCTTCGAAGGGGTTTAGACTCCAAATTATCAGACTCACTGATTTTCAATATGTTTGCATTTCAAGAAGTGGATCCCTGTCGAAACACAATAGTGTATTTATCAAGCAGAGGCCTATATTCATGTACGTCTTTTTTTCTACAAAATAAAACGCCAGCTTGTTTATGTTTTGCTTCATGTTATCCCCAGGAGGGAGAGAAGTATGCCGTTTATAGCGGCAATAGACGTCACACAAAATAATCATCACAGAAGCCTTTACGTGCGTCAGCACTACATTTTTATTTTCGTCCTTTCGACGTACAGCTTTCCAGTGGCTTTGGCCATGGCACTTCAAGCACAAAACGTAATTTTATTGAGACGAAGAGAAATCATCCAGGCCCGTAAAACATGAACTGCATAATTGAGATTTGTCTGGCAACATTAATAAGTCCCCTCTATGCGCGCCACCATGGAAAGGTTTAAAGGGATCATGAAATGCAATTTTTTTTTTAAACACAATCCTTGTAACTATATGCACATTTTTAACCTTATTTTCAATTTTCATTTTATCACTTTAAGGGCATTTTGGTGCTTTTTTGCTAATGAAAATGTGCATATTCATGAGCAAAATTGTGATGTCATTTCAGGTAGAAACCTCAATGTTACAGCTATTTCAGCACCAAAATTTTCCAGCTGTAGTAAATGTTCTTTCTTTGGTGATTTGTTGTTGTTTCAGTACATGACAGTAGGCTTTTGAGCACAGTTTTCTCACAAATATTTTCAATGAGCAAAGTTTGAGTCCACAATTTGAATAGAAAATCCCTAAACTGAACAAATGTCTTCCTGAAATGACATCACAGCAACAACGCCCTCACTTGTCGGGAAAAGAATTTTAAATGTTAAAGAAGTGCACTTTTCAATAAGATTCACCAAAAAGGAATGCCAAGCAGTTTTCATACATTTAAAAGAATTAATAGAAAGTTGCACAGAAATGTATTCTCAAGTAAAATTCATGTTATGGCCCTTTAAGGTTCTGCACAGTGTGTACGGGCCTGGATAATTATCTGCTAAAGTTTTGACAAAAACATTGAACGGTGACTGGTGGCATAATAAAACCGCAGTGCTCATCAGCAATAAATGAACTTTATTTTAGATGTCATTTTCCGTGCTAGATTTAACAAATATTCGTTCACCAACATTGTACCGCGTTAGGTCAATGTCTTTACACTGCACAGTATTTCTCATTATTATGTCTACAGCAACTTGGCCCGAACGCCCATTTCTAGTAAAACCCATCTTTATGACTCAGTCATACGGCGATGGCAAATTCGGGAGAGGGATCCAAAATTAGAATAAGGGTTGGCCTTTCCATGCGATTCTCTTTGTGTGTATAGGAAGGGACGGGTGGAGAGTATAGTTATAGGTCAATAATTATTGGAAAAACGTTGGAAAACTTTTACTTATTCCAAGGTTCCAAATACATATCCGAAAATTGTCTCGACTTCGGTCTTCAAAAAAAAAATCAGGTTTCTTCCGATTTCTTAACCTCCCGCCCTCAATTT